>JAOBAS010000013.1:8526405-8539975 GCA_025311575.1 Elanoides forficatus | reverse complement strand
TGGGGTCTCATGAGAGCAGAGTAGAGGGTGAGACTCGCCTCCCTCAACCTGCTGGTCACACTTCTTTTGATGCAGCCCAGGATACAGTTGGCTTTGTGGGCTTCAAGCACACATTGCCAGGTCATTTTGAGCTTCTTGTCAAGAAATACCCCCAAGTCCTTCTCCTCAGGGCTGCTCTCAATCCATCCTCTGCCCAGCCTGTATTTGTGCTTGGGATTGCCCTGACCCATCTGCAGGACCTGGCACTTGGCCTTCTTGAACTTCATGAGGTTCACACGGGCCCACCTCTTCTATTGAATATTTAGTCAATATATTACTTGAAAATAAGTAACTCTATAGAAAGCATACAAGTTAATGCCAAGCTTTAAAACAATTCCTAAAAAGGAATATAACATGTTTTCCTAAAAAGCGCCTGATCTTGCCAGGTATTGCCTGCCACAAACATCTGTCTGGAGAAGCAGGCAGTCTCAAGCTGCCCACTGTCTTGAGCTTTCCCTGCTCCATCCACCACAGGCAGTTTACTGGCAGATGCCGGTTGTCCGACCCACCCTTTCTGTCTGCGAACTCTGATCCCACAGCAGCAAAGCTGGTGTATGTGGCATACTCCAAGGCGGCAGGCATTTACTCTCGTACACTGGGAACGACCCCTCAAAACCTTACTGGTGGCCCTGTTCTCTCCCTTACTGAAGACTCCTAATGAGGCAGCACTTACTGACCCTCTCCTTTCAGTGCCTATGGAAACGGCCAAGCTCCTGTCTCATTCTTGCCTCTACTTCTCTATAGAAAAAAAAACAGTTTAGCTCCTGCCAGCAGAGAAGACGGGAAAAGCTTACTCCAACCCGGAATTTTCAGACAGGATAGATCCAAAGCCGAGTAGGCAGGGCACACTCTCACTGTGTAGAAATCCCTGCCCAAATCGGCGCTGGTAGGATTCAAGCTTGGGTTAATCATCTGCCATCAGAAGGATGTGCCACGAGTGGCTGGCTGAAACATTGCCTGGCACTGGTTTGTGTTCCCCCTCACGCAGGGAACGAGACTGTCCCCCAAAAACAAGAGGAGCGAGTGTGCACGAGCAACCCCACAGCTGGGACGTCTCTTCGCACATGTGCCCACTCCTGTGTGGACCTTTCCATGACATGTTTCACAGAAGCTGAAGAGAATTCAAGCTGAGCTGCAGATGAATAAGACATTTTGATTTTTGTTCTGTCTAGAGACTGGACTAATTGGACATGTAAACACTCTGTGTTTACAACTTTAGAGAGTGCGTCTTGGGGCAGATTTTATAAAAATCCACCACAATCTTTGAACACTTCATTTTCCAACTTGAATGTTATTTTAGGATTTGGGGGTTGTTTGCTTATTTTAAGTAATGTATTTGGGAGTTTTACATAGTACAGGCAGATTACTGTATGCCCCGTTTAATATTTGGCTATATTCAACTCATTAAACCATTTTTCTCTCCTCAGTACTGAATTCATTCCAGCCTAGAGGAACACAGAACTCCCTTGTAGCCTGAACTGATAACACAGGCCACTATTATAATGATCTTTCTGTTTGCATTTTAGAGAGATTTGTTCCTCCCTATGTCCACTAAAAATAAAATAAGCATGCATCAGGTCTCATGAGTAAATTGGACTTTATCACATGGTAACACCAAAGAAAACTTCTTAGAAGTCCATTCATCTTTTGCCCCGTTTCTTATAAAATGAGACTTCTGTATGGGTCACAGGTATCAGAACACGAAACGATGAAAATTAAGATACTTCCACACAGTGAGCTGAACTGTATAATGAGAGGTTTCAGTGTAACATCCAGAACAATTTTGGCCTCAAAAGTTAGTGTGGAGAATATACAGACACTACCCTGAAAATATTCATTGCTTGTTGGATGTTGGTTCCCTTTTGAAAGTAATACAGGTTCAGAAAATACCACCTCTGCCAGACAAACATGACCACCGAATCCCTACAGCTAGGCTCATAAGCCCCAGGTACTGTGCAGGCACTGTAGCAGGGATTCTCACAAGCAACAGGGGGCAGGGGGCACACAATGGAGTACAAGGCCCAAAACTTGTTCTCCTATTTACAAACGAAACCAGAAACATCTCAAATGTTTGTTGCTGTATCCAAGCTCTTTAAGATACAGAATAACTCTTAGTTTGATAATTAGTATAAAAGATTCACATTATATTCATAAGTCAAATTCCAAATATGAAAGATCATTTTTGTTATATTGATTTTACCGAACTTTTCGGTATCACCGGTGAATCTTACTTGTGGGGTTTTTGTAGTATATAAACTTCAGGTTTTATTGCTGAATAATACAGATTTACTTCCTTCGAGAAATCTTGGGGTTTAACATTTTGTCTATTCAGTTTTATTTTCTACATTGCTTATCAAAATATGCTGATGTCATTCAATAATATGCAAGACTTCAGACTTGCATAGCAAAATTGCTTCTAGTTCATGCTGGATCATAAATTGGGGGCTTGAACTGCCAATATTCATATTTTATAAACCCAAGAAACATCTTCAATGCACCTTTCAAATACACCTTTGACTCAAGTCACTGAATGGCAATTTTATGTTGATGATATTTCCCTTACTACTCCCAACTCCTTACTTAGGAAGTAACATTATTCTTTTCCATTATTCTGGCTTATTTCTATAGGTTTTGATTTTCTTTTCCTTCAAATCACTGCTCTTTTTCTATGGTATCATTATACATTTTATGGCCAACTTGAATTTACTTCCCTCTGTTTATTCCAGCTTTTCTTTATACTCTATACCAGCATTTCCGAGATCATACTCCTAGTGACAGAAACTGATGTTGTGATCTATAAAACCAGGCTTTTATAGCTTGTGATTCCTGCTAGATGGGCTAAAAGAGTGAAAGTGGCAAAGTTAAACAGGATAGTAAACGAAGGACTACATGGTGTCAGTATTTCATCTGTTCCAACTTCACTGCCTATTGTGCCCATGTCAAAGCAAAGTTAAAAAACATGAATTCAGATTTAATAGTTTTCTTATGTCAGCTGAACGACCATACTCCTGTACCTGCATTTTTAGCATGCCTTTTTCTTAGGTATCTGTGTTACATTTAGTCCAGAGCCTCTTTGTTTAGCCATTCCATGAAATGGTACTCAACAGTGAGAAAAGTCTCTGTCCCACAAAAAGCTGTCCAGGCTGGCCTGTGCTCAATCATCTTTCTAATCAGCTTGGAAAAACATGTTTGAGTCTTCTTTTATTATTTCTCCAACTGAATAGAGAGTTATTTCAATTTTCCTTCATTTCTATAATTAAGTAGTTCTAACAATTTGTACCTCAAACTCCTCCAACTTCTTAAGACATATACAATGGAATGTATCTCAACGGTCTGTTCAAAAGGCAATTTGCTTCAACACATATGGTGAGAATGAAATCACTTAAGTATAAATGAATAACAATTAAACTGGAAGCATTGCTTTCAGTAAAGACAGACTTAAAGTTAGATTTTAAGTGGCATCAGCACCAGATTTGGTATTACCATAATTTCAAAATAAACCCCACAGACCACTTCAAGTTATTAATTGGTTCCTACTGCACTAAGTACAGACATGGATGCATAACCTGAAACTCAAACCTGGTCTTACAAATATTTTGGAGTACTGCATTGTAATCACTTCCTCAAAGCACCACAGAGAGCCATGGAAGACTGTCACAGCTTCATTGGGAATAACTCCAGCTCTTGAGAAAACTGAAGCAATAGGACCGTTTGGAATATCTCAGCATCCCAAATCCCAAAGACACATAATGCAATAATATGAAAAGTGATTTAGTTCAAACATTCTGAAAGCATTTTGTTGGAAAGGTGAAATTTTTTTGTTAGGACTCTAAAATAATAGTTATTTAAGACAGTTCCTGTCCGGTGTTAGACTTAGGGCTATTTTACTTTAAATCTTCATACTGCTGAAATAATTGAAATTTTTTGTTGATGTTAAATTTTTTTTTATTGTTGTTTTGTTTTGGCAAATTCTTTCTATGGTAATCTGCTTTAGAATAAAATGGCTCTGAAACTCTTGCAAATTTGAAAAGCATTCCTAGACATATTCACTATTTTTTTTCCTGAAATACTTCTCACAAAAATAGCTCATCTAATAGTTTCTCCTAATGTCACACACTAGCAGGAAATTACACCACTTACTGGAGATTAGGCCTTATTTTGCAGCAGCAGGAGGAAATCTAAAGCACCACCAGTCCAAACAGACAAAGGTTATTATATCCAATTTTTAGATACAGAACTGAAGAATTGAAAAAATAAGATCACGTAACTCAATCCTCAGAAACAGATTATTTCACTGAATTTGCTGGGACCTATCCCTTGATTAATGTCAAATCTTTTGTAAGACTGAAACTCCTGTGCAACTCTGAGAAACAGACAGAGTCCTCTGGAAGGATTCCTGAGGACTGACCTCTGTTCACCTGTACATTTTTTTGGTAGCTGACCCAACATCTCCTCTTCCCCAGACCCTCACAAGGCATAGCCAGATGCCCAGTGACAAAGTAGTTACCAGGCAATAAGAAAAGAAAATGCGCTGCCAAGACAGAAAACCACAATTAAAGCAGAATTGCTCTGTTCTTGCAAGAATGAAGAAAATATGTTCCTTTTTACATTTGTGCAACCCTCTACAAAAAACACTGTGCCAACTTGTTTTATAGACAGCAATGATCTTTCACCACGCCAGATAACACCTTTCTTCAGTCATGTGAAAACAGTGACCACCATATTACTGTAACCATAATACAACCTTCCCACACCTAGTCCCAGAGAAAGCAGGAATGGTACAATACATTTGATGTACAAGACCTAAAAAACAGGAAATGAAGAATTAAGCCACTAGTCAGTACACACATCCTAATCCTTTCCCAACAGGCACGTATCTTCAATGACAACCTATAAATTTTGCCAGCAATCTTAATTCTGTTCTCCTCAATTTCCAATTTCTAAATGTATTCTCCACCAAATTGCCTTCATTTCTCAGAAGAGTAGTACAGGTTTTGTAAGAGTTTGGATGAAGAAGGACAAGAAAGGTGACCTGAATAACAAGAAAGAACATTACATATTGTACCACGCCAATTCAGTGCTGACAAAGTCTTACAGTCAAACAGTTGCTATTTATTGGACCCAAATGTGCCAGAAATTAAGCAGAATAGCCTCTAATGTTCAAACTATGTGCACATTCTGTAATACACAGAAGCTGCATAAAACCAGCAAATGGCAAGAACTGCATATTATATTAGTGACTATTAAAAATTCAGATTTAAAAACAAAAGCTAGTTGTTTCACATTTACATGAAATTTCTCTCAAAATTGTATACTTCAAAATGTTTTTAATGAAATACCAGACAGCATTCTTCAGATTGCCATGAAATTTTCAGCCATACCCAAATTTCAAAAACTCTCTTCTAATATATTACGTACAAACAAAATATAAGTGTTTGAGATTTCATATCAAAAGGACACCTACTTTTAGAGGAAAGAAAAAAATTTTCATTTAAGTCCTTCCTAAAACCGAATCTGAGAATCCTCTTCAAATCTGCTATGTTGCTTAGACCGCAGTAAGATTCAGAAGACCTTCAGTGTAAATTTACCTTTCTAATATACTACATCCCAGAGTAAAAGAGAAGTAATTTTGAAATAATATGGAAAGAATGACGGTAATGACTTCTTAAAGCAAAAAGATCCCTTTGAATTAGTTCTAGGTGAGCCTTTCAATAACTACTCGTTGTTGAAACCAAAACCTTTATTATCTACAGCAGTCTTTCAAATGATGATGGTTGGTTACTGCAGGATTACAGCTTCATGTCTGGATCCCTTACCCTCTTTACACTGCAAGCTTAACAGGAGTGCTCCATTCAGAAGGAACTCATCTTTCTACAAAGAGATCAATACAGCTATGCTCAAAAGCTCATCCCAGTAAAAGCAACCTAGAATAATAAACCCTGCATTTGCAAGAAAAAAGCAACACGTTGCAATTTAAACCACAATGCTGATGTGACAGTAGCAGCTACAAATAAAGAGATCTGATAAAAGGGTTATCAAGCATGAAGGACTTCTAAAATTAAGGATTAGTTCTTCACGCAACTGAGTTCATTCCCTTGTAGAACCTATTGTTTCATAGCAGCCTACTAAGTCTTGCACTTCTTTCTGAAACTGTATCACACCACCATCTTCATTTTGTTGATACAACAAGACTGATCAGGAGGAAGTGGGATTGCAAGCTGCTGCTCTGTAAGGTAGCTTTTATGCAGTTAAACACTGCCATGGATTAGAGCTACTCAAACCGTGCTCCAACCGTTTACCTTAAGCAAAAGTTTAGTGCCCTCTCTGCCGAACATGACAGTTTTGCAAGCTTCTATACAGAATACAACCAATGTAAGTGTTAACTGTACCTGCAGTGAATTCATCCCATCATCTGTTGCTCACTTCAGAATACCCATTGTGATCGTACACGAAACATCAGTACGAAGGGCAGTCCTACCACGTAGAGTTTTAATTACGCCACTTCATCCTGTGCTTAGTTTTACGTGTTTGAGAAAGAGTAAATGACCACTTAATGCAATAACGTGCCCCTTTGAAATATTCCGTATTTGACACAGAACAAATCTTATTTAATATGCTCTCCAAACACTGCTTTTAATCTCCCATATGCAAAAAGAAACCTGTTTAATATAGTTCTATAGTTCAGGAGTGAAAGCCATCATATCCATTCGTACTCTTCTTGAAGTGTACATCACCATGAAGTGTTTGTGACAGTTAACTTTTAAAATAACCCATGTACTTTTATTCACCTTATTTCTATGACGAGAGACCTCACAGCAAGGATGGAATAACAATATGGAAACTAACCAACTAATCCAACTGGACACACTTTATTGAAGTCTTATTACTTCCATGTGTAACAGGAAACTAAAGCCAACTGCAACTCCCAATTTTTGGCATTCTCAATATGCATTTTATCCAGCAAAAGAGAATTTCACTTTTCGTTTTTATTTTTACAGCACACTGATATTAGACACATGGACTTAACTTGATCGTTTAGAGATCAAGTGTTTTAACTGCATAAAAAAAGCAAGGTCTTCATTATGCCTAAAGCAATACTGTTCTTTAAAAAGTTGTAAGGCTTTGTAAATATTATTCTAATCTCTTCTGCAGTATGAATAGTCTTAAAAATAACTGGTATCAAAATTTTGGTATGATTGATAAAATATTCAAGAACAGATATAAAAAGAAATGACAATATGGTTGTAACACAGATTCAAGTCAACCAATTTATAGGAAAGAAACTCACCACAGATAAATTAAATGCCAAAGAGTTATATTCCAATTTATTCTGAGGTAGCATGTGTGATAAATTAACTAATACTTCTCAAGACACGAATCCTAGTTTCCTTAAAAATATGAATATAAAATTATGAGCTACTATCATGAAACAAATATTTGCTTTCAAAATTGACAGAAATAAATAGCGCTTTATTAAAGCATTGTAAACTTTGTTTTCTAAATAAGTAATATTTGTCAAGACACATCTCTGATGTGAAAAACAACCCCAAGAGAGATCAACCAGGTAAGTACCTTTCTTAGTGGAGCTCTGAGGAGATTAAAAACTCATTTTGTAGTTTCAGAATACATTGAGCACCCCATGCTCTTCCAATAATATTTACTGATAAGCTTTTTTCTTTTCAACTCACTTTTTTCTCCAATACATATGCTTTCCTTTGTTATGCCAATAAATTCTGAGATTGCTGCACGGCTTAGAATAGTTTTCTCCTCAAGTGTTAATAATAACACAAGATACTAAAAGACAGGCTCTTTTGGTTGAACTTATTTCACGTTTTTGTAAGAGTTTAAGAAAAATCATCACTTTCACCACTCACAGTTGGCAGTACCTTATGACTTTACTAGATCTACTTTAATCAAAGAGGCTACCTATAAAAGAAGGGAGGTCAAATAATAATTACTTATAAGGATGATAAATATTTTGTTCTTAACAGAGACAAAATTTTGGTAGAAAAAAAATGAATTACCTTCATTTAATTATATTAAAAATAATACAATTACTGTTTAAAAAAAAATTGTATCTCAAAGATCAAGAAACAGTTTTCCGACTCCTTATGCATATCTAATTCAAAATTACATTCCCAGAACAATTAACTCTACTCCTTCCTACAAAAAGGCTAATTCCCAAGCTTTAACTACTGCCTGTATGGCTTATATTTTGTGAATTTTAGAATGCCATTTCTCTCTAGTCCTATAATTTAACTACTCTAAGAATAGAATAATTGGAAAACAGTAATCAGACAATGATGGACGCAATTAGTTTAGATGTTCCTATAAGCCAGTATCACTGATGTGCATAGGAAAGAAATCACGGTAAGGGGAAAGTCTGCATGCAAATACAGATATAAGACATGTCAGAAAGCTCAAAAGGACTTCCAAAAAAGTTAAAGCCTTGTGCTCCAGACAACTGATACCGATCTACTTCTCAACCTTTCAAAGCCGTTCTGTGCTTACAAACTCTACACATGTGAGCATCACCACAACTATACATAAACTACTTTCACAGACTGCTTTCCTAATGCAGTCTCTGAACATGACATCTAGTACCACATTATACTGTACTGGACCCAGGCGCTTTTTCCGTGTCTGATTTCAACATTCCTACAACGTATTTTTAAGATGCTTTGGGAATACAAATATGATAAAGTTTAAAAAAGTACATTGAAAAACAGACTACACATAACAATTTTTCCTTTGCATCTGACAGCACATCCTCCCCACTCTTCAGCAAAAGGTAAATTTTCTAGCTGAACAGATGCTATGCTCAGGGCCTGGTAGTTACATGGCTTCTCAGCTGTTCAGATAAAGTAACACGAGCATCCACAAAACTGAAATTTAATAAAATTGTAAAAGAATAACTTAAAAAAAAATTAAAAACTCAACTTGTAATGTAGTAATAAATACATTTTCTACAGTTAAACATATTCTGCCATGCAGGACACTTAAATACAAATAACCTGCGTACCTGAACTGTGGAACTGATTTCAGACGCAAATCCTCCTGTCAAGGGAGCCTCGTGGCTAATCAGCAATCGCCCAGTCTTCACCACTGACTGAAAAGGAAAAACAAACCCCAAAAATGAAATCACAAGAGCCGTAATTTGATTACTTACCTGCAATACTTGTGGAATATATGAAGTATGTAACATCATTAACAATGTTAGAATGTAGTTACTTTTCCCCTTTTGCATTTTCACTGAAAGATAATCATCCTAAAAGCCTAAATTGAGTAATTAATGGGATGGTTTTATATTTAGTATAAAAGTGTTTGCATCTTCCACTCCATTTTAAGCAAATATCAAGAACAAAAATTTATTCCTCTGAATATGAATTTACCCTATCAGTGCAAACTGTTAACATTTCTGAAAGAGAATAAGGATTTTAACAAGTCAGTAAAAACCTGGATCCTGAAAGACACACATGTGAAGGAATCTTTCACTGACACCTACCTCTGCACAACCAGATCCTAGGTAAAGTCACAAATCATAGCTATTCAGAAAGTAAAACTCTTAAATAAAAATTTTAGCAAGAAAACAATCATGTGGATTAATGCTGCTTATTTAAGTTTTACACGGCAATTAGAAGCAACATTTTCTAATTTTAAGTCTCCATATTTGTGCAGTTTTTATCTGATCTACTTTATAAATAATTAGCACAATATATACAGAAGGTGATCTAAGCATCTTTTAATCAAACAAAACTGGGTTCATTGTGAAACATAATAATGAAAGCAAAATATTTTTAATCTGATGGGAGTATAATGCTTCACCACACCCAAATATCTTGAAGTTTATTGGAACTAGATGCTAAATTGCCTAGAATCGAACAGTATCAGATACCTTTGGTCAGAAATATGACAGCAAAGTATCACTTTTCATAATATACATTTTATAATTTCATATGGTGCATACAAAAGTTTCATGAACTACTAGAGACACACATATAAAAAAAAAAAACCCAAACCAGAGTAATGTGTATGTTAATTCAAGAACAGTTACGGTCTGATTTTTAAGATAAGTACATAGCGTACTGCTGATGTACCATTAGTCACCAAGGGGAAAGCCCAAGAAAGTGCTAGCTATCGGGTCAGGCTTCAAGGCTGTGATCTTCAATTTAATGTCTACACCAGCACATTCTCCAGTTGGGCAGCTCCGTGTTGTCTACATAACAGACCACATAAAGGCAATGCCTTAATTATACAGTTTTCCTTCTGATTCAAGGACTTTTCCAATTCTTTTGCTTTTCTAGCAATGACTCAATCAATGGCTCTAAGTAGCTCATCCACAGATGTACTGGCAAGTCACAGGCCTATAAACAAGATGATCCATATACTGTACTATGAAGTGGTTTGACAACGTTCAGAGCTAAAGAAGACAGGAAAAGGCATTTCAACAGTTGGACAGTAATCCACAGTTACGTAGACTGCTTTCTTGAATTTCTTTTGCCAGCACTGGAAACTCATATCTAGAGAGCAGAGGCACTACAGCACTACAAATCTGTCCAATACATCAAAAAGACAGTTCAATGAACAAAATGTACACTCCAGTTCTAAGTTGGTATGATTAAACTGATACAATCAGTTTTAAGTTGCTATGGTAAAACTGATATAATTAATCAATTTTAAAGGTTGGGTTTTTTCCGAGAATCCTCTTAGTTTTATTTTAACAAATATTCTTTTGCGTCTATTTGTTCTGAGAGGTTCACACTTTAAAACATTACAAGCTATCATTAGTTACAGGTTTGGTTTCTCAGAATTTTACTGTATGAAACAGACACTGTTAGAACACATATAAGAAAATCCACATGGGATCAGACCAGTAACCCAGCTGTCCAGTATCCTCGCTCCACAATGGAAATAATTTGATGTCTAGGAAAGAGTAAGAATAGGGCCTTCAATGTGTTCCTTCACTATTTCTCAGCCTCCAACTATTTTCACATCACAGGTTTTTTGAGTCCAATATGGTTTCTTGCTCTAAGTAACTGATAACTTTGCTTGCATGAATTTATCCGTTCTCAAATTGAACTCAAGTAAACAATAAAGAAAAAAAAAAGGAGGGGGNNNNGGAGGGAATCTCATTTTGGAAACCTGCATCTCCTATATGAGAAATCCTTATTTTTACATGTGATTCCCAAGGGCTTCAAGGAATCCTTGCCTATAAGAGCTTGTTAAGAGCGAGCAAGCAGCTGTGAACGCCACGCATTGCATACAAGCATATCAGCCCTACTAAAAAGCACTATATATCACTCCTGGTGGGAAACCATGCTAGTATAGCCTTGGTGCTTTTAGTATCCATCCTAGCTTGTTCAGGGCCAGCGCAGATACCCACACCACATCGTGCAATGTAGAAATACCTTAAAAATTCTCCTAACGGTTAAACGAGAATCAAAATGAGCAGAAATTAACCACCATACTGCATTGCAAATACAGTCCTGGAGTTTAAGGAAGGATTTATTGCGATTCTTCAGTATTACAGGCTCCCTTGCATCAATTTCTACTTCACATTAACACTTGTTCCTAAACTACAGCGAGTCTTTCAGAAAGACATGCAATCTTAATTACGGTATTTCCAGTGTTTGCAAATGCATCACAGCTATTGGTAAGTTGTTCCAGTGTTTAACTGCCTTCTCTGTTAAAATTTTGCACCTTATTTCCAAACTAATTTGGCCGACTTCAACTTCCAAGCTGTTGGTTCTTATTTTACTTCTGTTTGCTAGCTGGAGAAGCTATCTATTATCACATTTCTGCTCCCCACATGAATATGCTAAGATTGTGATCAAATGATCTCTTAAACACGCTTTTGCTAAACTAAACAGACTGAGCTCTAAATCTTTCACCATACAGCACACTTCCAATTCCTTCATCCTTCTTACAACCCTACCCTGAATCATCTCCAGTTTTCAATGTCCTTCTCGAAGCACGCCCATCTGGAACCAGCATTCCAGCCTTTTTCAGAACAACGCCAAATACGGAGATAATATAACCTCGGTACTGCAGCTCTTGGATGTGTGAGGCCTTTGGCCAAAGCACAACAACACGAGTCCAGCTTCAACTGATGAATGCGATTCCCTGTTCTGGGGAAAGAGGGGTTTGTCCGTGAAGGATAATTGTTTCCTGGAATAAAGATGGAAATATAGTGTGCATTTATTATTTCAAGATACAAAATTATGTTTGGATATGCTGAAAAATATAGTGTGCCTGAATCCAGCTCAGTTAATGAACCTATCTTCTCTTTATCAGTGACTGTCTATTTTATGTATTTCTCCAGCAGTTTGTTACCTGTAATTTTTTATCAGTAATGGTTTTGAATGTTTTCAATATCTTTGACAGAAATATTAAAAAACAGGTTAAAAATCCAACTCTGCAAGACCTTGTGATTTTACAATTTCCGTTCACTAACACTGCCCTTCTTATGCCATAAAGTCAGCGCAGTACTAATGCCTTACTTCTCAAACTATGATAATTTGTTTTGTGAGCACCTATTAAAGTGTTCTCAAACAACACTGAACTGTTGATCATGTATTTCTAAGTTATTTTTGCCTAGCTGCTTCTTCCTTGTTAATTTGTTCCTTGCTTTATAGATCATTCTTCCCAATTGATTTGGTACACAGGTTTTTTGTGGAAAAACTGCTCTATAAGGTATCAGACTAAAACTCCTGGTCAAGATATACTTTGGTTCAGCAAACATTGGGTCTCTGTATCCCCTCTTCATTTTAATTATGATATTGTTTTTATTATCTTACAGATCACAGTACTATACAGTAACAACAGCAGCCAACAGCAACAGATGTGATTTTTTTTAAACAAAATTTTTAAATATATATTACCATGTAAAATGTTTCAGTCCATATAGCTTAGAACAAAGCTGTAGTCCATGATGGAAAAAAAAAAACAAAACAAAACAAAAACACCAAAAAAACCCCAAAAAAACCCACAACATTTTCCTACATTGGTAGTGTCTTAAAATGGCTAACTTATCTAATTTCTGTATCTTCATACGGAAGTTTAATCTTATTTCCCGGAAGTAAAATAGTTCATCAGTCAAAAGTTTCAAAAGTAACTGCTCTACAGTCTATAGGGCACAGCGGACATTGTTAATGATTATTTGCAGATATCAATTCTCTTCTATAAAACACTAAATTCATTTTTAAAATATGTTATAAAACATTAGTCCCTGTTAAACCAAATGAGGCAAGCATTCAAACTCCAGGATAACCAAAGCCTAATACTCAGAAGAGCATTTACAGTCCAATTAAATGCAGCACGATAACATCAGGCAATGGGGTCCTCAACCTCCAAACTTAATGGGAAATAGCAGTGGCATAAAAATGGAGAAAAATGGTTAAATCAGCACAGTGTAACAAATTGACCAGCATAGAATCCTACCATATTATCATCTTTTAAAAAGGTGGGTAGTTGGAGGGGTTTGTTGTTTGGTGGGCTGTTGGGGTTTTTTTTTTTTTTTTTTTTTTCATTT
>JAOBAS010000013.1:8507337-8526305 GCA_025311575.1 Elanoides forficatus | reverse complement strand
GAACAGCAGGAGAAATCACTTAGACCTCCAATCCCACCGCCCGCATCAGTGCGAGAGCATTGCTTTTTTGTACGACTCCGGGACGCATGCGATAATCGAACACTAACTGACTATTTTCAAGATGGTCCTCAAACCAGACATTCGCTGCATTTCTATAAGGGCTTGATTCTCCTTCATTTCCCCAACATCCCCACTCTTTCAAAACCCCAGTCTTTACACTTCTTCTTACCTCAGTAAAAGATTAAAATTTTTAAACGCATGCACATTCTGCAGCTCATGTAAAGTACTTTTAAAAATGCACCTTCAAAAAACATGGTGTGGCTTAAGAGATTGGCATTGATAAAAATGTTGCTTCTTTACATCCACAACCAGAAGTTGTTGTTTGCTGATCTTTGAAGTCCAGAGATAATTCTGAGGGTACTAAGAGATTCTGTAGGTATCTCCTATCTCCAGTTTAATGAAAATGGAAACTTTTTTTTTGCATCTTCAGTAACAGACCACAGAGGAAAGTCAGAAGCAACATCCGGGCATTTAGAGAACATGGCTCCTCTTTGCGTTACGGCCACTCTGCACTTTCACAGCCGAGTTCAGCTGATGCAACCCTGGTTGCTCCCAAACGGGAGAGGTCCTACCCTACCCAAAACCTCCTGTTCCCAGCCCATCCCTGGCATCTCCTCAAACACTGAAGGGGCCACAGGGTAAGCCAGCTGAAGGAGATAATCTGATTTATCCTGCAGCAGCGTACAGTTAGCACAAAGCAGCAAACAACACCCTGGAGAGAGATTCTGAGATCAGAGGCAGATCAGGATTTGCTCACAGAAAGCTTCAGCAGCGCTCTCCCTCCCTCCGGAATGGCAGCTGGGACCCAAGCCATGGCACACCACTGTCACCTGTGCTATATCCCGTCATTAGAGGAAACACTCTAGCCATTTCAACTACTAAATTAACCCTAAAACAAAACCAGAAACCAATACTGACTATACTTTTCCACCTCAAATTTCCTTGTCAGGACTGGTTTACATCGGTGTCATCCACAAGGACGACAAATGACGCTGCATCAGAGCAAAAGGCTAGCAGCATGATCACCCTAATAATGAAATGCAAAAACAAAAAAAACCAAAAAAAACCCCCAAAAAAACCTAATGCCTTTGCAAGACTAATGCTTTCAGATTGCACTCTGAAGGTTTTCTGAACTGCAGCCCAGCGTTTTTGTAGCGAAGCAGCTGAGCGAATTATTTTCAACCTCCCTGACCACACTCTTTATCCAAGAGTTTCTATAATCACTTTTCTGTTCAACTCTCAATTTGTCATGTTGGCCACTTTCTCCCCTCCTACAGGCACTGATGACAGAAGAAAACAACAAGTCTGGCACTTCCAAGCACTTTGCAATCTAAGTGCTGACACTACCAATAACATACCATGCCCTTACTTAGGAGAAAGCAGACTTAAACCAAAATTAGTTTGATGGTAAAGTGCATTTTACAGTGTTACTCTCCACACACAGCAACAGCACTACTTCCAGTGTAACCAGCTGCTTCACTAACACAGCAACTGCCCTTAAAGAAATGATCAAAGTCAGAATTCTATTACAAATGGCTGTTACTGTGTCACAATGGCAAGTTGCCTATTTTCTTTAAGAGGAAAATCTTGCTCTCAGAATAAAAAGATTTTCCATCTCTTACGGAAAAGGAATTATTCTGATGTTCACTTTCACATTTAAATTTTTGCATACTTTTGATTGTGTTCTTTAGAGACTATAAAAATTTCCTGCATAATTGAAAAATGAGCTTTCCAAAATAATTTTAAATAAGCTAGCAACAGTACTGAAATTGTATCTGTATTATATTCCATTTTGCATTAAGCACATATGAAAAAATTATAAAATTGTATCAAAATGAACATTAATAGATATGTGCTGAAAACCAATCAGAACATGGAAGCTTAAAAAAAAAAACAACTTGGGAAAGTTCCAATAAATGCCTTGAAAAAACATTTTTTCTTTTTCATTTTCATTTTTAGATCAGCTTTAATGAATTTGTACTTGGAAACTGTAAAACCTGAGGGAGGCTATGTTCCCCAACCCATTAGTTCTACTTTCCTTTTAATGTTTCATTAACAAATGAAATTGCATAGCAGCATTCTTGGTACTGAACATCATAAGCATAGGGATAGAAATAAGATCCAAAATTTCTATTCAGCATTTCCCACAGAAAATATAGAACATTACCTGCCAGATGAATCATTGAGGATTACATTTACTTAGCACATGCAGATCCACAGGATGACACATCTCAGATAAAATGAATTATTTCTGCATGTAATATACTGGCAATCCTAAAAAATGCACTTATGTCCCCAATTTCCAGACAGCTCAGAGCCCTATTTTTGTGGGATCTCTGGAAAACCAAATAGATCTTCAAGCATTTTTTTTTTTTTTAATGAGGGTGCCAAGAAAAGAAATAGAAGGGAAGAGGAATAGGATGTGTCCTAACAGCCTAGGGATGAGAAAGCCCTGTAATTTCCTAATGATCAGGATCTAGTTTGCAAATTATAACTATCAGTTGCCCAGAAGAATTACCTTCCCCTAGAAGCAGTAAAAGCTAGGAATAGCACACACCCTTTAAAGCTCCAACTCAGCAGCAAAAATAATTCTTAACATTGAAGAAGAAACACTAAATCATTAATCTGAATTAAAAGAAAATGAAATAACATCATTTGGTATGGTTTTCAAACAGCACTACATTCCCAGAGAAGGAAAATGAGAGAGAGTCTTCAAATCTACTATATCATGTCTACACTACACTCCCAAAAGTTGACTGAAACTCATTTATCAGTAAAATCAAGATGCAAAGACACACAAGTGACATGAAAAACCATTCTTTCATCACACACAGCTCAACAGCCCAAAGCATGAGTAAGATTTCTCAACTACTGGTAATAAGACAGTCAGCCTTACACTCATTCTGTTAAGACGTATAAGGCTACTGTAAGTACAACAAACACATTGCACTACTGCAATAATATAGCCGAGAATCCTAGCTGAACACTGGCAGCAACGTATGTAGAGCAAAGATAAAACTACTTGGAAAGGAAAACACGTCATCCTTATTCCATCACTTAGAAAAGCCATTGGAGAAAAATCTTTAACAAAAACTTTTCAAACAATAAAATGAAAAAAAACATAGGCACTTCTGTAATAGATGAATATGCTGATTAACAGCAGGGAATGAAAAAGAAATCCAATTTCCTTTTAACTTGACACAAATAGCTAAAAAGTTGTGCATCAGTTAAAATGATTGGCATTAGCAGCGCACAAATCCTTGTCTTCCTGCTAGTAGCTAACCAAAACAGAGGCTTTTAATCCATTACCATCTGCTGGTTCAGCTGATAGAGCCGAGGTTTGCGCTTTCTGACCTACAAAGCTGGAATTCATCGCTCGCAGATGGCACGGCCAAGGCTGCTGCAACAGGCCGTGGCCCAGACGGAGCTCGGACCTACCGCCAGCTTCAGAACCGCAGAATGAGTTTCCCCAAAGCAAAAGAATCTGTGATAACCAATTTCTATGGCAAGGAGGAGCAGATCCATTAGGGCTCCCGGGCCGCAGAGAGCACAAAGACGAAGAGGCGTTGATTCTGGTTTCTAAGAAAGAGAAGCAAAAGACAGTCCGTAGAAGGAGACAACGCTAGCGGGAAACAGGGGCGAGGGAAAGACGAGAGAACAGCCCTCCGCTGGTGTTCAACACAGCACGCCACCTCGATCGGGGGATCGGAGAGGCCGTCCTGCTGCACAACCCTCCTCTGACACCGTGTCTATACCCTCACCTGCCTTCTCTGGAGCAAAAGATGAAAACGAACAGAAAACCCAAAACACTCAAAAGTTTTTAGTCTAACCTCCTTTCCCATTTATTTCAAATCAGAGTAAAAGATCAGCTCTTAGAGAAAATAATGATCTAAAAGTATAATGCATTACAACTCCAACTATCATAGTAATGAAGAAAAATGTAGGAAAATAAGGAGAAGCATAAGAAATTTATTTGCTGCCCAGCGAGCTGTTTACCTGAAGCCAAACGATTAATGCTTCATGAAATAAATTATCAAAACATGTACTAAGGTGTAGCATGTTGTAGACAGCCAACATACTGTCCACTGAGCTCTTTGAAAGTTATTACTGTGCATTCAAATACTGATTTCTGATAAGGAGTAAAGCTCTCAAAAAAGAACTTCAGTTAATTTTACACAGCCATGTTAAATCTATTCTCCCTAAAAGGTCAGTCTTGCTGTACTTCTACCTGGCTACTACTTTTACCAACTCCACAGTACTAGCACAATACAGTCAGCTGAAAATCCTAGTGAAAGCTCAAATGAAGGGGAAGGAACAAACAATCTGGAACAGAGGGAAAAGTTGGACCATATTTTTGACAGTGGCAAAGGTAGAAGCAGGATGGGACGCTAACAGCAGGATGGGGAAAGAAAGAAAGAAAATCAAACATACTTTTATTTATAGCCAGCTGTCCATCATAAAACTCTGACCTTTGACCCTCCTTTAACAGTATGTTTAAGAATAAGCTTAAAGTATCAAGAAAGATTTTATATTATAAATACTGTTCTCTGTAGAAAAAAACTAGATGATACAGTAAAGGCAAAATTGTTAGTATGTTTCTGTGGCTCAAGGAATCTGGATTTTGAAGGACTTCAAATGAAATCACATTGATACGCTACACAAAGCGGAGATTCATAATAAATGTGTAAGGTTTACCCTTTGATATGATTCTAGATACATATAGATAGGTGTACACAGTGCATATATGCCCATAACTCAACTGTCCCAAAGACAGTAAACACTTTTTTTCCCTTTAAGCATTCTTAAGCCCAGACATGCGCATCACCTGTTGCTGGAGTTGGTGTTGTCAGAAAGGTTATGAGTAAAATCATTTCCAAGGCTTCCAGCTACATCTGAGCTGGTGGTCAAAAATAAACCTGTACATTCTGTAGAGGAATTTTGTATTTCTACTAGATGAGTTGGAGTGAGGAAACAGGTTAATAGGCTTGCAATAATTCTCAAAACCTGTTTTCTGACAATTCTCCAAGAACTCTGACCATGAAGGAAAGAGAAAATTACCATAACAGGTAGAATTCTGATTATTAGGATTTTTAATCCTTTTTTTGTTACAGTGAACCATGAACAGGGAGTGTATTAAAAGTGTTCCTGTTGATAAACTGTTAAGGAGCCAACCAAGCTTTCAGAAAAGTTACTTGAAGACTTCTCTGCAGTTTGTCAGTTTTAATACACGTATCTACCTATCTGCATGCAGATGCATATTTCTATGTATTTATTTCCTTTGCTACCAACTGAAATGCAAATATTACATTGATCTCTCAGAAGAGCAAGACCAAAACAAATAAAAAGCTCTCTGAAGACTGAAATGAATGGCTCAAAGTCAGTGTGTCAAAGCAGCAAAAATATTTTGCTCAAGAGTTATCATTCACAACTTGTTCTGACACTCAGTATAAATAATGTCTGAGTTCTCTAAAAGTAAACTATATCCAACAACTAACTCCCAGTCTCTTATCAGCGTCACTTAAACAATACTGTGCTCCTGTTAAAACCTACACAGCCTTTTATGGCAGAATAAAAACAGTTCCCAGGAATAAGTATGGTCCTTACACCTCAAACAGCACTGCATTAAGCAGTTGAGGCTTTACTGTCACTAATCTCAAGTGAGGTTCCTGCAACCAGTTGGGTTTTCATCCCAACTTCCTCCTACACGGAAGTACATTTTCCAAGCAACGTATCTGACTGAGCATCTCCTTTAAATAAGAAGGATTATAAATAGGATTATCAGCCTTGGTGTAAGAGTCTGCCTGCCCCGTTTATTTACATAACCATTTATGCTCTTTAGACTGTGCCCATCCACCTGAGGGCAAGGGCTCCAGCCCTCAACCGCCTTGATGGCCCTCGCTCCACCTTATCAATGTTTTCTTTTTTTGGGGGCCCAAGACTTGCATATTGAGTGGAAGGGGACAGTTTCTACCTTCAGTGGCCGGGTCACGCTCCTGCTGGCACAGCCCAGGACGGCGCTGGCCCTCGTTGCTGCCGGGGCCACTGCAGGTTGATGCTCAGCTCGCTGCCCACCACAGCCCCTAAGGGCTTTGCCTGCAGAGCTGCTCCCCCGCCAGGCACTCCCAGTCTCTGCTGTCACAAGCTTTTCCTTCCCAGGTGAAAGACCTGCCATTTGACCTTGCTGAATTTCATAAAGTCCCTGCCAGCCCATTCCTCCAGCTTGTCTATGTCCATGTTCAAGCATATCACTTGTTTCTCCCTCCCCAGTTTGGTCTCATCTGTTAAGCTTGAGGAGGGTGCACTCCATCACCTCCTCCACATCACTGATAATGATGTTTGAACAGAACAGGTCCTAGTACCGACCCCTGTGGTGCTTGCTTGTCACTGGCCTCCAGGCAGAGTACCGTACTCTACCCATTAACCATGACCCTCTAGGCCCAATCATGCAAACAGCATTTTATCTATCCAGCTGTCCAGAGTGTAACATCCTAACTTGGATACAGGAGTATTCTGAGAGATAGTATCAAACGCTTTGCTGAAGTCATGGTAAATGTCATCCATTGCTTACCCCTTGTCCACAGATCCAGACACTTTTATCACAGAAGGCAATCACATTGGTCAAGCGGGAGTTAGCCTTAGCAAGGCCATGCTTACTTTTCCTGATCTTCTCCTCAATATGTTCAGAAATTAGGGGAAACTTTCAGTCTGGCTGAAGAACACCAATTTTAGCAATTGGAAACAGGATCAAAGCACTTACTGATAATTCTTTTAGGAAATATACAACATTTTCCTAAATTTGATCACAAAAAGGCAAGCGAGTGCTCACTGAAGCAGGAGACGTGCATCTGTAAGCAGTGTGAGTGTTGTCAGTGAGATGAGCGACAGCAGAGAGCACCCCGGCAATCTCGAAACACATTTGAAGAACTGTATTCTAAATCATTATTTAGAAAATATTATTGCAGTTTGCTTTTCAGGCAACTCTTCAGTCACATCTGGATGATGGCAGAGAGTGCACCCTCAGCAAAACTGCACATGACAAAACTCAGAGGAGTGGCTGATATGCCACACGTTTCTGCTGCCATGTGGAGGGACCTGGACAGGCTGGAGAAATGGGCTGATAGGAACCTCGTGAAGTTCAAAAAGGGAAATGCCAAGTCCTGCCCCTGGCGAGGAACGACCCCAGGCACCAGTATATGCTGGGGGCTGCACACCTGGAAAGCAGCTTGGCAGCAAAGGGACACGGGCATCCTGGTGGACGCTACGCTGCCCAGGAGGCAGAAACGTGCCCCCGCAGCAAAGGCAGCTAATGGTGTCCTGGGTTGCATTAGGAGGAGTATTGCCAGCCGGCCAGGGGAGGTGATCCTTCCCTTCAGCACTGGTGAGGCCACACCTGGAGCCCTGTGTCCTGCTCTGGGCTCCTCAGCGCAAGAGACATGGACATACTGGAGAGAGTCCAACGAAGGGTCACAAAGATGATTAAGGGACTGGGATTAAGGGATCTCATCAACGTATATACATACCTAAAGGGAGGGTGCAAACAAGACAGAGCCAGGCTCTTTTCAGTGGTGCCCAGGGACAGGACCTGCAGAGTTTATGCTATTATGCTGATGTTGCATAACACACTGGCTAAACTTCACTTTGAAATCCACATCAGGAGGAATCTTTTCCCCAGTTTAAAATGTATGCACGGCAGGAACAGTTCATAAAGAACTAATGTGACCACAGCTGGGATGCACATATGAAACATCTTGCAGAGAAATGTTAGTGCAACCATAAAACTTACTGCCTCGACACACCAGGATTTTATTACTCCAATATGTATCATTTTACACTATAAATGCCAAAAATAATTCTGAGAGACTAACGTGGCTTCTTTCTGCATAGCACTGAAAACAATGCTGGAGTGTGAAGACAACGGTGCAGAGATAATGAGAAATGAAAACAGGCACAGGAGTAATGCAAAGTAACCTGGAAAGTTCAAAAAATTACAATCAAAACCAAAAAGGTTGGCTACAGGGCTAGGCAGAACATCCTAGGAAGCAATGAAGAGAGCAGATAATAAAACAGTTATGGCCTTCACATCCTACACAACATTGTCAGGGTATGACTGAGATGTTCAATGGAGAGATTTATAAGCTTCCTGCAAAGCCAAGAATGAAAGACAGATTCCCAATGTGTTAGGCACCATAAAAATACAGAGTAGCAGACTATTCCTCTCCAAAACAACTTTCAATTTAAATAGCTGAGCCTGTAAAAAGAGAAGAGATATGACACACAGTAGAGTGCATGTCAGCACAGTTTGGGCTGCTTGATTTATTTTTTTAATAGATGAGCGCTAAATGAAATTAAAAGGACTGATATTCTATCAACCAGTTACTAACTTTCTAATGCCTTTCAGTAAATTTACTCTTGTAAAACAATGCTGCTACATTCTTTAATACTTCCATAACACTATTCTACATACTCTAAAGCAGATAATTGCTAAGAAAACAGTAGCTGCTGATAATGGTCATAGGATATGAAGACAGTGGAGAAAAGTCATGTTTTATGCAGATGGATACTCCTGCTTAACCTAAAAAGACTTAGGAACATACTAACCAACATCAGTAAGAGATAGGCAAAGAAAAATTACTTCTGGAATTCCACAGCATGACCTCTTGATATCCTTAAGATAAATTGCTACATATACACTGGAATCAACTATGTAGGAAAGAAAATCAATTAAGAAGTCAAAAGCATATTTGATAATATAACCCACCTGGCTCATTCTTATCACTTCATATACAGTATATTGATTCTATTGTACTTGTATCATCCACCTCTTCACATCTTGTTTGGTTTTTTTGATACCGGGAGCTCTCCTTAACAGTGACAATCAATACTTCTAATATACATTTAGTGCAAGGAGTCCCTGTTTATTTCTGAGGACCCTGCATACTATCTGGATAACATTACTGAAATAAATATCACGAATATAAAAAAGCTTCTTTTCACCAAATGTCTCTAAATGTCCCAGTCATTGTCTTCTAGTAATAACTCCGAACAGCATCCTTAAATAGTCTTTTTAAGTATAAAGGCAATTGAACTAATGGAAAAATATTCATTAATCCACTGGACTGGTAACTCATAATCCCTCAATACTTTGAACTACATTTGCCTACTTAACTACAATTAAATATATCTATTCAAACAATCTTTCTGAGCATGTAGCCTCAAACATAAAACTAATAATAAAGGTTTCAGAAAACAAGAACTTCAGCAGCAGCCTCCACACTTCACACTTCTTTGACCAATCGTTAATAATGCACTGTGGACAAATTTGTCCTTCCCTCTCCCACTATACTACTTTTTAATTCCCTGTTTATGGAAGCAAAATCAGAGAGTCTTGGCAAATACAGCAAATACAGACAGATAATGCTGTACCAGAGATATCCTTTGAACTATCTGAACCACTGTCTTTCGTCTTTACAATTACATTAAAGCTATAATGAAAACCATAACAGAATATATGGCAAGTTCCACACACCTCCTAATATAAAGGCTATCAGTCAATAGGAAGGTGCAGCATGTGACTGAAAGCCAGTAGGTAAAACAGTGAGACAGATGCAAGATAGCCTCCAATTGTCATTTACTACCTGAGCACCCTTTCTATTTTCCAAATAGATTCAAATGAAACTGATGGCTCTTAAAGCTGTAGATGAAGAGAAAGTCTGTTAGAAGAAGAATATAACAACTTGAAGGCAGAATAGACAGAAGAAAAACATGAACTCTGGAACCAAGAAGTACAGAAACCTAGATGAAGAACAGAACAGCAAGAAAAAATGAAAGGGCCAATGCAAGAGAGATGCTGAGTTGCAGAAAGGAAAGACCTGGATTCTGGAAGATATGGAGAAAGGAATTGAGGAAAAGTTAGCAATATCGGTTGTGGCATACTACTTGTCCAGTTTTTATTCCAGTTCATACTGGAGTTCTACCATGACCAGAACAGCTGCAAGACTTTGTTCAGGTCATGACAGTCCACTATTAGCCAGATGGATGCAATTTGCTCTTCATCCCCATACAGTGACTTCAAATAGCGGCTTCACCTAGGATTCATTGGACTTCGCATCTGAATTACTAACACGGATCATACGGGAAAGCATGAGGAAAATATCTGAGCAAAAAAAATATGAGCAAAATAATCACTAAATAATCTAAGAAAAATATGAAGTAGACCAAGATGGTCTAGTAGATGTCTGAAATTGAGACCTATGCCATCTCTGATCCCTTTCAAAAATGAGCATTAGCAGGTGTCTAATGAGTGTGACAACTATTTGAATGATAGATTTTTTTTTTTTTACAGAATTTTGTGCCAGATACCTTGCAAACCTACTGTACCCTTCGTTTAGTTCTTCCAAATACATTTTTTTCTGTACTAGTTCCCATTTAAATTAATTTTTCTAAAGCAACAACCAATTCCTTTTCTCTTTTCATTCTTTCAGTGCTATATTTTGTCCTGTTCTCCTTTCTATTTTTTGTGGCCTCCTTCATTAAAACCATCTAAGCAATCCTCACTTCATTTCTTCTTTGATCTCCATTCTTTTCTATCAGTTACACACTCTCCATATCTGACCTACTTCAACTTAAGTAGGAATGAGCAGTCATTTTTCGAGGTCTATATTCATTTTCAGCTTGTTAGCCAAGGAAATGAGGGTTCTGTGACCTGATCTTATTTTTCTGTCCATTTGCCAGTCTCCTGATAGCCACTTTGCAGCCAAATGCAAGTCTTAAAAATATGAAGTTCCAGCAAGCCTGGTAAAAATCAGTCTCTCCTAAAAATATGAAGTTCCAGCAAGCCTGGTAAAAATCAGTCTCTCCAAGTGAGAGAGATTGGCACTCTTACTACCTTAGTACCCCACTAAAACACAAACTGCACTTAACACTATCTTTCCCACAGCTCTTTCAGAACCAGTAAGCACCAATAAACTGTCTTAATTGCTACTTTTTGTCCAGCCAGCCATTTAGAAAGGAGCTGAGCAACCTAATGTACCTAAACAGGGAACATGGAATGGTAGAAGGTAGGAAATATGGAACATAAATCCATAGAAAACCAAGCTTCATTACTCATGCAGCAATTATTTTTCATTCTTTATCATAAAGTTGCTATTCAAAGTAAAAAAAATAAATTCATTTCTATGCCTTCACAGCATTGCATGGAAAGAGAAAAGACTGTAAGGCCAAATCAAAAATCCATGGAACCCATATCTGAGAGTTCTGATTATTTTTTTTTTTTTCAAATTTCCGTTTCATGAAACATTTCTACTGTGTTCTTGGTATTTTTAAAACATCAACACAGAATTATCACTCAGTAATTTGCCTGCAACTTTTTAATTTAGATTTCCATTAAAATACCACGAAACGTGAAACAATAGTTACTTTCTATTTAAGTAAAAACCTTGTTACTTCCACTACAATAGCCTTAGTTTGATCTTTTTTGATGCATCTTTGCAATGGTTTACCCCCAGGCAGCAACTAAGCACCACGCAGCAGCTTGCTCCCTCCCCCTGGACCCTGTGGGATGGGGGAGAGAATCGGGAAAAAGTAAAACTCATGGCTTGAGATAAGAACAGTTTCAGAGGACAGAAAGGCAAAAAATCATAACAATTATGGTAATAGTAATGATAACATTACAATAATAATAAT
The DNA here is from genome assembly GCA_025311575.1 of Elanoides forficatus. NCBI lineage: Eukaryota > Metazoa > Chordata > Aves > Accipitriformes > Accipitridae > Elanoides > Elanoides forficatus. Next base: position 8,514,563 of record JAOBAS010000013.1, on the reverse strand, counting down.
AATTAATAATAACAGGACTGGAATATATAAAACAAGTGATGCACAATGCGATTGCTCACCACCCGCTGACCAATGCCCAGTTAGTTCCTGAGCACCGATTCATACCCCCTCCAGGCCAACTCCCCCCAGTTTGTATACTGGGCATGACATCACATGGTCTGGAATATCCCTTTGGCCAGTTGGGATCAGCTGTCCTGGCTGTGTCCCCTCCCAGCTCCTTGTGCTCCTCCAGCCTTCTTGCTGGCTGGGTGTGAGAAGCTGAAAAGTCCTGGACTTAGTCTAAACACCACTCAGCAACAACTGAAAACATCAGTGTGTTATCAACATTCTTCTCATACTGAACCCAAAACACAGCACTGTACCAGCTACTAGGAAGACAATTAACTCTGTCGCAGCTCAAACCAGGACAGTCTCAAATCCAAATTACTGGACTGAGTAACTTCTTATTCCCCAGAAGAGTGACTACGATCTCAGTGCTTGGGATAAAGGTAAGAAAGATATGACCTCTCAATATCAACTAATTAAGATTACAACATACAGCTTCAGACTTTGTCACAGAAAACTGGTCCAGAAAACAGGAAAAAAGTGCAAAACCATACTGACCGAGGCATCACATAAACAGAGGTTAAGATTTGGCAGCCTTTCCTTTATAGGTAAAATTGAGTTTTATAATCTATTACTCTATTTTCTGGCAAATGCCACTATTAAAATCATCCAGCATGTTCCATCAACATGTCTTGCATATCCAAGGTAAAACTAATAAAAAGATTAGGTTACAATAAAATAAAAGTTCTCCCAATGCTTAAAGACATTAAAAAGGTTAATCATGTGCCTTTTAGTTCTATTTGTACTCCAAATTCATTCTCCATTTCCATTAAGTTTAATGGTCTTTGTGCACAAGTGACATGCTACTTAGAGCTACAGTAAGCCAATGACATTTGATGGGTTAGCACAGGACAATAAAGCCGTAACATACAAAGCGACCTAGAAACTGTCATGAAATAGATGCATTTTTCATTGACGTCAATGGAAGTCTCTTCAATAACAGACACCAAATCAAGCCTCGTCTTTGAGACAGTAATTTCTTGACACACAATAGAACTACATTTAATTGCTACATTCAATCTTTCAACACAAGTGTTAACCCAAAAATCACTACTCATAGTGATTTTAAAATGTACGCAGAAGAAAATCTACCTAGAGACCAAAAAATATATTTTACTTTTAAATAGCCTCTCCTGATGAGCTGAAAAATCATGAAAGTAACCTGGGAAAAAACAGCCTGCTTCATTAATTGATATAAATGTTTTCCATTGTACTGATCACCATAGCATCAAATGAGTTAGCAGCATGAACAAATTATGAGCATTAAGAGTTTATAAATATTCCCTATTTATCAAGTGTATACTCCTCAAAGAACCAACTCCTTGGTTTCTTGTATCTAAATGCAACATGATACACAGACATTAGCATTTTTCATTTAGATCAACAGCTTAAAAGAAGTGTTAAACCCTTTACATGCTTATCAACTAGAAGACAGCAGTCATTTTTGTAAATGACAGAATAAATAATCAAAGCCTGTAAACCATTCACTTCAGAGTTCTGAATATTGCTGAACAATAAAGTCTTTGTTCCTTCCTTTCTGCCTGTTATACATTATTAACATACCTAAGACAGTGTTTACTCTAAACACTTTGAAGTGTGATAGTCTAATTGTCACATGATGATTTTTCTCCCAAATCACTACGGCAGTTTTTATGTTCAACAGTAGATATGATGCAGACAGAAAACCATGAAGTTGGCTTTAGAACCATACAAGGCACAAATGAGCCCTTCTTGTCTGAAGCTTTGATTTCCTAATGTAAGGCTGTAGAATAACACTCCTTCCAAGTCAGAAATTAATTCTGCATCACTGTAATCACTGAAATGCCTGATTTACACCCTCTGTACATGCAAGGACCGGCAAGAAAAGATATTAAATACTGATCCCTAGAAACACCAAGGAACTTTGTCCATCTCAGAGCATGTCAATGAAAGAAGCATAACCAAACTTGTCAGCTGAGCAAAACTATACTGACCAGAATGTCAATTCCTCCTTGGAGAGCAGTAATTAGCAGAGCTGTAGATCTATTACGGATCATTATAAAACTTGGTTTGGTAGTGGAAAGGCCAAAGGGAAAACCAAATACCTAGCATTAGAGGCGGTAAATAAAATGTGGTTGTTTACTAGTTCTCTCCCATTTTCCTACTCTGAGCAATATTTTCCTTCTCTTACAGAGTAATAAGAAAACCACTGTACACTCCCTTTCACAGAAGCTCATCAAGTTACTGCTCAATAACAAAATCTGTGTTCTCTGATATTCTTTGGAGCTCTGTTTTTGCAGAATGCCTTTCATGAGCAAGTTTATTAGAGTTTCTAGATTTCTCAGGTAAAATTTTCCAGAATAAAATGTAATCATTTTAGAGAGAGACTGTTGCTTAGCCTTTGTTGTCATTTATTTTCCTCAAAAGGGAATTAGTAAAGCAAATATTAAACAGCTAGCATGCAGGATTCAGAAAAGTGGAAAAAGGGACTAAGTGGTTGTACTCTAGTGCCTTGAAGAAAACTAAACAAACAAAAAACATCTAAATTTTTAAAAGGTACTGGAAGCTCAAAGCTATGAACTTGTATTTACATTAGACAACACAGGAAAAAGGACCGATTAATACATATTTTATAATCATTAAGACCATGACACAAAGAAACTAAGTAAGTTGCCAAATATCCTAGGAAGTCTGTGGCAGAAAGGACTCGTAACTAAGGCACTTGACTAATGCAAATCACAATCTCTTCCTCTACATACTCCTGCATTTCTAATGATGTTTACTTATAAAAGCACTGAGCCTCTCACTTATATAATTTTAGATTGTTCAAAGTCTTTTATTTACTTAAAGATCAGCGTTCCTGTATTACCACTAAATATTTTATTTCTTCCTGAGTTTGCAGATGTATGCGAGATTCACAATATTTTAAGAATGCATATGGTGAAAGCTTAAAACTGCACCACACGAGCAATTTCCTCCATACTTTGCTGAATCATCAGCTCGCTCAATCATGTTGGTTCTGATATTAATTTAGGTGATAATGAAATAAAGATGAAATTAATAAAGAATACTGGAGGGAGGGGGAATATGAGTCGACTTCTACTTTACAGTGACCTTTATTTTGATCTTTTCCCAATACTGAAAAAAATTGGTATCTTCTGGTATCTTCTTATAGTGTATTATATACACTGTATATATATAGGTCAGAAAACTACTGAACACTATGATGCTTTAAGTAAAACAACTTACAATCTTATTAAATATTTGACAACTACTGAAGTCACAGAAGAAAAAATAAGGCTAAATTTATATTTTGTAATAAGCAGATTCCAATGTGATACTAAGTAATTTCTGAAATAAGAAAGCTCCATATATCAGCTTTTCAATTACTCCAAGTAATTGCCCCAAGAAAGTCTCTACATATTGCAACATCTCATTTGTGCAAGCAAATGTAATTGGGTAAAACAACCAAGATCTTTAAGGTTTAACTTCAAAACAGCTACATCAATCACTATGATACTTTTTAAATCCAGATGCATACATACCCAGTAACATATGCATTAACTACTTTATACACATTTTGATTGTCCAGTAGAAGGGACAATTTACATGTGACTAGGTAGAGAGATTACTTTGATAGATTTATTTTCTTTCATGGGAAAATAAATCTATAAAACTATATTAACACAAACTGCTGACAATATTTTTAAGATCTAAAAAACATTTTCCTCTAGTCAATCCATTATTTAAAACACCATTAAGCTCTAAGCCAAAAAAAATGATAGCATAAAGAGATTTCTCTAATGTCAACAAAACACTGTAGCTGGTAATTAGAAATTAATTGTTTCCATAGGCTTTTTAAAGTGCAACATTTGTTGCCATCTTATTGCAAATAGTTCAACACTAACAAATGGAAAACTGTCACATTGCTGTGCTTAATTATCCAAATCTTTTTCTCTCAACTCTAATTCCATTTTCCCTGTAGGGAAAAGCAGATAGAAAAGAATCACACCTTCTAAATTTATTCAAGAAATTGAAATTTCCAAGAGAAATCTTTCAAAACTTTGAAAAAATTAATAATTCAACTTCTGCTTTTAGTGCTAAAAAAATGAACCAGTTTACTGGCAAATGACAAATAGATGCCACTTACTCTTTAAATTCAAAATAGATTCCCCTTTTGCAGTAAAGCCATTTAAGCCCTTTTTCCTTAACAAATCTGTAATCTTCCAAACAGAGCACTATTGTGAACTTTAAAGTCTAGGTAACATGGCAGTAAATGCATCACAAATGCCAGAGATGATTAGTACTTAGTGGTAATGTTTGACCACATGCCAAAAGAGTGGTTTCACTGTTTTGTCATTTGCAGACCAAGTAACTTAATAAAACTGGCAATATTTTTATTTTTTTTTAGCTGGATACAGAAATGTTAATGCACACTTACAGCACAAGCATTATACTGTAACCAAGTGCTTATAAATTACCACTTACTGTTTTTCTCAGCTGGAAATTTTGATTAGCATTCTCTGTAAACAATAACAAGTCTTAAGCTACAAGACAACCCAAAGTACAGTTCCAACTTACAGCACACTGAACTGCTGATCTAAGTAATGTGACTATAGTTAAAAAAAAAATATTGCTTAGACAAGTGGATAAATACCTCACATACGGTTCAAATGGAACAAAGAATGAATTGCATGATCTTAAAATGATATCATTCTAAGTATTTATAATGCTGGCAGCCTCTTCTCTTCATGAAATTAAAGCCAAATAAACAATTCCCCTCACATCACCTGATTTTTAAAAAAGTGAGAAAGGTTATTCTCATGCATAACATAGTTATTTTAGATTGCTTCAGATTAAGATGTTCCAGTACTTTACTAATACAATTTCCAGCTGCTTTTTCTCTAATATGTTATCTTTCATTTTCTATCATCTTCAAAGAGAAGAGAAAACGGCCCAAACTAATTCTTCCTAAAAACTTCTTTGTTGCAATTAAGTTTCATAAACAAAAATCTTACCTTTTTTTAATTACCTAAACTTGTAAAACCACCACATAACACTAGCTCCTCTAGTTCACAAGTGACAATCTTGATTAGCAGCAGAATCTTTTTTTTTTTTTTTTTCTTCAGCACCTAGGAGAAGAATCAAGAAGAACAACAGCAAAGCTTTCCTCTTTTTCAGCACAGAAAACAGAATACGATCAGGTCCCAGCACTGAACAGGTACACAGATCTCCAGACATATTAAAGGGCTGATATTAAAGGTAAATTAGCTGAGCATTTTCCAAAAGATGAAGCTGCATGGATGCCACAGCATCACTAATCAACTGCTCTATCCATTTTCTTCAATTTAAAGCAACTGCAACTTGAAACTTATCCCAGAATATTTTAAAACATCACATAGAAAAAGATACCAGTTATTTAAAAAAAAAATTAAAAAAAATTCAAGTAGTCTTTAACACGAGAATAAAATACTACTTTATGACCTTCCCATCTTAAGTTACAATTAAGTAAATTATAGAAAACTTGTTGTTTCCAACAACATCACAGAAACTAATGGTCCCTTTCAGATACAGCTTCTCTGTAACCTGCCCAGGAAACTGAAACATAAAAACTAAACTTAAATACTGTAGTTGATCATAAAATTTGTGAAGGAATATGAATAGTGATCCTAAGACATTCTGTACTCTCAGGCATTGTAGAGAACTATTAAAACACTGAGTTTAACCTGAATGTAAGAGCTATAACAGGTGAGTACCGGTGTTATACAGCAATGACACCTATCAAAGCACACTTGCACATACTACTCTTGCTGTAGCTGCTGAAAAGTCTGTTAAACCATTTAAATAATACGAGCCTATATATCCTACACATTCGTCTACAGACAGAGGTCTGCATAAAATGAAGTAGTAGTGCAATCTTCAACTGTAATTTCATTACATGATGAAATGTACCACAAGCCTGTAACACGCATTCTTCTTTGTTTTGGAACTATTTTTTCCATATCCCTAAATTTTCCTTCCACAAGAGTTTTTCCTCCAGGTGTTAGATGGCATCTCCTTCATCTCCTTCTTTCTTCTCCATCCTTAATTTTACTTTTTACACAGCTTTGCTTCAACACACTCCCAACCTTGCTTTAGCTTCACTTTTTTCAGCTTGGGTACAAATGTCCTAAATAAATGCAGAGGACTATACAGGTATGTTATTATAATTGCAGGTTCCAGCAATGCCCATCACAATTCATGCATCATTATACCCCACCAAAAAATAATATAATGTAGTCAAAGGCTTCCCAACCATGAAGATAACAATTCTCCACCTAGTAAGTTCAACGTGTACAAGTGGTATCCATCATCTATGAGCATCCGCTAACACAGTTAAGCAAAACAATTCAGTCTTGCTGCTCTAACACAACTCGCTATGATTGATACAGGCAAGATAACTAACACCTCATCTAGCAGATTACACCGTGCTTTGAGATATGGATGTATAAAATTTTAGCAAATGTAAACCCCGTGCAAAATGTCCACAAAGAGTGAACAAAAAAACCCAGCTTTAGACGGACATCTAGTATGGAAGGCCTGAGCAATTAAAGTCCGGCAAATTTATATGGAACTAAATTTTTCATAGGTCTTTTAGACAGTTTTAAGTACAGCCAGAGCTACTACATTCCATTTTAATTAAAATAAATAAATAAATCTATATGCAATTGAGCTGGGAGCAAAATTTCAAGCAGAACAGACTAAGACCAAAGGGTAAGATCTGTCCCTTGAAATTCTGTCCTGTATTATCTGCAAAAAAGTATACTGCGCAACAGGCAGCTTCTTGGTTCTGTAGGGGTAGTTCTATATAACAATTGAGATGAAATCAGAGACAAGGGGAAAAAAAATTTGCTAAAATACTCTGCTACAATGTAGTACCATAGACAAATGTATAATTCATTTTTCTGACTTTTATTATTTGCTTTTATGTTAAAAAAAAGTCTTCAGAAATTTCTGAAATATATCGGTTTAAGATTCTCGGTGCACATCAAATGAAACAATTTCTGAATACTTGTAGTAACAGTTTTAAATATCAAAAGTATATTTTCCAAATGTAAAGAGCTACAAAATAAGTTAAGTCTGATTTTTTTTTTTTTTTGGGG
>JAOBAS010000013.1:8469084-8486540 GCA_025311575.1 Elanoides forficatus | reverse complement strand
GGGAGATAAATAAAGCAGCAGAGGACATCTGATTTTGTCGTCTTGTTTTGGAAAGCCTGCATGTTCCCAGTCTTGGGAAGACCCTTTAGTATTTTGAGACACTAATGGAAAGAGACAAGAAATACATGCATAGTTCAAGCTTTCTGTGTAAGTGAATTTCTGAATCTGTACTATCTTCTTTCTCCTGCTAGAATGAACACACTCATATAGGATATTATAAAAATTTGCTCTACTCAAAACACAAGAGAGTTGCATTTTTAAAATCCTTCTTTCCACCAGTTATCCAGTTCTTGTTTATCAGGCTTGTGTCTTATTGCTGCTGCGTCAGGACCAAACAAACAATCATTATGACCCTGGTTCATTTCTGAATTCACCAGGCCACTTCGTTTCTATGGTGGAATTACAAGAAACCTTGCCCATGCCCAGCAGCATAAAGAACAGCAAGAGATTAACTTTCTAGGAGAAACTCCCAGACACCACTCTTTTCCAGCTCAAGCTGACCCAACCCACAAAGGACAGCTCAACAGTTAAGATGATGAACTAATGATGCCAGAGGGAAAGGTGAAAATAAAAGGAACATCAAAACCCTTCCACACAATAAAATATTCCTGCTTTATATTGTAGAAATAATAAAAAGTCCACTCAAAATTGTTTCAAAATGAAGGAAGTTACCTACAATCATCCCCGTCACATGTTGACACAAATGTACTATAAATTTCAGCCTACGCCACTAAACTGATATTCTTAGAAATCTTAAGACAAAAATGTAGGTAATATCTCTGAAAATCAGGCTGTTGGAATGTAGGAGGAAGTCATAGTCTTTCAGAAACTATCAACGTCATTACACAGCAATGCTGCGGTTGCTTATTGACCAGCACATAAACCACATTAACCGCTATTTCAGCACATCTTTACTCAAGATTTCAATCACAAGGCTGATTTATGTTCACTAGACAATCCAGCAATTGCTTTACAAGTCATTTCCTCAAACACAAAAACCACCCTATATTCTCAAAAACTGTGTGATATTGATGTGCAGCCATTCACTCCACTATGAAAGCAAGTATTTCATTAACTCTGCAGTCTGTATTTGTGACTTGTAAATACTGAAAAAAAAAAAAAAAAAAAAAAAGAAAAGGTTGTTTTAAGGACACAGGAATTTTAAACTTCCATATTTTTTTTTCTTTAACAGGACTGTAAGACTCAAGTTCATTTTCCAAACTACTTCATCTAAATGAAGAGTCAGAGGTCTTTACTGCTAAATTTCAGTAAGCTCTCAAAACACACTGAACATAAGGAATGCAATACCCCTTTGGGTACATTGCACCACACTAAAAATAGTTGCACTTTTAAAAATACATTGCTAACAGGAATTCTGGGTCTTTTTTGAAAATATAAAAGCAAATAAGCAGTTTCCCTGGTAAATATCCTGTTTGTTCCTGACTTATTCCGCTATTTTTTTTGTAGCTTTGATGTCTGCTTTCTAAATCTTTCCCCTGTTATTCTTTGGTTCTCTTCTCTAGGAAGAGGATAAATTTGCTAACAAAATGGATGCACTGACGGAAAAGTGCTGTTAAAAGGTCCGAAGTAAAATACAAACATTTTGTCCTTTGCTCAACTTCAGTCCACACACAGATTCAACTTACAAACTGGATTGCTGGATTCGAGCATAGTTGGTATATAAAGCTGTATGACATAGAAATGCTGAAGGTAAGTGATGGCTTCAGTTCTATTTTATCAGTTGCTCACCCAATCACTCTGCCTATCTCCACATGCAAATTTTGTTTTCATCCATTACCTGTTCTCAGTCCAGTTTCTCTTGTCCAAAGAAGTAACAAGCTAATTTTTACAACCAACTCAAGCACTATCATCTTCAAATTACTCTATTCTTATATGTTATGCATAATGATAGCTGTTAAAACTTCTTTGAACCAAAAAGTTCACTATGATTAAAACAAATGAAAGTAGTAATGGAAATCACACTTCCTTCCAACATAAGATTAAAGTCTAAGGGGGCAGATTTTCAAGATTTTTAGAAATTAAACACTTAAAGGAAATTTTAACTTTGGGGAAATGGTGATGTTCAGTTCTTTTGGAAAAATAAAACCTGATCTGGAAACTTATTTTAGTATCTAGAGTTATCAAAGAGAAAGCAGTTTAACTTCTATCAAATTTATATTGCAATCTGATAAAGGATGATGCCTCTCAGTTCTAATTTTTTTTTTTTTTAACCCAAGGCTGTACAAAGCATTCCACTTCCAAAGTTAACTCAGCATGACTCAGATTGTAAATGGTCATTTATCTTTGCAGCCAAATTTAGAGATCTTACTCAGTTTTCACAATTCCTCTAAAAACACAACCTCCAAAATAGCTAGAGACAAAACAAGTCAAGGCTTCTGCTACAGTATTGTTTTAACTGTGACTATCAACATATACGTGCAAAAAAAACAAACAAACCCCAAAACAGTGTTGCTTTATTGGAAAATAACATACAAGTCTTTACCTGCAGCTCTGTAAAGTATTTTAGGTTCAAAGAATATGCATGGATTTTTGTCCTCTATGCATGACAGCAGCAGTCCTTTGGCCTGAAGAGGACTCCTTGGAATTACAATCTGTAAAAACATTTTTTAAATAGTTTATTTAAACTGCAATTCTGCTACAAGCTTCCTCAATTAATATTAAAAACCAAGCAATTATTTGCTTGAAATAAGCCTATGTACCGATTGACCAGTTCTTACAAAGTGAATTAACATCAGTCCTACATTACTAACGCACACTCCAAATTTTGAATTTTATTTTGTCCATTGATGAGGCTTGAATAGTTCCCTTCTACACCATGATTTACATACTATTGGACTCCCCTCCGATAAGGTAGAACTAACACCCTAACAATAACATTTTGAGGTAGAAGGAACAGAAGAAAGTCAGTCAGATTAAAAAAAAAAATTACATGTTAGTTTAGTAAAATTAATGTAGATGTATGACAAAAAATTTCAGCTGAGTGATTCTCAGTTGTTTGGGTAAAGATTCATCAAAGCAGGCCTTGAAGGTATTCAGACTTAGTCCAGTAAATTTTGAAGACTAAACACAGAAATAGCTATTTAAAGTTTACTTCCTTTTCTTATGGTGGAAGCCTGAAATTTGTTCATTTCAGAAATGAACAAATACCAAAAAATACCTGAAACTACTATCAAGTAAAGACAAAACTAAGTAAGGCCTCCGGGTGTAAACTGAATACTTGAAAGGAAAAAGTATAATTGATTTCCCAACATAAGAGTTAATTTTGGATGATCTAAGAGAATGCTGATTATGCACAGAAAATTACCAAATTACCACAGTTTAAATGAAAATAGAACCTGAGAGCTCAATTCCCTCAAATCAGAAGGACCAGCTCATTTACACCCCAGAGATCTCAAAGAGCTGGCACATGCAGCGTAAAGTCTACTAGCAAACATTATTATAGCTGTAAAGTTAGAAGTGGCCCCCTCTGACTGAAAACATTAGCTGTAGCACTTGTTTAAAGGAAAAAAAAAAAAACAAAAAAACAAAAAAAACCCCACGTAACTACAGACATGTTAACTTATTTGTCTCCAGGAGTTTCCAAGGCTTCAAAATAATTTTTGAGAGTAAGAACATTTAATTATATAAAAGTAATAAAAAAAAAAAAAAAATAAAAAAAATAAAAGAGTCAAAACACAACCTAAATCTGCTATCGCATCAAATTAAGTTGGTAAGTGATTTTTCTAAACAAGTGAGAAGCAGCCTATTAATATTTCACCAAAGCATTTGGTAACAGACACATGGGAAATTACCCAACTGATGAATGCTCCTTAGGGATCATTTTTAGGACAGACTTTATTTACCTTATTCACTTACAATGTTAAGTCAGAACACAGTAATGAAAACTATTCAAAAGCTGAGAGTCACTACCACCACAGAGGACGATATCAAAAGACCTAGTTCATGTTGAGGACATGACTGACAAAAGCAAAGTAAACTGAACAATAAACGTGTGACTTTTCAGTATGTAAGGACGACATTTTTTTTATAAATTTAGAACTCAGCAGTAGAAATTCAGATCTGAATTTATTATCTGCTCAAAGGCTGACTATAGGACACTATGCAGTACAGCCCCCAAAAAAGCATAATGTAGCCAAGGAAGTGTTAGTGCTATTGCAAAAATCACTGCTGGAAACTCAGATGGAATACTTCATGACTATATCAACTGTTTTGAAAGAAAATTAATGAAACAAGTGCCAAAAGAGCTTCAGAAAATGTTAACATCTCTTTGATAGTTTGATTTGTTTAGTCTAACAAAACAAAGACTAAAGGGGAAACAATTGTTCTCTCAGTATAGGAAAGTGAAGATGAAGGACAGATAAGTTAAATATGCAAGTTAGTCAGGAACAAATTTAGGCTGGAAATTAAAAGAAAGCTTCTAGCCAAGATGGCAAATATTCTGGAGCAGTCTTACAATGGAATAGAGAGTCAATACAGTAATTTTGGAAGACAGTCTGATCCATTGAGACATACATCCTTACATCAGTAGACAAAAGACAGAATCATCTAGCAATGTCCTCGTCACCTCAACAAGCCTTAAGTACTAATGATTACAATCCTTCCCCTGAACAGCCAAAGTTGTGCAAACTCCCTTTTGCTTGGGAAATCCAAACCTTCACTTAAGAAAAACACAAAATAAAAATCTTGTCAGGAACCTGCCGCAGAGTTTAATAAGAGGGCAGTTTTGAAAACTGCTCTCCCCAAAGATCAATCCTACCTTTACCAGCTTGTAATACATGGCCTTTCCTCCTGTAATTTAGAGAAAATATGCATAGATATGGGACTTCTGCAAATTAATCTAAACCACAAGTTCATTTGCATTTTTGGATTCATATGTTAAGGGCTAAGTATGGGTTCATCCATAGAAAGACCTGCAACCTCAAAGGTAAAGGCTTAAACATTATTAACTGCATTAATGAACAGCTTTGCAAAAAAATATTAAAGGAGCAACATTGTTCCCATGAAGATACAGAATTCAGAAGATGAAGTCTAAAACACTTCTCTGTGCATCAAGAACTAGTATATTGTTTCATCAGTTCCACAGAATTTAGCATGCCCTTTACTTTTACCCGAGATGACAGCTCTTAGTGGTAGCAACCTGTTTTAGCACTTTACACAAGGAAAAGTGAAGGAAAGTGGAAAAACAACAAGAAAGATCAGAGATGAGAGAAAAGAAATTAAATTACCTGGAGTGATTAAATAAAATTCTGACGTACTAACTTACTCAGAAGACAAAGCACAATAGTACTAGGTTGCTATGAATTAGAAAGTTTTAATCAGAGTTGACCACTAAATCCCAGCACTTGGTTCAGTATATAAAGATTTGAGATTGATCAACAACATCAGCATAAATTAGCTAGACCTGTCATCAGTATCTTACTCATAAGTTATCTTGTGCTTCCATATGATAATAAACTACTCTAGTTTTTAAACAAGCTCAAGAAACTGTTTGATTCAATTACGTGGCAAAAGAGTTTGTAGGTTGCTTTTGTCTATATCAGGAAATATTTTCAAGTTCAGAATAGGAACACCTCAAAGATCATAAAGAACACCCGAAGACAAAAATGCATTCTGTTTCTCAAATATCATTAAATAAAATGTACATACTACAAGATTTTTTTTATTTAAGAGAAACAAGTATGAGAAACGGCTATGGCCTCCCTGTAAATGAGCAATATCTGAAGTTTTAGAACACCAAAATCATGTATAGACAATAGTTTAAACAACAGATAAACAGTGAACACGTGTCTTCAGCATCCAAATACTGGTTTTGCTTAAGTCTTCCACATTAATCAAGCTATTAGTCATTTCTCAATGGACTGGATGCCAGTTAATGCAGAAGTACAAGTCCATAGACAAAAATTTACTCATAAAAAAAATGGAGAGCTGGCAAAAAGTGCTCTCAATCTGAGATGACTAGATCCCACCCCTCCCTCTTCTCCAGGAAAGTTATCCATCTAAGCACTAGGAATCTTAGCTTCAAGGGATGCCACCATCTCACGCAGAAAGCTTGCTTGAAGTTACCATTCAGAGAATCACAGAACAGAGGAGGTTGGCAGGGACCTCCAGCAATCATCTGGTCCAATGCCTCTGCTCAAGCAGAGCCACCTAGAGCCAGCTGCCCAGGACCACGTGCAAACAACTCCTGAATATCTCCAGGCTGGAGAATCCATAATCTCTCTGGTCAACCTATACCAAGCGCCTCCTTATGTTCAGACAGAACCTCTTGTGTTTCAGTTTGTGCCCATTGTATGTCACTGTCATTCATACAAATGAATTCAATAATGCACTTGAGAGATGCAGAAAGAAACAAAAAAAGGAAAGTACTATTTATTAGTGTTAGTTTCTGAACTGTTCTGGACACGGAACAGATAAAATGTATGCTTTTAGTGCAAAATGCACACAAATATGAAATGCTATGTCTACTAAAGATTGCTTCAATAAATTCTCAAACACTTGTCACAGTTTAAGTTTTATAACTTGAAAACTTCTAGAAGCATTTTTAACTAACATATTCAGATATTTTGTTGTGGAATGACTTTCATCTTCTTCCCGTGCCTGCACCCAGACTCACTGTTAGTCAGGTCCATTAAAAAAAAACCAACCAAACAAAAAAAAAAAAAACCACATCCACACCACAAACAAGCAAACAAGATCAATCTTCATAAAGTAAGAGTTACTGTACCTTTATTCCTGGACAGTGAGCAAAAAAAGCTTCTGGACTTTGAGAATGATATAGTGCACCATGACCCACACAGCCCCAGGGGGCTCTGATGGTGAGGCTTCCACAATTAAACAGATCTCCAGAGCGGTAACGGTATTTTGCTGCTTCGTTAACAATCTGGAAAGATTTATATACAAAAGTAACATTCAGTCCAATACCTTTAGTTATGCATCATTAAGTTTCTACAATACATGAGATGTAAGTACATCATCTGCACCATGCATGGGATTCAGAGGACCAAATTAGAAGAAAAGAAATCTTGTAAGTCAGTGGAAAGGCAAACATTTTCCAAGGGAAATGAAGCAAAAGTTAGATGCTTAGGCCTCAGGAGTAGCCATATAACCCAGTTGTTTCCCCATTCCCATGCTGTCAATCAGCCCAGTTCAAATCTGTAGTTTGTCCTGTGGACACATGGCTGGCTGCAGCAGCACAGAGAAGTGAGAGATGGTGTAGGGAAGACACAGCTGAGGAATTTAAGGCTGCTGAAGCCAACAGAGCCACGAAACCAGAAATAAAAACAAACAAAGAGACATTTGCTTCAAACCACATCTTTAATTTCCATTATTTAATAAGCCTTCAAACTGGCCTTGGTACCTTCCTGTTTACTTAAAGCATGCATAAATATTAGTAATACAGCTGTGGATATATTCGCAAAAACTACATATTCAAACCAAACATTAATGCTAACAGACAAGTAATTTAGACAGTCATAAGATTTCTTCTCTCAAATTTATTAGTACTAACCTGATCAAATGCTGGAAAAATGTAATCTGCAAACTGAATTTCTGCAATGGCTGTAGCACCTGTAACAGCAATTCCAATACCAAAGCCAACAATTCCTTGTTCACACAAGGGGGTGTTGAAAACTCTATCTTTACCTATAAAAAAAAAAAAAACCACACACAAAAAACCACACACACAATTCCTTTAACACACCAGGTCTAAGCGGAAAACATAAGCCCAGAAATATTCAAGTTATAAGCAAGTCACCTGCAATTAAGCATACGGCTTTTTAGATGGGCTTTTTTAGGTGTAGGAACAATAAACATCCATTACAGGTAAAGATACTTTCACTTTAATTTATAACAGCTCAGAGGAAGACTAGGAGAAACAAAATGAAAGATAAGAACAGTTTCCGTAACTTACAATGTTCTTAACACTTCAAGGAAAATAATTTGTTCTGATGTATACACAGATAAGCATGCATACCCCTCATGCTTATATGGGAGGAGTAAATACTTACAAGCATTTTAAAAAGTTACAATGCAGAAAAGTATTGTTACTTCTTTTGTTACTTCTTTTTTTTTTCTTTTTTTTTTTTTTAAGACAGTCAAAATTAACTGTCCATACTCAAAGGCAGATGGATCTACAAGAGCCTCTGTATGAAAGTACACTGTCTCTTGCCCACAATCCCCATAAGCAGTGCCCAGTCTTACCAGTCTTCTTTCATAAGGTAAGGCTGCACTTACTAAAGAATTTGGTTTGCCTCCAAGGCAAGAGAAAAAGAAGCTCTTCCTGCTGTTGGAGGCACAAAACTGGAAATCAAATATTTCGGGCTTTGTGTCTTCCCTATGGGAATGCAAAAGGTCATTTTAGCCCTGACATGTTTCTGTGCCACAGTAATTTCAGATTCCAAATTTGCATCAATCTAATAGATGACTGAAGGCAAAATTGTTCAGTTCATGAAATTGAAAACAAGAAGGAGGGGGAGGGAGATCAAATGCCACTACAATAACCTCTATAAGACATATTTACAATATTTGCCAGCAGTACCGTACTCCCTCAGCAGATCAACAGGAAAACCTAGTTATGCTAATAAATTCTCCCTTTAGAACATTGGGAAATAAACAGTAGGTTTCTATAGGAGTCTGTCATGCATGAATATGCCAAGACTTCAAACTGGATGGAAAAAAGTTAGCACAGTGCACACCAATGGCCGTGAAATAAATTAAGCAATAACTAAATAACCACCAAATAAATTACTAAAAAGAAAGACTAAACTAATCAATTAATAATGAGGAGAGTTGTTACTATGAAGACTCCTAATTTCAATAGCTGCAACTTAAACTAGAGGAAGGGAAGCTAACAAAAGGTTTTAAAGGGATAAGAGCAGAACCACTGCCCACAGCTGTATTTACAATACAGTAAAGTGAGGCATGGTAATAAAATCTTTCTCAAGTACACGTCTTTCATCTTCACACATCACCCAGCACAGCTCTGTCATTGCTTGTACCCTGTCCATATGCTTCACCTGGTGTTTTGAATCTCATACTTCAAGGGTTACTTTGTTTTGGGTTGGTTTTTTGGTTTGGGGTTTTGTTTGTTTGTTGGAGGGGGACTTTTTTTTGATATATCAGTAATTGGGTTTTGGCTCTCCCTCTGCCTTCCTCTCTTCTCCCTCTACCAGGAACATGACTAAGACGCTACTCATTTAAGGCAAGTAAAAAAAATGCCATCAAATGATACAACATTGGTGTTGTCCGTGAGGTTACACAAGCCAACACAAGTCCAAAGAGCTACCACAATAGCAGGACACCCCACGGTTTTGCATACAAGACAAAGGAAACATTTTCAACCAACTTAAAGATCGCCTTTTTGAGGGAAGCACCATTTTCTCAAATTGGTCATTCCAAACTTCTATGACTTCTACCCCTTTCTTATAAATCAGTGTTTGAAACAAAAATCCCTGAGTCTTACAGTGCTTTTAAAATACATGCACATTGGGCTGCTTCTTGTTTAGAAACAAATTTGCAAGAAACTTTTTTAAATTCTTATGACTTACAAGTCCTGCTATTGTCACTGGAGATAATGTTACCACAGCTAGCTCAGTAACTAAAACTGAATTCCAGATTAACAAAATTATTGCATAGCTTTTGAAAGAAAGTGGGGTTTTGTTGTCTGGATTTCAAACACACCCAGTATTACCCTGACCAACTCTGAATCACAGTGAAGTACCTTGCAGATGAGAGAACATTTTACAAGTAGAAAAACCTGCTAGCTCTCATTTCCAAGGTACATGAGCAAGCTGATCTCAGTAATTTCCAGATGTGGGTCATCTGTACTTTGTTTCGTATCTCTTGGAAGGAAAATAATAATCTCTGCAGGTACTGTGCTAAAAGTTGTTCAGACTGAAAATGGCATAGGAAGTGAGAATGGCAGTAACTTCATAGCGCTGCCATTTATTATTGCTGGGCATTTATTTTACCAGCGTGCTGCAGTAACACTACTAGTCTGCGTATTTCTATTCTTTCTTTATTAGTACTACCAATGTGCCTGGCAATGTCACTACATAAAAACAGCCCCAGCCCTGAAAGATTTTCATTCCAAGTAGCAGAAAGACAGAATGCTCTGGGAAACCCAGAACTGGGGAAGGTATTTATTGAAGATGTAACTTGTTTTTATTGCCTTTGTAATTAAGTTATACTCACTTCTGACAGACGTCAATTGCGTCTTGGCTTTACTGCCAAGAATTAAAAATCAGGTCAAAAAGCTTCATGCAGGGATCATCTCTTCCCTTACGAGCTGACAAAAGGGGGAGATTTCAGTCACATCAGTACCCATGCTTCTCCCACGCAGAATAAGAAACTTTGGCTTTCAGGCCTATTTAGTCTCAGTTCTACGGAGTAAATAGATCAGTAAACTAATCCATAGGATGAAGAAGGAAAATAATGCCATGGAAAGATGAAAGAACTTCTATAACAAGGGGAACGCAAGATTGTTTTTTAACCTAGAGAGTGTATACTGTGTAAATTGTTCTCATCCCCAAAGGACGGCTGCAATCTCAGTTCCCAAGCTATACAGCATCCTCTGGTGTGCTCCCTCCACTGACAGGCATCACAGTCAAGGAAAGAGAAGCATAAAGCACCTATGCAAATGTGTAGTTGCCCCAGGCCTCACCACCATCTGTGAAGTTGGGGAAGCTCTGTTTCAGGTGCAACCACAAGAGCTGTCCCTGTACCCATACCCATCTGTAACACTATAAACACATGGCAAACATCTCCTTCCCTCTTCTTTATTTAATCTAGGGTACCATGAATTACACATCTTGTTTCCCTTCTCTTTCACTGATGCATTTAAATTTTTAATTTAATTTAAAACAACTCCTATTTTAATAAACTAAAAATGCATAAACATTACCAAGACATATTACACTTTCCTACTTCTTAAAAGTCCCTTGGCAGATCAATGTATTTCACTTCACTTGCTTACATGATATTTTGATATAGGACACAGCCAGCAAAGAAAACACTGAAAAAATAAGACTACAGAAGAGACAGAAGAAAAAAAAGGTTAAATTCACAGTAAATTTCAAAATATAGCATTTTCATATTGAAATCAAAATATTCAATTGGTCTTTTTTTCCTTGTGAATTTCTATTCTATTTTTAACACATACCAATCTACTGAAATGCAGGTAAGTCTCCTTTAAAACTCTACCATGTAGCCTACATAGCCTAATGCCTGAGCAGAACAAAAAAAAACTCAGATTGTTGAGAAGTGCCCAGAAGTCAGATCATACTAAGCTTACCTAATCTTATTCTTTATTAACAGATTTTTCTGAGTATACTGAAATAGCCTAACACATTGGTTCCATAAATAATTTTATATCATCACACAACAATTGATATGTATTTGAACAATCCTGTAAAATGAGCTTTTAACTAATAATTGATAAAAACTTCAAAATTAATTCTAGGGTAGATGAATGAATTTAAAAGCATGTTAGATCCACCACACTAGTGTGCACCTCTATGTTTCAAAATATAAAATACATTCTAATAAAACTGCTGAAATACCACTGAGATATTAAATCAGCAGCAGCATGCTGCTATCAATGGAATATGATGAAATAAATGAAGTGAGAATCACTAACAGCAAACGTGAAATACAACATGACTGCTATAACACAATCAGCTTGAAGCACCTGATACAGACTTTCAGAACTAAAGGCGTAATCCTGAAGTACTATGGCTTAAAACAGTAAATAAAGAGCCGAGTAACTGTCACCGAATGAGATTCATTACTCAGGAACAGTTTTGATTGTACATTTAAAACAATAATACTGATCCTTTAGAAGCAAAACCTAAAGCACTTTACTATTCATTAGATGGAAAAACAAGCCTTGGATAGAGTTTCAAGGGTTAGGGTTTTGTTTATAAAATCTAGCCCTTTAAGGCAAGAAGATATACGCATCATTAGGATAAAACAAATGTATTCATTTCCCTGAACATTAAAAATCATATGGCATGGTTTTAACCTCCTATTTCTATTGATACAATATGAAAATCATTACTAAAACTAACACAAAATATTCAAACACTGAACATTTAAAGGCATTAAGCCTCTGTATTTTTATCTATTTTTATTCGACATTTTATTTTTTACATTTTTTTTCATTTCAAAATGTGAAAAGGAAGTAAATTTTGATAAACAGCCATTCACATCATCCTTTGCAAACCAGCTAAGTCAGGTCTCAGCTGAAATCTGACTGAAGCAGACAAATAACCCAGAGATACTTTGTCTTTCCATATTTCATTTCCATGTCAATGAAGAAACATTTCCTAAAATGTACTCTTCTCCTATTACTTGCATCAGCCACTCGGCTCAAAACAAGCTACCACAAACTCCGGGAGCTGACTTGTCACTCCAGGTGAAAGTAGTACCTCTATGTTATCTGAAACCTGGTGCGTCAGCCTCTGACTAAAGACATTATGCTGGTGTCCGTTTCCATTAACCTGCCCGGCTTTACAAACATCCCTAGTTTCAGCCATCTGAACAGGTTGGTGCCCTTTTCCAAGTAGTGAGGGAAGCAATATGGCAAACAGGGCTATGTGAAAAAAGGATGATTCTTCTCATCTCTCTATCCCAATAACTCAGGAAGAAGATTAGATGCAGGTTGAGCAAGTGAATAAATACACTAGAAGTGTTGCCTAATAAGGTAAATCTGAAAAGATTAAAAACATTAAGGAAAAAGTATTTAATTAAAAGAAATTTTTAAACAATTACTTCATCCTCACCTGATCTATTTTTACTTAAATAAAAAAAGATTGATCTTTGTGATTTTCAGAACAAAGAGTTAAGTACCCGACAAATGTTCAAATTACCACTGACCCTCTAAGGGGCAACAGCTTTAAGGCTGTCTTACAGTCATCTTCTCATCCTCCAAGAATAAAAAGTTTCATAGCAACCTAACAGAACATGTTTACAGACACATGTAGTTGATTATTGTGCATTAATGTTTTGGCGTGCTTCATCCTTATTTGTTCCAAGCTGTCAGGAAAAAAGTATTTCAGAATTCAGTATCTGCAATGAAACATGTTCCTGTCTTAATTTAACTTCAAAACCGAGATATTCAAACAATATCAAACCTCCTATAACGTTAACACACCACCCAAGGCTCCAACTCTAAGTAATTTCACATCACTCTGTAAGAGCCTACATTGGACGATTTGAGTGGTTTAAGGAGTTCTGCCAGTGATTTAGTCAAAGGAGAACGTTTTGTTTTAAGATACTTCTACATCACTTGTGTTAAAAAAGGCATCTTAAAAGATGTCAGTACTGAGTAGTATTAACAATGTACCTGGACAGAATTTTAGTTGTCCCCACAATCTCATTAACTTCCATTTAAAACATCCTTTAGAAGTCAAATAGAAGAGTCCAACAAGCTAAATATATTCTGTCCTCAACTGCAATAATCACAGATGCACGTGGAGAAACAGAGAACTGGAGAAAAAAGGAAGTGTCAGCAGATTAGCTTCTCTGCTACTCACTGGGGACTTCATGTAGAAAATTCAAATAGAAATGACTGATTTCAGATCAGTCCTCTAAAGACCTGTCCTAATCTAATCTAGAATCCCTACCTAGGATTTTTCATAGATGTACATCTACATAAGTCTACTAATTCTACTCCTTAACATAATTTAACACAATCTATCCAGCATTCAGACTTTCTTGGTCCCACAATCCCTTTTAAGCCCTGTTTTACAACTGGTGACACTTGTATCTTCCATTTCTCTGATACTATGAGAGGGCAGGCATCACAGCTAGTGGTTTGATAGATTCATACTCAGCTCTTTTAGAGCTCCTGGTTGAACACAAAACAGTTCTAGTAATTTCTTATTAATTTTAATCAATTTGTTGTACCACTACTTCTATTGATATCCTAATTGCAGTTCTTCAGCTTTAAGAAAGGGTGTGCGATGGGCACTCTTCCTCTATAGTGAATGCTGGTAAAAGCACATTAGCTTCCCAGGTGAATATGCAAATTTCAAATCTACCTGTCCAAAGCAGGGCTTCAGTTTCACAGGCACAGAGATGGTTTACCTCTCAATCTTCAGTCCTTGCACACTAACATGCCGTGCCATTTTCAAGAGCTGCTTTTTCCAGAGCTGCCTATGTTAAAATTGATAATTTCACCTACCTAAGAGATGAAAATTAATTGCATATGAAATCCTTTTCATATGCAAGTAGCTCATAACTTCTTATGATGAATTTTACCTACTGTGTGTAGAATAATACAATTTACAGAATTGAGCTTTACTCCTCTTCTGTTCTTCCCCAATGCTGTATCCTACAGGAGTGGCACAGACTGGGCCAAGATCATTTGTGTGTGCCCAGACATCCACAGCAGCTTCAAGGACTCAGCCAACTACACAGCAGCCAGGTCTCAGCCCCCATTTAAGTCACTATGAGGTCTTAAGCACAATGAGTTGTGCTGATAAACACATATATCCACACACAGAAAAATCACTGTGTATACGCAGCCTATGCTTTCAAAAGAATTTCAACATTTAGTCACCCTGAAAGAAAAAAATCATTCAAATTTTGATTAATTAGCAAATATTGCCATTACTTTTTCCTTAAATATTCCAAAAAGTCACACAATGGCAATAAGACATGTGAATTAGTAAAAAAAAGTACTTCGGAAATCTGCAAGCTACCAAGAACAGGGTCAGAATAGAGATTTGCATGCACTAAACTAAATTAGCTGCTTCCTCTTCTGCTGCTGCAAAATCCACTATCATGCTCTACTCTGCAACAAAAGACTCGATTTCTTATTCTAGACAGAAGATTTATAAAGGTCAAATGACAGAGAAGTCTTTCTTACTTGGTTTCACTTGTTTACAGGAGTCTTAACTGAGCTCCATTTGAGAGGGGGGAAAAAAAAAAAAGCAAACCAACTTGCACAGAAAAAAAAAAAATGTATACTTCTGGAGCACTAATCACCACAGTATTGCCCAAAGAAAAGGACACCTGTTCTGACAGGTAACTGGTAAGAACACGAATTCCTCACAAGCTTATCATTTATTCCACTGACATAACCAACACTTCTGAAGAGTACTTCAAGTAAATTGGAAATTAAAAACAGCTGAAGGGTAAGTTTTCCTTTGAAGTCTCCCCCACTTACTAATTCCAAGGCATTCATACATTTGAATAGACATGAATATTTGAACTAGCAGTTCTAGTTCAAAGCGTTCTCAACACATCATTCTCTTACTCAAGACAGTGCATTTTTTTCCCCAAGAGCTCCATAGATCCAAACTGTACTTTCACCTCCTCTCCCTCAAGATTCCCTTAGGAGAAAATCATGTTTATTGGTTTTTCATTTAATCCTCACTCTCAAAGACCCTAAACAACATCAAAGTCAGGAGAACTGCTGAAGTACAAAGAAAATGTTACCATGGATGGGGAGCAACCTCCTCAATTATCTACAAATACTTACAAATCTGTGCAGTTACTGAACTGCAGGTTTGGAAGGAAAGGAAACTTGCTTTCTAGTAAAACTTAGTAAATTCTTAAATTGTCGTTTAGAGCGCAAACATAACATTAAGCATTTACTCAATTGTCAGTCTTATAGCCCTCTGGATGAAGGAGGACCCAGGAAAATGTATTTATAAACAGCTCTACCTTCCTAAACCAAATAGGGAAAACCTGCTTTTCTGGCCCTCTCCCTCACTTAAGATTTCCTGTCATTTGTGACAAAGTAGCATCCCACCAAAAGCTAAAGCATAAACATTAAAACATATTATCTGATGATCTCCCTTTCTCAGGGAAGAAATGGGAACAGGAGGGGTCAGGGAAGGTTAATGCAGAGCTTTGGCATAGCTTTGAATGCTGGTAAACTTGCATGTCATTTAATCCTTCCATGATGAAAAAGCAGCCAAGCAGCAGTATAAGCAGGGGGAAGATCAGATTCTTTTCAGGTACACAGTGACAGGTGAAGGAACAACACAAAAAGGGAAACTGATTATATAAGAGGAAAAAAACTCACTATGACAGTAGTCAAATGCTGAAACAACCTGCTCAGAGAAGTTGTACAAGCTCCTTCCTTGGACATATTCAAAACTCACCTGGACAAGACCACACACAACCTAAACTGGCTCTATGTTGAGTACTGGTTTGGACCAGATGACCTTCAAGGTCTTTTCCTTCCAACCCTTATTATTTTATGATTCATTAACAGCCCCAAGCAGGGTTACATGCTGACTACCCAAACTTTTTAAGTCTGTACCTGTCCTGCTGATGGAAGCATTTCATGACATTGATAAAATAGTACTGATTCAGCTCCACATTGTTAGAAAAATATTCACTAAGCGGCACACATCAAAGTGGCAGATTTGCTCACCAGAATTTCTGTTTTACTGATGACTATGCAGGTAGCCCAGTCCACATCGAATTCCTTCTGATCATCTGGCTCATACACCCAGTTTTATCAGCCTAAAGAAAAAACACACGATGCCTAACTGCACCAAGGCATTCAAGTGTTCCTCCAGCTATGATTAATAACATTCCTTGCTCAACCACAAAAAATTTTGCTGTGTGAGAAGCACACTTGCAAAAAAGCATAACTGACTATAAAGTTAGATATGCAAAGCTATAACAGATGACAGAACACTCACTTGCAAAAATAAGCTCTAAAATTGACATCTACCAAACACTTATATGCAGGTATAACCAAGGGATAATATATCAGCTTTATTTAAGCTGCTTAGGTCAGTTCCATGCATTTTCAGACTATGCACAACATTACATGGCATGACAAAAGATCCAAGAGGAAAATACACAACAGTCACCAAAGCTAAGTATTACAACATGTTAATGAAAATTCTGCTGTAATAGACTGGGTACACTATCTGGATGACAGACGAAGGAATAAGCAATACTGTGCCAAATAAAAGGCACCATCTCTTACGCTCCTCAGTATCAATAGCATAGGAATACTTTATAGTAAATTTGAAAGCATGCTGGTTCTACCCTAAATTGTGAAACAACTATTCACAACACAACAGCAAGAATTTAATGCTGCTAAAGAAGTACTCGGGAACAAAGTGCTGAATGACCAGTGATCCGCAGTAATGAAAAACATTTTATGAATCTCACTTGTAACCACGTCTGTCCCTTGATAATGTAAAGCATGTTGTATTGGGTTTGCATGGCAAGGTTTTGGTAGCGGGGGGCTACAGGGGCAGATTCTGTGAGAAGCTGCCAGAAGCTTCCCCCATGTCAGACAGAGCCAATGCCAGCCGGCTCCCAGACAGACGTGCCGCTGGCCAAGGCTGAGCCCATCAGCGATGGTAGTAGTGCCTCTGGGAGATCAGAGTTAAGAAGGGGAAAAAGTTGCTGGGGAACAGAAACTGCAGCAAGAGGGAGGAGTGAGAAGGTGTTTGAGCACC
>JAOBAS010000013.1:8451253-8463139 GCA_025311575.1 Elanoides forficatus | reverse complement strand
GCCAGGGGAGGTTTAGATTGGATATTAGGAAAAATTTCTTCACCGAAAGGGTTGTCAAGCATCGGAACAGGCTGCCCAGGGAAGTGGTGGAGTCACCTGGAGGTACTGAAAAGACAAGTAGATGTGGTGCTTAGGGACATAGTTTAGTGGTGGACTTGGCAGTGCCAGGTTAGCGGTTGGACTCAATCTTAAGGGTCTATTTCAACCTAAGTAATTCTATGATCATAGTTAGTCTCAAAAGCACAAATTACCTGCTAGAATTGATATGGAACCAGGAAGAAGCCTGAACTACTTGCAGGAAGCCTGAACTACTTGCTTATATTAGATCCAGCTTTGAAATGGTGCATTTGCCAAGATGAATCCTACACATATAATATTTAGACTAAAACTTCCCTTACTAAGGATCACATTTTTTCCAATTTCATATTAAAAAAAAAAAAAATCCACATTGAGTACCAACACATGGATTCACTGCATCCATACCTAAATCACAGCTGGCTTTGCAGAAGACTGATGATACTACTAGACACCTTTCTAATTTCTTTAAAAAATTCTTCTAAAAATATCACAGAATCACAGAAGTGATTCTTCAAACTTTTAAAATCCTCCAGTAACTCACTCTCTCCTACCCAAATTCATCATTCACAGAAAGTTCCATCTTACAAGTACAACTGCACTTAATCTGCTGGCTCCTGAAGCCGCTGTGACCCTCTGCGAGTTGGTCAGCAGGACAAAGAGATTTTTCATGTTTTCACCTGCTGACCACCTTTCTTCCAAATCCCTTAACCTCTGCTAAGTAGATAATTCAAGACGACTTCCAGAGGACTACACTCAAATTTTTTTTTTTTTTTACTCCAGTTTTTCAGATACATTAACAGGAACATGAAAAGCTCTAATGATCTCTAATTAGACATCAGATATACTGAGGAAAGCAATCCCTAAAATGAACTGCAATCTGCTTGGTTAAGGAGACATAAGGCTCAAACTCTACTCCTGTTCTAAAGGGAAACTGCTAGATGCCCAACTACCCAAACTTGCATGAAATCTTAGCAACAAAAAAAACTAAATTCTGGTCTTTCATGTTTCTTTACTAGGTCAACTTTCCTCTCCATAGCATAAACATTTTGGCAAGCATAACAACTTCACAGCTTTCAAGTGAAACATAACTTCACTGAAACATATTATCCAAACACATACATACAAATGCATGCATCTCATCTGTGTGAAACATCTGCATGTAACGGATAAGACCTACAAACAGCTGTAGTATGGGAAAGCCTGTACACAAATATTTTTTAGCATAGAGACATGAATTACTGAAGATGTATATTACTTTTTGAGATGACAACAAACATGGGCAATAACTTGATCTAAGGTTCCAAATTTTTAAATGTATTCAATTCTTCCAATTCTTCTGGGTTTGGTTTCTACCACCTACCCAAATCTCACCTATAAAAGTGAACACATAAACCAAAAAAACTCAGTCTCCCCAAAGCACTGCTATGGGGAAAGACCTGCCAAGCCAATCTTACTTCTTTTGATTCTGAGAGTTCTGAGCAAGGACTGATCCTATTCCACACTCTCAGAATATCAAGCTTTGAAATAATCGGAAGGCTTTCAATCCTTACCCTCACTAATGATAGATTTCTAACATGGCAGTAAGCGCACATTAGAGCCTCCCTTCAAGTGTAGACCAGAATAGTATTAAAGACAAATCTCTACCGAGGCCGATGACTATGCAGAGGCACTTCTAAATAAGGAAGCCCTCAAGCTGTAAGTGTTCGGAGGACAGCAGAGAGAGTATTCAAGAAAAGTATTATATGTACATTTCATTTCCCCTGTTTATATAATCTCAAAATCTTCACTTTTGGCCACAGTAGGCTAGATGAGTCTTTTTCTGGAGTTACCAAAAAAAAAAAAAAAACCACACCACCACAAACCCGCTCTGGCATTCTTCTGAGTAGCCTTCCTTGTCAATCACCGTTTCTGCTATTCTTGTTTCTCAGTCTTTACTTCTGTCTACCTTCTCCATTTTTACCTTATCCTCTGTTTTTCCTCCCATTTCTTTACTGCCTGCCATCTAATCCCTACCTCTGATCTCTGTATTTTTGTCATGTGGATGAGTCTGATCTTCACATGCTACAACTTTATTTCACACTTCAGGCAGAGCCATAGGACACATGTATCCACACTCAAGACCACTGTTTCAAATCCATCTGCAGACTGAAATACAAATGTACAGCTATTTCATTCAGAAAGCATTTTCTTCAAAAGACGGAAATTAATACATACTTCCCTTTTAAAAAAATTGAAGTAAAAAATGTTTGCACACATTACCTAGGCTACAAAAATACAGTAGGCAAGGAAGCAGGCTATCAATCATGCGGTTTACATCTTTGCTCTAGAGACAGGAAACATCTCGAGACAGCAGGACTATGGAACAGCAGACATTCATTACTTCAATAAAGATACTCTACAGGTTAGAGTATGCAACATCTGCAAAATGGTGACAATTAAAAACCTGGCAGGGGGCGACAGGGAAGTAGACAAGAAATAAAACAAGAATATGCTTCCAGTGTGCAAGACCAGAAGGAGGGGACAAAGGAAAAAATTGTACAAGACTTACTTCCCTTCCCTTATCTAAAAGGAACTTTCCACATAAAAAAATTCAGGGATTCTACTCATTTTCAGGAAGCAGGATTACACAGCAACAGATTTCTAAGCATTCAGTTCCTGCAAAACATACTAACACCAATAGAAGGATCATGAGCAGCAAAGCAATGCCAGGAAACTAGAATCGCTTATTTTAGATGTTGATATAAGATGTATATGAACAAATACACTATCCTGAGTCATAGCTATCATGGAAAAGAAACTTCCACATAATGACTTGTTTACATACACTTCCTCAATTAAACATTTTCAAACAAAACTCTTTGTAGCATGTAAAAAATTCGTCCAATCAAAAATTAGGATTTATTTACTTATAGAGTCAATAAATTTGACTTCTTTCACTTATTACTATAGGCCTCTAGCTGTGTTTATATTACATTACTCTACACTCCAGCTTAAACAGCTTTCCTGGCAAAAAAAGATTTTAGATTTCATGAGAGATTTATTCTAAAAGCAAATTTCTTCTCTATCTCTCCAGAGAGACTTCAGTAACAGTCTGGATAGCAAGCAACATCTGTATAGTACTACTACTGAGTATTAATAAACTAAATTCTCCCTACTATAATATTAGGTGATACTTGGACCCTGACCTCTATAAAGTGCTTAAAAAGGAGCTAGCATTTGTATCAGAATAACTACTTATAAGCATAGACTGCCACCTAGTGATTTTGATTAGCTACAGCAGGAAAAAAAACCAAACAAAAAACAAAACAAACAAAAAAAACCACACCACAAATGCATACCTCTTTCAGGAGAGGATTAAAAAAAAAAAATATATATATATATATTCATTCTATCATATTTTACATCAACATATAGAAACAACCTCATACTACATCACTTGTATCTCCAATTATTACGTTGATGGTAAATTCAGGCAGGGAACAGGAGAGGAAGAGTCAGTAAGTGTATGTAATCTTCCTTGTACAGGTAAGATCCATAAGGTTGCTCGTTCATCAATTCTGTCTGGAATTCCTCCTTATTTTATATGGACTCTAGCCTTAGCATAAAACAAGCACTGCATCCAGAACTTACTTAATCTCCAAGACAACTTTGACAGCCACCTACACCCCTCTTCAAATTTTGGATTCCTTCAATTTTTGCGCTTTCAGTCTTTCCTGGTTCTCCTCAGCATTGTAACTTTATTTTCAATATGTGCTCTAGTTCATCTTTGCTATTCCCTCTCCAGCCACTGCCTGTTTTCTACAGAATTTCACTATCAGTGAAGAAAGAAGCCAAAAGTTACCTGTGTCATCTTACCTGCCTTACAAAGTTAAATTATCATTATGTGAATGACTCTTAAGTTCACCTTTTATCTGTAGACATCTCTTTGTGTCCAAACTTGTATTCATGGTATTGACTCCATTTACTTATGGGCATCTCATCAGCAGCATACAGAACTCTTTCTTATTTTTCCTGTCATGCCTTCTCCACTACCTTCTCTCTCAATCACTATCAACACCTCCAGTTCACTTCTCACCTAGACCATAAACTCAGAATCTGCAAGACAAAGGGATCTTAGGAAGATCTTTCTATAATGAATCTGTAAGGCAAACCATTTTTTTTTTTTTTGGTAGAAAAACCGCAAAAAAGTTTTCATATTTCTCCTCCTCTTCCAGCTAACACACTTTCCCTCTAACAAACACAATCTTTGCAATGCTCTGAATAAATGTGAAGAGATGGTTTCCTACCTTGTCAATTTGATCTCACCAGCACTTTACATACCAACACATTTTATTTTACAATCACATGAAACAAGAGCACTATTTAGTTTTTCCTTATCAAATCTATCCTCTTATTCACCATAGAGGTGAGCACCCTTTCTGATCAAATGGCAATACTAGCTTTCATTAGCCGTTGTTCAATGTTCTTATAGGTACTTCCACAATTTCTCATGTTGCCTCTCACGCTTTAAAGGAGTTCTTTTCAAACGTTCCCAAACTCATGTTATATCTTCCTCAAAAATATCATTAAAAATCTGTTGTACAGTCATAAAATAAATCTGATACTAGCTAGGCTGCTGATGTGCTGTGACTGTTGCCTATCACACTGACTAGAACTGTGTGAATAGTTCTTTGCACTCCCTGAACAGTATCCATCTCAACAGTACCCCTGCACTCTGGGGCAGGGGCTGTCACAGAGTCTTTGAACAGCACTGGCACTTCTGAATATATCATCAGTAAAACACTATGACAAGAATGAAATAATATCTTTCCTTCTTTCCAATATTATATGGCTTTCTTTGCTATAAGAAAACCAACAAATGACCCTCAAAGCAACACCCTAACAATATAAAGTTTGTTCCTTTTGTCTTTTAAACTGGAGATGTTCACTAAAAAACAAAAGGTTGCTTATGGAGCCATCTACTCCTGTTGCTTATTTCACAAATGAAGTCTTCTGTTGCCCATGTTTCCAGCAACTGACTGCTGTTTCAGAGGCTTCATTTTCACATGAAGTCTAGTAAACAGAGCTAACATATCACACCAGAGTTACAGAACTCTAACTCAACCTCAACCTGCAGCACTAAAGATCATTGCTAATAAAAGTCCTATCCAAACTATTTGAACATTAACATATAAACCAGACCATGAGAAAACATCCACATAATAATTGAAGCAGACAAACAAGACAACAAAATATGGTTATGTTTCTAAAACTTCTTAAAAAGTATAGTCTTCCTCATCTTCCTTTTCTGGTTCACTCCAAAAAAGTGGATCTTGGTGATCTCCAAGATGGCAGTAACTCATCTCCTCCAGATGAGGAAAACGAAATAGATTTAATCGCTGGCTGCAAGCGATCCCAGTCATCTTTGTGCCTTGAAGAAAGTAAGCCGCTGAAACTTAACATTCTACAACCTCTTCTTCTGTTTAATAGCCCAGTGGGGGAGACAGCGACTGCCAAATTAAAAGCTATCAGGTTACTGTATCTACAAGCAGTTTCCAAGACCTGCAAACCACTATGTACTAGCCAGCGTGCCATACATGAAACATTGATTTTTTATTTTATTTTTTTTAGAGTTCCAGTAACAGTACTTCTTGCAGCAAAATGGTTACTTAATGAAACCACACCAAATGGATAACCAAAGAAGAAACTTAATTGGAAGAACAGTGAAGGACTCTGAAAAATCCTCTAGATTTGCCAACCAGGTATCACTAACTAGGTGGTTAAATTCTATCCATCAAGAATGATGAACATGACACTTACATGCTTGTGCAACAACATATGGTCTGAAAGAAAGATGGGGGGAAGGAAAAGACTTTTAGAAGCCACTGATACTCAGCTGTAGGAGACTGTCCCCTAGAAACAGTGAACTAAGTTTCTCCCAAAATGAACACAATATACAGATTAATTTAAATCACAGATCACACAAGAACTTTTTAAAAGCTCCTGCAAGTTTTAAAGAAATTGCCTATTTAAAACTTCCTTAAAAAATAAGTTTGCAACAAAGTTAAAAAGCTCCTGCAAGTGACTATTTTTCCTCTTCCACTGAAATTACCTCAACTGTCTGAGGCATGAGATGATTAAGTACCACGTTATTTCCCATGTACTTTTGCAAACTTGCTTTTCCTATCTAGTGATAAAGGCTACTTCTAAGGTTCTTCAAGACAAAGGTTGTACCATCTCTCTGAATGCCTTCACATGAGTCTCCCAAACAAGTAAATCAATCACATTCTAGATGAAGCACAAGCATAGCTGTAACACATCATTTCTATATTGGCTTTTCAGGCCATGCTGGAAATTACTCTATTTAACAAAGCATTTAAATCCTTTTTAATGCAATTCCTTCACAGTTTGACAGATAGGACGAAAAAGCATCGCCATGTACTGTTGCTAAGAGGCATTAACTTGATTATAGTAATTAAATGGGGCCACGATGATGAATATCTGGTCCAGTTGCAGTTTAAAAAAAATGAAGTTATATTGATAAAGTTAGTTGAAGAAATAGAAGACTCCTGAAACTATGTCAGCAAGTTTCAAAAGCTTTTAAAGTTTACATAAATGGTAACACATTGAAAATTTTTTCTATTTCCAAGGACAGAAAGGAAAACAGAAATCCATCTACAAGGCTTCTCTCCCACAAACCATAGAGTGCAAAAGAACAGAGATGCTAATATGAAAATAATGTCAGATTTAAAAGTTAACTTACCATATTTGTCTCGCAAGCCAACTGTACACCTGAAGACTCCACCAAAGGCCACATCTTCACCAAATATTACTGAAAAATAACAACAGTAGAGGAGACTAATGTTACTCCAATGTATCTTATTTTTAATGAGCATGTTTCAAAGGTTTTTTTTATACAAGACACTAACGTAAAGTAGCACCTAACATTTCATTTTACTTAAAGATTTATCTAGACCTAAGCATTTCTCATGCACAGCCTAACTGTACCAAATAAAGAACAAAGGTTAATGAGGAATCATCTCAGAACAGAATTCATGAAACCGATTCATCTATGCTTTCACTAAATTACCTATTTATTTTTCTGAAACATTCTATAATATCACAATATCTAAATCTAAATGAGTAAAAGCAATTCCAAGAAACAATTGCATTTAGCCAGTAAAAGAGTCACTGAAGTTATGTGTTCTGCTTTAACCAGTAACCATTTGCATTCTTCATCCACAGATGTCAGTAAATGTAGCGTTTTGAAAAATGTCAAATTGAAGTTTTCTTCAAAATATCAATCCAATATGAAATTTCAAATCCCCTCCACACATACTTGCCAGATACCTGAAAACTGAATTCAGAGGAAGTCCTCTACAGAAAAGATGGATATCTAATAACCAGGACAATGCTCAGTATTCAACACCACTATCCTTATAGTGTGGGTGATGTAGCCAATAAAGTTTAATCACTAAAAGTAATTGCCTTTAAAATTTAGCTTCATATCAACTAATCTGGAGGGGGGGTTTCTTTGAAGTTATGGAATGGTGATGTCTAATTTTTCTTAAAACGGTTTTGTTATTTAATTCACATTATTGCCCATTTCAGTTTTTTCAAGCATCTAAGAGATATGCAGCAGTATCACCAATAGCAGCTTGCACGAACTGGGGTCAGTTCTGATAATTCCCAAACTCCTCAATACTCTCCATATTCTGAAGGATACAAAATAATAAGTTAACCTCCTTGCCTTTCAAATATTATTTTTATTTAAATAAAATACATTTCTGATTGGAAGCACCAAAATGGATTAACACACTTCTGACAATCATATTAATGGCACTACTCAAAGAAAAATAATTTGTATAAGGATGTAAAACCAACATAGTCATGGAGTATATGATTGAAGTATGTCCCCAGGTCACCTCTCTAATTCATTTTTAATACTAACTTGTTTGGGTTTTTTATGTACTCTAGAATCTTCGTAAGGCCTTCCCATCACCATATGGCTAGTCACTTTTGAGCAGCTGGCATTAAAAAAAATCCCATTTAATGCTAGTATCAGCAAACTTGTGTGGATTTACTCATTCTGTTCAGCCACTGAAAATATTTTCCTGGACAGATTCTAATTCTCATCAACACAAGTATGAGGATTTCCACTACTTAAACAACAGTTGCTCAATTCCCATACAACTAAAAACATATGAAGGACATGCTTTCTATTGCAAGAAGTACTAATTAATTCAGTAAGTAGGGTAATACTGACAACTCACATGTCTTGACTGTAGAACTTCAACATGGTCTTGCAAAGGGCTTTGCAAAGATTCAGCCTTGCAAAGCTCAGGAGCAAGACTGGAACCTTAGAGAGACTGAAGGGCTGAAGATTAAATATGAGTTCAGGTCCCTGCTAGACTAACTTTCTACTTACTTTTACATGGCTGATTCTACAGAAATGGTCCTAAAATCTGTTCTTGGCACTAATTTACCCTCAGTTGTCTAAGTTTAATTTAATAAAGGTGATTATAACACAGCTGTAGATCGAGAGGGAATGTATACAGGCATAGTACTGGACAGACAACATGGAATTTGTCCTAACAGATTAGACGATTAGTCAGACTTCATGTTGAGCAGTGGTTCAAGCAGTGCCTTGCTAACACACTAAAAAGAAAAAACAAAATTACACAACATCATAGAGCTTTTGCAGCTGTGTTCATGACATTAAACATCTCTTTCAGATACCTGGCCATCATCATCCCTTTATTACGACAACAGAAGTATAGACTTCCTGTTATGTATAAGGAATTAAAAGTGGAGTAAATAGTTTTGTGCAAAAGAGTTTAGGATAACTCTTTTAAATCAAGCTATGATGAACTAGCATCTTCAAAGTTATAGGTTATCCAGACTGCAAAAACCTAGAAAATCTTATGTTGCCTATGCACAATGATGAACAGAGTAAAGCTGGAATCAGTAAAGCTGGAAAGGAATTTTGGAAGGCAGGGAAGGAGAGAAGGGAGAATGAACATATAGTCTCTAAAAAAATACCACTTTTTGAGTATAGAGAGTTGAAGGAATTAAAAACTAAGATTTAGATTTTAAAAACTCCTTTACTTCCTCGTGGGACTCAAGCTGCCCTGAAGTACATTTCACATCAGTAATACCAGAAGCATGTTAAGCAATGCATCTTCCTGTCCCAACTCTCAAGCAAAATACACCCAGCCAATACAGAAGACACAACTGCATCTTAGATCACATAATCCATTAATAATCTGTTAATACAACATGTTTTTAAGTTTTGTTTGACATCAAAGTGTAGAAATAACTTATTAGAAAACTTTAAAGGCAACAAGAAATGTGTTTAATATGGCACACAAACAGGCAAAACAAAATGCAATTTATACAAAGCAAAACACACCAACAAGTATAGTATACCTGCAGTCGGATCTTTGGCTAAAGCATTATCCAAGGCACTTGTTATGGATTGGAAGAGATTCATCTTCTGAGTTTGCCCTGTGTGAAAGCAATTATTTAGCCATTTAATTTGGTTCAAAACACAAAGTACATTAGAAAACACTGGTGCAAATCACAACTAAAACCTTAATTAACAGTTATAAACAACATGCCTGTTAGGACTACCCAAGACTCATTTCCTGAGTAGACTTAAATTATGGGATAGATGGGATTGAGCATGGCATACCTTGCAATCCCAAGGACTATTATTCTACTACCCTGCATTCAACCTTTTTTCAAATACTATGCTTTTAGCTAGAGCAAATGCAGCTTTGCAATGCTTAGTCAAACACTAGGAACAACAACTAATGCAACAGTTTTTCAAAGGAAGAAACCATAGTAAAGCATTATTGTTTTGAGGATTGGGATCCTTCCAGCTAAGATTCACCAGATCTCATTTAAGCTTACTTCACCATTCTTTAATAATTTTTTTTTTAAAGCTCCAGCCTTTCCTGTTTACAGACACATATTATTATCAGAAGTTTTCTAGACCACTGGCCTGCTCTCTGGACTGCAGCTAGAAAGTGTCAGAAGCATCAAACCCACACTCCAAAGAAAGAAAACTTGATGCTGAACAGTTATATTTAAAATGGGTAAAGCAAATGCACCAGACTGCTGTATTAAAATCTGCAGCACGGACTGAAAGAAAACCTTTGAAACCAAGAAGGCTACCCAAGTGCCCTTCTTCATCCCAGCACTGCAAGGAGAAACAAACAGTCCTGAAAGCAAAGATGGAACAAAACCATAGCCCAGTCCCCACTACTGTGACCAGCTCAGATTCTCCAAGCAAATAAAATAATGCCTTATCAGAAACTGAGCAATACGAAATTGCCAGGCTGACATTTGCTAGCTCTTTAATCAGCAAACTCTAGGAGCCACAGCCCAGGAGAATACTACCTACCAGCACACACAGCACATAAAAATAAATAAATAAATAAATAAAAGTGATGGTTAGCTGACAAACATGAGAACAGGCGTTAGAAAGGAGAACTAAATTCCATTTCCAGTAGCTACAGTATCTCTCAACAACCATTCAGCTTCTCTTCTTCCTAAATTGTTAATTAACGTTAGCATCTATTGTTAAAGACTGGTGTCACGCCACACCAGAGCTGAGTAGCTACATTCCTACGCATTCCTGTGCTTGGTAGCTTCACTTGTTACGCTTCACATGGCCCTTTAAGAAGAAGAAACTGTAAAAAAAAGTTGTTATGGAAACTGTTCAAATTATATGAAAGCTACAAATAATCAACATTTACAAATTCAAGGGAAGGAAAGCTGGGGAACAGTAGCTGTTTCTCTCTTTCCCAAGTCATCCACATCAGTATTTAGGTTATCCTTTCCCAGCCAAAACCAGCACAAAGATACAATCCTTCCAGTATTTGATATAAATAAATTACTATTATTTAAGCAACTGTCAGAAACTACTCACACTGACTGTTCTGACCTGCTGCTCTTGCTTATAATAAAGGCCTCTGTATCAGCCTTCGTGGGAAAGGAGAAGCTAATTGCGCCCTTCAGATTTGAACTGTGGAGCTGGAGAAGCATTATCTTAATGACATCAGGATCAGTACAGGCATAACTGTTTTACTTTCACTACTTTTCACAGAATTTCAACGTGTATTTTAAATCAACGGGAAGTAGTTTTCTATTAATAAAAGGCAACGAAAAACGGCCTGCCCTACTAGAACTTCTTCGCTATGGTCTCAAGCAGGGACCTGCAGCACACGGGCTTTACTCCGCGACACCGTGGATGCCTATAGCTCCCAATGACTAACAGAAACGGACCAGAGTTTTTTCTTGGACTTAGTGACCAAGCTGGGACACCAGGGTATCCCACTAAGTCACACCTTTCTAGAAGACAGTGCGGTTCACGCGAGGGAAACCGCTGTTCTGCAGCTGGCAGGCTTCTTCCAGGAGAACTCAGCACTAGGCATTTGCAGGGAGGCATCTCGGAAACAAAGCCAAGACACCAACTTCCATCCCGAGCTGTTCATTCCCAGCTGATCTGCGTTCGCTCTCAATCGCGGGATCGTGAGGATTACCTCACACCTTTCGCTAGACGGCGGTCTTTATTAATCACAGGTTTATTACCCCTTAAGCGCGCAACGAAAGTATAGGGGCGGGTGCGAGTCATTAGGGCACTGCCAGAAGCTTTACCACCGAAGCAGGAGAGGGGCAGATGACGGGCAGGCCTGTGGCAACTCTCGCCCCGGCTGCCCGAAAAACACTTCACCGAACCGCCGCCGGGCGCTACCGCCGAGGCGCCGAAGGGACCAGAAGCACCCCCGCCCCCGCCGGGGCCTTCCCGCCCACAGCCCCAGC
>JAOBAS010000013.1:8408054-8435229 GCA_025311575.1 Elanoides forficatus | reverse complement strand
TTCTGTTCTATTAAACTGTTCTTATCTCAACCCACGAGTTTTACTTCTTTTCCTGATTTCCTCCCCCATCCTGCTGGTCGGGGGGGAAGTGAGTGAGCGTCTGTGTGGTGCTTAGTTGCTGGCTGGGGTTAAACCATGACATAAATTAATGTAATACAAAAGAGAGAAAGAAACTTCATAGCTGAGATGACTAAATGATGTTTGAATGACTGGATTGAATGCAACTCCAGACCAAGAAATTCTGTGATTCTACACAAATAGCAGAAGCTTTTTGCTTCACAGCAAGCAAGTTACTTGTACCTTCACAAATGTGGTCACTAAATGCATGTCTGTCTTCTTCTGGTGTTGTAGTTTGTTCTCTTGTGATATAAATAAGAGGAGTAATGATTCATTCACCTGTATTACTGAAGTCATCAGGACTTTTGCTTTCACAATTGTATGCATTTCACAATGTTGAGTTCTTTGCTAAAAAAAAAAAAACAACAAAAAACCAAACAAGACAGGTGTTTGTGTTTCAAATACAGCTGCAAATCAGGTAAAAGACTTCCAAACATTTTTTTGTTTGTGCTTCAGTTTTCCATTTGGCTACTGAAATCCTCATCTGCAATGCAGGGATTATATCATTCCCTTGCATCACAAACACTATTCATAGCATGACACAGAAGTATATGAAAAAATGAATAATTATACCTTCAGTTAAGGTCAGAACACTATGCTTTTCTCTGCGCTTTGAACCATAAGGGAAAGATAAAGCATTTGTTAACTGAGCAGTATGCATTGCACGTCTATAGTACAGCTCACATAAAAGATCAAAAAATGTATGCATCTGTTTTCTGGTACAATGTACTCCAACGTGTGACCTAAAGCCCTAATATCATCATCATTCATAGCTGTTGGACTGTTTTGCACCTCATCTTCTGACAGTGCGCCCCTTTGGAAGGAAACCAAGGCACTGGGAATTGATATATATATATAACATTGTAGGAACATAGCAACAGGGTGGGGCAGGGCTTCAGGGCACATGACTTCTGTAACCATATGATTAAAAAACTGTACTATATCTTGCTGTCTTGGAGCTTAATAAAGGTTAGATAGACAAAGCTAATCTCGATCACTGGTTGAGCCTTAACACTCTTTGATCATATTCTTGAGTGCAATACCTATGATTAACACAGTGAGTATAAAGGGGTGTGCATTAGCTGACATCCCTCCTTTTAGTTTTGTGTCAGTTTGGTTTTATCCTAGACTCTACAATGATCCCCGTTCTACTTCCTTTGACGATGATGAGAATTTCGATTTTGACTGTAGTGGCGTTTGCACACCTAATCTGAAATTATCAGCCTATATTAATGGTTTATTGTCCTGATTTAACACCAGCTGGCAACTAAGCACCACGCAGCCTCTCACTCGCTCTTCCCCTCCACCCTCCCAGTGGGATGGGGAAGAGAATTGGAAAATAGTAAAACTCGTGGGTTGAGATAAGAACAGTTTAATAGAACAGAAAGGAAGAAAATAATAATGATAACAATAATGAAATGACAATAATAAAAAGATTGGAATACACAAAACAAGTGATGCACAATGCAATTGCTCACCACTCACTGACTGATGCCCAGTTAGTTCCCTAGCAATGATAATCCCCAACCTCACTCCCCCCAGCTTATATACTGGACATGACGTCACATGGTATGGAATACCCCATTGGCCAGTTTGGGTCAGCTGCCCTGGCTGTGTCCCCTCCCAATTTCTTGTGCCCCTCCAGCCTTCTTGCTGGCTGGGCATGAGAAGCTGAACAATCCTTGACTTAGTATAAACATTACTTAGCAACAACTGAAAATATTAGTGTGTTATCAACATTCTTCTCATACTGAATCCAAAACATAACACTATACCAGTTACTGGAAAGAAAATTAGCTCTATCTCAGCTGAAACCAGGACATTTCTCCATAAGTGAGACCAAATTTAAATGCTCTGTTCCCAGTTTCCTTCCAATATATGTTTTTACTTTAAACAATAGACTTATTTATGTGTTGCTGATTCTTGCTTTCAAAATGCAGTGAGGTTTTAAAATTATTCTAAAGAATTGTCAAAAAGCAAAATACATTTTTCTTATGCTGAGTGAATTAGGAATGGGGTTTGGGAGGAAAATAACTTCCTTCCAAAGACTTGTGTCATTAAACTGAGCTTCTTCCATTCTTAAGTGTACACACCTAGAACCAATACTTACTTCATTGGAAAAACGTCATTAATTTTTAGATGGTTTTATTACAGAAAAAGCAGCCATGCTGCAAATGGTAAATGTTCCTAAATGTTATCCAATTGCAGATAAAACTGTCACTAGGAAAAAATAGTATAAGGAGCTGTCACATGCAGTACAAAATCCTAACTTTTTTCAACAATTAATAGTTATTTAACCTGCCTCCTGCAGGAAAGTCCACATAGGTCTGAAAGATTTGCACAACCAATGCCACACTCAGAACTCCTTGGAGCAAGTACTTCAGCACATCAGTTTTGAGCAGCAACAGATCCTGTGTACCTGGAACCTGCATTGCCCTCTAGCAGATGTAACACATGTAAGAAGATGCAAAGAAGAAAGCTTTTGAGATTATTAATATTCTCAGCACTATAGCTGGCTTAGTTCCGAGTTTCTTCTTTTGCTTCCATCCCACTGCTGCCAGTCTTCAGTGAGGCAGCACTGTCCCTCTGACACATATAACTTCAGTGAAATATCAGACCTGTTCTCTCTGAAGTTCCCAGAGAAGTAGCAGATGGGCACACTCTTCCTGTTTCTCTTCACTGCAACAGAAGTGCATGGTGAGCAAGGAATACAATGGCATTCAAAACAGTCTCAGCTAACACCAGAGCAGGGTTATCCAATAACCTGACTGCACTGTATTAGCCAAGATGTAAGAGAACTACTAACTTTCACCAGTGACCCCAATTTAGAGGCTGAGCTGGAAAGATATCCTTTAGGCAAGGGTCTTAATGGGCTCACTGTATGTACGCATGTTCTCTCAAACAGCGTGTTCAGTTGGACTGAAGAGCAGGTGACTCCCGAACTATTCTGTGGCAAACTATTTCTGCAGTCTGGGATAACAGGAAGTAAAGAGTTCCTCTGGGTATGTAAGTAATACAAGGTACACATAAGTATGTCTAAACCGCCACAGAGACTTCTCAAATTAAATTGGTATAATGTCTTCATAACAGTAATGAAGACATTTCTATTCTGTGATCAAGAAAGGTGAAAGTTGCAATAGTTTAAAGTGGTTATTTAGAGACCAGGATCAAAGCCAAATTGCAGTACAAGCTCAGGAGAGTGCTTCAGAAGCATAGAGCAAGCTGCAGAAATATAGCAATGAAATGCAAGACAACTGAGTTTATCATGGCATCCAGTAGGGCAACGGCAGAATTGGAAGCTGAAAAATTCACTAAGAGAGATACTGTCTGACGACAGATGGGACAAATGAGGTGGAAATGAAGAGGGAAAAAAATGAGAATGAGAGAATTTTTGTCAGGTAAGAGAAATGACTAACAGAGTTATATGTCCTGTAGAAACAGATTCAGAAACAAGGCACTCAAGAAAGAGATCAAATCTTGGCTCTTGTAAGATTCTTTCACATGCAATTTACACAAGTGTTTGCTTGCTGCCTTAGTAGATGCTTCTTACTGATATGCAGAAAACTCAGAATCAGAACCATGGTGGCAGTAACTTCAATCATATACAAAATAAATATTGATCCTTTTGTAACAATGTTTATTTCACACATATGTGCCCTCCTCTTAGATACATGTTACAAACATGAAACATCATTCACAAATCCTTTCTTTATTCAACTGCCTATAATGATGGATGATTAAAATTAATTCTTTCTTGTGAAAGAGTATGGACATGGTTTATTCATGAGGTTATGCACTTCACAAGTTTTCAATGCAACAGGGTAAAAAAAAAACAAACTCAAGATGTGGCAGCATTTCTGTTCAGCCCAGGTAACTGAAAGAGTTACTGTGAACACTGGTTGCATGAGGTTACTTAAATTACATTTTGTCATTGCTAAGCAAAAGAGTTGAATTACATTTATCTTTACTAGATTATCTACTAAATCTCTGGTGTCCTGGAGAAGTGTCCTGCTGCAAATATCACTGTTCAACTCAGGAAAACCAAAGCCCCTGAGATGTAAACATCTATCACAGTAACAAATGTAACCCATGTCACCTGTTTGCACTTTGTTCCCTTGTTTCTAATTAAAAGAAGGCAGAAAACAGTTGACTGTGTGGAATATGACTGAAATGGTATCATGACAGCAAAATACAAGAGAATTTATGACAAAGTACGGTACGTTTACTTTTCTGTCCTCCTCTGCCCTTTTTCTTTTTTTTTTTTTTTTTTTTTGGGGGGAGGGTGTCCACAGAATTTTCCCTTATCTTCCTCTTGCTTTGTGTTCATTTCTGTCTCTGCTTCTCCGTTGGAATGGGTTATTTCCCTTGACTTTTAAAGGCTGTCTTGTGCTTTGCCTTTCCTCTTTCCAGAGCGAGCTCCTGCTTTTGCCCCTAACTTCTGCTCATCATCCCTCACCTCTCCTGTTTTCTTTCTGCCTCTTGTACCTTCACAGCCTCCATTTTCATATGCAACTTAATTACATTAGATACAGATTCTTACTCTGTCCTCAGCAAGACAGTAGTATCTCAGGCCCTTTGAACAGGATATCAAGCAAATTATTATTAACAATCATGCTCTCTCTGTGATCACATCTGTGAGATGGGAACTGTTTAGTTACATAGAGCTTTAGCTCAAGGTTGTTGAGTTTTTTAATTGCGTACATACTAATGAAGATGCATTTTGTTAAAGACCTGAAGGATTGAATCTTGTATTCAGAGCACAGTGAGGTGAGGTCCATGAGTATCAGATCTTGTGGGAGTTCCCTTTGAAGCCTAGTATTTGACTTCATGGTAGAAGGTAATGCTATCTTGAAAACCCAGGGTGTTGACCATGATCTTCACTGTGGAGTGGTAGGCATTCTTTTCAGACAGCTGCTAACATAGACACCCATCAAGCTAAAAAAGTAGTCAGCAAATACAGCATTGTCGTCGAGGTGAGCCAAGCCATGGGAACTGTTGGCACTGTGCCCTCCAATTCAAAGAAAGTTGAATTGAAGCCACTGTATGCACCACTGCAACCTTGAAGATAAAATCAAAGGCCTTGAAGAAGATTTTGATAAGAAGTAAAGCTTCGAGCAGAGACTGTCTGGTGTGCTCTGAGTAGCCTGAAATTCAGGCTATTGAATTGTGAACCCTGTCCTTGCTTCAGGTTGTTGGTGAGTCACTGAGCAGGCGTTTGGCTTATGAAGGTAACCTGGACACTACACAGAAATTAGCTCTATTAATAAGCTGCTTCTGTCCCGCTCTTCTGCTTTTTTTTATCTCCCTTTTTGCTCCGGTCTCTAACCACCAATGACTATTTCTCATTTTACACATTTTCTGTACTTTTTACCTCTATGCAAAATTCCTCACTGTTCCCACTGAGCTGAGGATGTTTCTTCTCTCTGCTCTCTTCTAACCAGCAGTGGGAGCGCTGAGATCAGAGCAGGGATCTTCTTCCCATGCTCGTTGCAGAAGCTGCTGCATGTGCAATGCCTCCTGCTCATGCAGCCCTGGCCTGCGCTGCGCTGTCACCTGTGCAAGTGGAGCATTTGTAGTAGCCAGAAGGTAGAAGCTGTCAGGACTTGGGAGGTGTCTGAGAGAGACAAACTCGTATGTCTACTACCATATGGAATTGTGGGATTACAAATACAATTTTGGGATGTATACTGCTTGGGTGAATCT
This sequence comes from Elanoides forficatus, assembly GCA_025311575.1. NCBI lineage: Eukaryota > Metazoa > Chordata > Aves > Accipitriformes > Accipitridae > Elanoides > Elanoides forficatus. The sequence continues at coordinate 8,429,409 of JAOBAS010000013.1, read as the reverse complement.
TAAAAAGAACAGACAGAAAGCAAATCTCTGGAACTAATGTTTCCATTCACTAACACAAACAACTAACCATGGAATATCCTGTTACCATGCACCACTTGATCTGTGGCAGTACTATTGAACCATTTTAACAAAAACCTACTGAAAACTGCTAGCCTGAAGTCTTTCAATGGAAAATATCAGTCCAAAAAGCTTAATTTCTGAAAGGTTTGGTTAGTCTGTAACATAGGAAGGTGAGTTGCATTTACTGTAGAGGTTGTTACTTCCACAATCACTAGTACCCAGGGGCTTAGTTGGTTTGTCTTGTCTAGGATTTACTTTTTTCCCCTTATTTTTACAGTTTATTCCTCAATTACCAAAGTGAGGAAAAAATGTGTGGTATTTAGTCAAAATGGGTAGGTAATAAACTCTTCTTATTATTTAAACTTCTTTTTTCCTTGACTGACTTTCTTTTAAAGTCCTTTGAACATCCATCTCTGTATGTAATATGTGTTGATGTGTGTGTGTATACATATGTAAGTTCTTTTCCTTATGATTTTAGCTTGACTTTCTAAGGAAACGTGAATTAAGCTGTCATACTCTTTGTCCTCCTCCTGTCTGTCTACCTGCCTGTCAGTCCCCGTTTGGTGAATTTGAGCCCCCTTGCCAAACAAAACTAGATTGGACCCTCTACTGAAACAACTCAGAAATTAATTCCTCTAAGTTTCATGGAAACCGTTGGGAGAGGAATGGGATGGGAAAAAGATACAAATAGCTTCCCTTGCTGCAGCTAAAGTATGAGCTCAATGTTTTTTTCATCCTGACGGATGACCAGTCAGGACACAGATAGCTTGGCACCAACCCCAACACGTGCTGCCTCTTCTCCAGCCAGACAGTTAGGAGACAGTGAGATATTGTGGGGCATGCCACAGCACACTTGGAGGTGGAGACGTGGAACTCTTGCAGGGAGAGATGGAGGAACAGATTGTACACATCTGTAGGAAACCATATTTCAGCATTTCTGCTGTCCAAGGAACATCTACCATCTGTTTGGAGGGAAGTGAGGGTAATTACAAAACAGTGCGGGGAGGGCTAAAGGGGAAAGGTCTTAAATATGTAGAAAACTGGGCTACATTAGTTCTGCTGTTTATGGCATAACATAGTAGCTTTCAGCCTTTGTTATTCCCATCCTAGAAACAATTCTGAACAGCGGCTTTTGTGTAGTCAACAAATTTTTTAATCATATTGTTCAGTTTCTTAGTCAGGCAAGGACTTTGTGAATAATGGGAGAGGGATTTAATGCCCACAGTTTATGGCAAGACTTAGAAAAGGAACCTATAAGAAAGCAGTTAATAAGGGGGAGCTCTATCAAGCAATTACAGCCAAGGACTAGAGTTCTCAGTGGAACAGAAAAGGGGCTGGGATCAGGGAATGACATCCCAGGAAAAGGAAGGATTTACAGTGATTTTACCATTGATCAGCCTTTTATGTATCTATTAATCTTCAGTTGGTGACGCACTGAATAAAATTTACCACTGCCCCTTTTCCTGAAAGCAAAAACTTCTGGAAAGCCAAAAGCATATAGTATAGTTTTAAACAGCCATAAAAATGCTCAGTAGAAATAATACAGTTGAACCTAGCACAACTGGAACGTATGCTGGTGCTCCTAGACAGTCTTTGAATACATTAGACTAAAGGTTTTTGAAAGCACACAGAATCATGACATACTTAGATTTCTCTGCTTTTAATTCTAAAATGTTACAAAATTACTTCATCATACAAAAAATATATATGACTTTCAAAGATGCATCAATGATTTGTTTGAAATGTGTTTAGCTCACAAAATCCTCTCATCTCTTCAAAAATAGGCATTTGAGAGCACAGATGTCATCTGTTTTCAGAGCTAGTCTGGCTTGATATGTAGGGTTTCTAGAAGTAATACATTTAGGGTGGCCTGTCCTAGGATGGGCCTGAAGAAGAGCTCTTCAATAGCATCTGCACTGATGTCTTGAAGAGAGGCGATTAGCTGAAGAATCCAAGCAAACCTGCCTAGGTTTCTGTGGAACATTGTTGAGATAAACTCCATCAAGGCTTGCTGAGCTTCCTGCTGCAGCATTTGTACATAGGGGAGACATTTTAGGACATGGCATCCTGTGAAAACAAAAAGTAAAATAATAAATCTTGAGTAAATGCTTTTGTTCTGTGCCCTTCATTATGATGGGTGTCTGGCTTTCTAGCTTATAGTACTACTTTCTCTAGAAAAGAATAAAAACTTTCTAAACATACTTTTTGGGAAAAGAAGATATGTCTAGTTCAGTAGTTTGAAGGAACATTGAGCAGCATTGTAGGCACATTGGAATCTAGCCCATTACATCAAATCCAGCTTTGAAATGGTAACAGGAAGTGACTTTCACTCAGTACGGATGGAGAAGCAGCTTTATAGTGTTTTCGACCCACCAAATGATGCTAAGACTGTAGTCTGAGTAGGTGGAAACATTCCAGCTCTAATCTAAAATAGGTAGGTAACACCAGGAAGGTAGAGGGGGTGGTCTGGAGCAGCGAGCAGGCTGGCGGTCTAAAGACATAGGTTTCTAGTCTACCCAACCCCATCTCCCTCCTATTGTTGCCTCTGCTTGCGAGACTAAGCTGGGGCACTATGGCTCACCATGCTATCTAGATATCTTCACTTACAGTCTGAAAAGAGCATAAAGGTTCAAGATGTATCACGACCCACAGCAGTAGGGTAGATAATTTTATTTCCTGGTTTTGTACTCCCTTTCCTCAGCCATTTCTGAAGAGGGAGAGGTCTCTGCTCTATAGAGCCATGGTGTTGAGCCTCAATCCCGTACCTCCCACAGCACGTGACTTCAAACCTGCTGGCTCGCTGAGGGTCTTTGTGGGTGCCAGGACTCAGTTCAAAGGACTCCCCATGTTTATCCTTTGCCTCTGGTGGGATTGCTTTGTCATGTAGCTCTCAGCAACCTGTTGCCTCCCGTCCTCACCGCCTGAGGATAACGCCGTCTTTTCTTGCCTAGAATTGCTGCAGTCTGGACAGGGGTAGCATGAATCCCCAACTTTTGACTTCTGCTTCTCCTGCCTCCCATGTCTTATTTTAACCCATCTCCCAGCACACACTCCAGGCCCGTTTAGCATCTTTTACAGTGACTGACCCCATATCTCCCTGGGATGGGATCTGAACAGCTTAGACCAGGGAGCGTTTCATATAGGAACATTCGTTTAAGTATGGGAGGTTCTGCCTTCTTGCCTAGTGCCCTGTACTAGGGCAAAACCAACCAGGTTGGGGTTTTTTCAGTCTGTGGCTGGCTACCCTTTGTCAGTATTCAGCAGCTCTCTTCTCCCCAGACATCACTGCCAGAGGAAGAGAAGCCTCAGCAAAGCCTGCAACTGGGCTAGCCAGAAATGAAGGGTTTGGAAAAGTCATCTTCTCCCCCAGGATTACCACCAGCTGCAAGCTGTGAGGATGGTTCCAAGTGTTAGATTTTTCATGGAAAGGAAGTTGTCAGGATTTTATATATTCAGGATGAAATTGCAATTGCTTATATCCCTTCAAATTTGCTTAATTTCCCCATTTGGTCTTCTTTTATATGTAATCAAACACTGGCTTTAATTTACAAATAATGAGAAACTTCTTGTTCTGAGATCTGTTGTAATAATATTCAGTGAAACACATATTTCCAGCTGAACTGTAAACCTCTTAAGAGCGTCTTTTTTAACAGAAGTCCTGTCACAGCCTTGATGGAGTTATATATATATATATATATATATATAACTCCATAAACATATATATATGGCACTGATACAATAACAGCACTGTTTTTCATGATTCCCATCTCTCAGCAATTCCCATTGCTTTTCAGACAATTGTCAAAAGCAGCAAGAGCAGTTTCACCTCACTCTGTGCAGTTCACGCGTGGCGGGGCAGTCCTACCTGCTCCTTCGACTTATTGCCTGGGTCCTAGAGAAGGCCTTGCAGCCGGACCCTTCACCCGGACACACTCTGAATTCTCCAAAGCCACCTAGCCGAAGCACCCTGCGGAGAGCAGGGATGGCAATATGTTCGGGAGAGTCTGGATTCAGCTGATGCAAGGCTGCCCGTTTCCCCTCAGGGGCTGGGCAGACGCTTTCTCCTCCGCAGGTTCTTGGTGGCCCAGATGTGGTCCATCAATGACCCAGCCAGAGCCTCCCGCACAGAAGTACTGTGGGAGGACCTACGCTCCATGCTGCCTGCCACCCTGTCCCCAAAGGGATTTTTTTATCTTAGCACAATCTCTATACCACAAGAGATGACTTAGGGCACAAGCAAAGCTCTGCCATACTTGTTTGTCGTGCTTCTTGCCCAAGCACTGGCCTAGCTGTGCTGCTACAGCTGCGTTTCTGGGCACCCTGTTGAACTCCAACTCATAACCCAGCTCTGGACTGCTCCGTGCTTCGTCCTTCCCCTTTGCCTCAGCCAGGTTTGGTGGTCCCAACAGGAATAAAACATTCAGGGTGGGAGCTCACACGAGGTAATCCATGATCCAGGAGAGGGTTTAGCGTTGTCGCTGCTGGTGGCAGCCTGAAATCCGCTTAGAACTGAGGCCTGCAAAATATTAAGATTTGGCCAAACATCAAGCCAAAACTAAGAGGGCAGCTCAAAATGTGCTGCATGTATGTAGAAAACATTTTCTGAGTTTGGTGGAAAGTGTTCAAAAACTCTTAAAAATAGAAACTGTAAAACGACAGCTGTACAGATTTGTTTGCAGCAAAACAGGTAGAGAAAGGGTGGTTTGGACTGTGTATAAGCCCCGAGTACCTGTTTCAGCCCAGAGTTAGACTGTGACTCTTTGTTTCATCTGGAGTCAATCAGCTTAACTTCAGCTTAACTGAAGTCCTCCCAGCCGCCTTCTGCAGCCCGTGGAGAAAGGCACCTCTGCAGAATAGGGTCATCCCACCTAAGAACTAGGGAGTGCCCCTGAAACTCTGGACAGTGTCTGCAGAGCATGAAGGGTTGCTGGGCTTCTCATACGCACCCTGGAGAAGTAGCAGGCATTAGAAGGCACGAAACCAGAACATAACACTGCTTCTGCTGCTTTCTCCTTAAGTGAAAATTGCATTTTATCCACAAAGATAATAAAAATGCCTACTAGTTAAACTGTGTAAGCCATTGCAGATGAGGGATTTCTCCTCTTAGCATCACCCTGGATATAACTGGTCATTTCTTTCAGCCTGATTTTATTGGGAAAAAAACCTGAGAAAATAACTTGCACTGAAACGAACTCCACTGGTTTGATGCTGTGGTATAGAAACAGAAGACAATACCAAACATCTGGATGACATTACATCTCAAGAATCAGAATCTGAATCCTATTGGAAACAAATATAAAGTCACTACAGCCTTTGAGCAGCCTATAAACATTTCACCACAAGAAATATCATGGAATAACTGAAGCATTCAAGTATCCTTTTGGTGCAGTCCCAAGTGTAGCATGCTGCTGACAGAGCAGCCAACAGCAGTGATTGCTGTGGAAGAAGACGGGGATGTGAGCCAGAGCAAACTGGAGTCAATAAGTGTTTCCATTTACTTTAGTGGACTTAGAGCTCAGCTTTTAATGACGCACGCACTCTGTGGTGCTGACCTAGGCAACCTTCCTTCCTAAAGAGGCTGAACTTGGCACCAGAAGTGAGAGGATGCAATCACTAGTCTGAGTTTGCTCCGTGACTGCTGTCCCATGTAGAGATACTAAAGGATAGCTAGATAAATATATAAATAAATAAAAGCTGTGTAACCTCAACACAATATCCTTTTGCCTCATTGATGAAAATCAGACGATAGAGATTATTTTATCTTCTCCAGTGTTCTTGCTACAGAGGAAGTCTTTGTTAAAATACTTCTAATACTCACGTCACATACCCATGTACCATCTCGCCTTTGCTGTACTATGGGTGAGGCCACTGTATTACCTTTGAAGTGGAAATCAGTTTCGAGTGACATGGTTAATTCTTTATGACTTAAAACTTGTTTAACAGAAGCTGTTTTGGCTTACAGTGGGTGACCTACTGCACACATCCAAGGAACCTAAATAAACTAGTTCAGGCAGAAGATCATTAAATTGTGGAATACGGATTTTTTAGAACATTTAGCTATATTGATAGAAAAGAGTAAAACTAAGCATTTTTCTATATGCAAATGAAAATGCCAAATGTCCTTCTAGGCACATAATCATCTGTGTAATTTCCAGGTGGACTTACCAGAATTAAAAAGAATAATTCCTTTAAGATAGGCATATTCTTTTACACTTATGTCCAGGTCCCAGAATTTCCACAATAAATTCTTCATCTTCTGGACCTCTGCTAAAGATGCTCCCAGTGACGAGCTGCCCAGTTCATTGCTAGCTGTCAAAGACTGATTGAGGAGGATTTTTTTCAATAAACTAGGGGCTGAAATCTCTCTCAGGTCAAAATCCACGCCTTCTTGGGCCATGCCCAGGACAAAAAGAGGGGCCCAGTTCTGCTGTATGAGGACAAGCTGGTCCTCCCAAGGCACGTGATAAAAAGAAGGCAAGTTTCTAATAAAAGTTAAAGTCTTCAAGAGCACTTCAGAAGCCCTTCTGCACGTGACTTCTGGTGTTTTCAGGACAACACTTCTCCTGTCCATACAAGAGCAGCCCTTGCTTCCCGCGGAGCGGTGAGGACTGCGATCCTGCCGGTGCCGCTTGGTCTCACTTCCGTGCTCTTTGTTAAGGATCTGGTACAAGATGCTCTTCGCATGGTCTGTCTCCCACTGATGTTTCCCAAATTTCTCAGCTGGCAGCTCGGTAGCCATAGAGCCAGCCTTCCCCACGGCGGCCGACAGCGCACGTGGAGCTATGCACCAACAGCAGGGGAGAGCATTCCTGCCACGCAGCGAGGCACTGCGTGCTTTTTATATAGGCGGGCGGCTGAAAAGTAATATGACCCTGATCTGTAAAGTTACCTTGAACTTTATTTGCACCAGCCCGTTTCGAACGAGGCGGGGCTGCAGGCTGCGGTGACGGTCACCCTTCTGCCACCGCGGCGGCGGCTCTCTGCTCCTGCCACCAGCAGCAAAGGCCAGCTGTATGACACGTGCCACCAGCCCCTGAGGGCCAGTCTAGGGAAAACTCTGACACCGTAAGTGAAGGAGGAACAAGGTGCCTCTGTTTTTATCGATACGCTGACCTTGCCCACAAGCTGATGCTCTGGAGCGCACAGCAATACGTTCAGACTTACGAATGACGCTGCAGGAGCAGTCCCTTGAGTAGACGCTTTTATTTCACGTTAAAAGGAGTCACCTGAAGATGCTGTGGATGCCTACCATTACTTTTCACAGAGCACTTAACGGTGTTCATACTTTACACTGTAGCTAATAGGATGTGACACCTATGTCAAGGAGCTCACAGGTGAAAGTCCTGGGGATGGAAATCCCCTGTATAGGAATTATTTCACATTCCTGGGAGATTTGAGAGAAACTTCAGAGAAAGCCAGCTGCCATAGCTCATGTCAGTGTTATATCTCATCTCCTGCATTTCACCTATGATAATTTCAAACACAGAACACGTGGACTTCTCCCAGACTTGCTGTGTAATTAAGTATTCTTCATACAAGCTGTGGAAATGAAACTGATGAAGAAAGAGAGAAAAATGGCAATTCCTACTGGGGTGTGGGGGGATTTCTGTAGCAGAGCAAGAGCTAAGTGATAGAATTGTCAGGACTCTTCAGTCAGCATCAGGGAATATTAAGTAGCAGGAATGCAAGGAACTCAGCCTTAATAAGAAGAAAGTGGTACTTCAAGTTTTCATTACTTCACACTCTATTGCTTGCTTTTGTATAGGGGAAGAGGTACTAAGTTTTTTCACTAAGCTTAATGTTTATGCATTCCTACCATCTAGGCTCTTAGGACATCTTAGCAGAAAATGAGCATTAAAAACAACAGCTCCAAGAGCTACTTCTGTTAGATCTCCGAGTCTTAGGTGTGTAAAGGCTATCCCATCAGATGAACAGCTGCAAATTTGTCCTTTGTTGCAACTGTTTGATTTTTCCATGCTGGGCCATTTTAAATTTTCCTTTTTTTCACATCTCCATGATATTTCTGTTGCAAAATTTTCCCCTTCTGAGGAGATAAAAAGTGGAGGAAGGGATGACTGCTCCAAAGTTGAGCAATCTAGTGCTGCTGAGGTGCAACTACCACTAACTGCAGTGAAGGTGACAGGGGCCCAGAGCACTGAAGACCTGATGGGATTTGCTTGTCCATCTCTCCGTCCGTTCAGCAGCTCTCTACTGTTGTCCATTGCTGGGCTATCAAAGAGCTTTTTAGCTTAAAAGTGACACAGCAACAGAGAAGTCCCCAGGAAGTCCCATTCTTCTTATTCTCACTGTAAAATTCTCGCTGGGCTGAGGTTCAGTGGAATGAACTCCAGTTGCAGGGCTAATGCCATCTGAGGTTCTGCATGAGTTACACAGATTGGCCAATGGCTGTACTAGAAAGAGAGACTGAGCTTGCTAAAATCATTCTTACACAGAGTTTGCTTGTGAAAAGAAGTTCTGTCTCCTAATTGCTGGTGAGCATGGTGGTGTTTCAGTAATCTAGGAAGGAGAGTGACCTCTGATAAACCCAACTCCTCCAAGGAAAACAATTTTTTACTTCAGCTGAAATCAGCACCATTTTACAGTTCACCATCATTTCACCCTCATGGTTCATGTCATCATTTCACTGTCCCTACTAATTGTGCTTATTAAAGTTCTACTCCAGATTAAATTGGTTCCTTTCCTACTTTTTTTTTTTTTTCCTGAGATCTTCATTAGTCATATGCAGAGAGTCCTGATATCAGTAACATATGGTATTGGATACCATTTCTATTTATCATAATTGATTTCGTTTGATTGCATATAGTTCTAAGAGGCAGAAGCAAATGATATTTTTCTAACAGGAATTCCTGGTGTATTATAAAAGCTTTATGACTGTTTACCAAAAATACAGAGTAAAGGTTACTGCCTCAGTATAACTGCTAAGGACACATCATCAGCTTTTTCTGAGAGAATGATTACTTAGAATTATAAGTCAATACTGAATTGCAGGTGAATCTGATCCTGGTGGTCCTGATTCAAAATTGTCTGAAATGAGCTCTCTGTGTGACCTGATTTTCTCAAATATAGAGGACCAGTAGCTAAATTTAGCTCTATGCTCATAAATTAGACAATAGTTATTTTTCTTTATAAATCTTACCTATAGAATGGTTGAAGCCACTTGCACCTATATATCAAGCAGATACCGTCTTCTTGCTACAGTAGCAATGCTTCTTACTTTCCAATGTTAAGAAAGTTTACTATACAAAACCCAGTTTTGGGATATGAGAAATCCCCATGGACTTTTATCTATTTTAGCTGTTTCTATCATGGTGGTTTGAGAACAGTAAGACACAGTCACATCGGTGTTATTTTTTTCTGTTTTGCATTTATATATTTTTTTCAATCAACAAAGCACACATCCCCATAAATACTCGCTGCCACCACATTCTCTCTGAAACCATCAGAATTGCTCCTCCAGCACAAGTGCCACCATTTGGACAACTGAAAAATGTATCCTAAGCCCACACACAAAATTGCTACAGACAGCTTGTGGATATTCCCACCATCGCTGGGAACTGTCCTTCTCCGAGCAAGGCTGCCATCCTACGTCTCTCCCATAGGTAATGGTTTTTTGCATGCCTGTATGTTACTGTTACAGGTAATATATACTTAATATAGCTCTTCACCTTTGTTGTTTAGATGATTCACACACAATGCAACCTTTTTCCTAAAAATCCCTAGATTTCTCAGGTTTGCAGAAACTGTCTGCTAGGCATAGACAGTCCCAGGCTTCTACCCTCTCTGACCAGTGTGCAACAGCAGGGTCAGTGTAATGAAGTCAGCAGGAGCTGAGGGATATTTGTAACTTCATAAATATCCGGTGACTTACGCACATTCTTAAATATCCTATTGGGTCCAAAAGTATAAGGCATGTAGTATTTTTGGCTCTTAGCCCATAGCCTTAATTCGCCTAATGGAATACTTGGAAGGCTGAAAAGACTTGTCAGATAATATAGGACCTTAAGTGGCCATCTCGTCCTTACCTTGGCAGTAGCCAAACGTCAGTCCTTCAAGGAAGAGTGTAAGATATATACCACTCTTCTCATGAGTACTTTTCTTGCCTTCAGTCATTTGCAGCTTGGGGAATTCCTGAACCAGAGTGCTTTTATGTGTTTAATAACTCTCAATTAATTTCTACCCTATGATCTCATGCAGTCTGCTCCTGAAGCCACATGAATATCCACATCAGCCTATGTCAAGGAGCTCTGTGGGTGCTGTACATTAGACAAAGCTTGATCAAGCCTGACATTCACTGGATTTGGTGCCTTCTTGCTCTTGTACTGGGGAAAAATAGGAATCAGTCAATCCCTATTCATCCTCTCTATAGCTTTCTCTATTTTATAAATCTCAGTAAGACTCCCACAGTCGTCCTTTGTCCAAACTAAAGAGATGTGACTTCCAAAATTGTTCTTTCTTTAGAGTGGTACCATGCCTTTGCTCATCTTGTTACCCTTCTTTGAACCTTTCTTAGCCCTATATCTTTTCTAAGATATTCTTTAAGGGGAAGTGGGGAAAGTATCAGAACAGGACACGGTATCTAGGACTTAGGCAAGCATGGATATATACAGGGACAGAATGAAGTTCTCTGTTTTGTCTTTCCCAGAAGTCACTCCTGAACACTGAGCTGTTGTTGCCATGAAACTGTCACAGCCCCAAGTTTTACTCCTGAGTGATAGTCACCAGTTCAGGGGCTCTCATCTTAGTCAGGAGTGGAGTCAGGGGTGTTTTATCTTACGTGCATCTTTTGCCACATATATATCTATTTACACTTAATTATCATTTGACACCTAGTTGATGACTTTCATAAAGCCCTTCTGCAGCCCTAGTCTTCCTCTGAATAATTTTGTATCATCAGCAAACATTCATATTCTGAAACTTTGAAGGCACTGCTCTTCAGAATAGTTCACTCAATGCCATGAGTTCTTTAAAAGACTATCATAATTTAACTATGGGGCAGAAAATCTGACATTGTCCTTGCAGCAGTGTCTGTATATACAAGTACATATATGTTGGACTATACGTATTGGTGCACAATGTATATAGTAACTAAGTTATTGCTAAGCAGTGGTGTGAGCTCTCCAACTTTCCTAAAAGGTGAGACTGGAGGCAGATGCATTTCTGGAGGAGAAGAATGTTCCACTATTATTTCATATGGGCTACAAGAAGGAAACATCTTCCTAGGAAGCTGACAGCAGCCTTTTTGAGGTCATCCTGTCACACCAGTCTGATACATGCACATATTCCTTGATTCAGTGATCTCTTATCAATCTGGTCTCCTGTACAAACATTTAATTGGCCTATAAACATCTATATGACTTCAGAACAGGATTTTTTCTAGTTTTATACATTTTGTTTTCTGGGAGGAGTTGGGTGAATCTCGTGTCACTGGTACTTTTGAGGACACCTGACTTCACTAACAGCCTTAATGATGACAAAAGGAGCCAGTAATAAAACTGATATCTTTCCTGAAGGGTTCCATCTCCTCCTTGTTGCAAGGCGCACACCATTTTTCCTGAGCAATAAAGGTATTCCTTTCTCAATCAGAGGAGCCGAGAGATACCATTGAGAAGTATAATCTCCGAGTTAAAGCCTGCTCAGCTTTGAAACAAGCTCTGGAACGGTGCCTTTAGCTTATGCTCCAACAGGTAATGCCATGGCAAACTAGGATTTGGCCCTTATACTGAAGCAAGGGTATGTAAATTATAAACCCAGTTAATTCACACACACCTAGCTTATCTTGAAGGTCAGTGGGTGAACTTTTCAAGTGATTGAAGTTAAGCGTGTGCTTAAAATACTTTGCTTGATTAGGTCTGGTAAAATCAGCATCTTTGTGATGGTAGCCATTTGAATAGAAGTAGCAAATTAACAGAGAGGCAGCTGCACCCAGAGACCCTGCAGTGAAATGTTATCTATCACTGAAACTAGGCCTGTTTTAAACTTGCCTCTGGTGACCGAGCTAGAGGCAAGGCAAATGCCTCTGAACTTCTGCCCTGCATCTTGACGTGAAGTAGGAGCTCAGAGAAGCCCCTTCCTAAAAGCCTGCCCCAGGCATCTACGTTTAACTCATGTTCTGCTGTTCTTTGTTTTGAAACACACTGGAGCAGCATTTAAAGTGACTTTTTGGCAGGTGCTCGTCACTGGCTAAAGAAGGGTGAGTGTTTGTCTTCATTTTAGACCGAGGACATTTTGTTAGAGACTTTATGCTGCCTGACCATACTTTAGCTGTTGCAAATGTGAATGCAAACACATGCCATCTGGAGCTATAACCCAATTTGAGACTAAAATATTAGTACAGATCATAAATAATCAGCTCAGTGATGCTCCTCGGGCAGATCGGGTGACAGAGGAACATATTTCTTGACTCTTCAGCTTCTTATGAACCTAAAGGAGCAATGGATTTCCATCTATGCAAATGCATAAATAAACCCCAGAGGGCTTTCATGGTTGTTTAAAACAAATGAGCAAAAACCAGCTGGACAAGTAAACTGTTTCCATGATTTTTGAACAGCTTTATCCTGCCTCTCAGTAACATGGGGTCAGAGCCTTCTTCACCTAAAAACCCAGGCAGTCATCACTTTGCAGTTGCAGCAGAACTGTGCCCACCATAGCAGACACGCTGCTACTGGGTCATTTTTCCCTTGGTTAAAGGTAAGGGTTTGTTTAAAGTAGTGTATGGAAAGGGGCATGAATCTGGAGACATGAGTAGGCTTTAAGCTGCCCAACATCAATCGTTCGCTTTCTTCATACTAGAAAAATTAGTGAATTTTTATAAGGGTAAACTGGCAAATTTTTGTGAGGGCACACCTTGTGGGGGAGGGTGGTGTAGACATTATAAAATAAACCAGAAATGACCTCGTACAGATTGTGCCATTTTTCTGTGGCTCCTCCACTGAGGAGATGGTATTTGTATAGTCACCCTTATCAGCACTGGGACAGGCACCATCTGTCATTTTAAATATAGACAGATATACCACTTACTACTGCTCAGCAAGTGGAAAATGTTGGAAAGCAAGGTAGAAAATGGGCACAGTTTTGAAAAAGCAAAGTTAGAAGATGCCCCTGGCTAGCAATACCATCTCCAGAATGGCACTGCAAAGGTGACTCCTCTCTTCAGCCCCCTCCCCTGCTGAGAAGAGCGGTTGAGATGATAAACATTTTAACATAGTATGGAGCCTGCTATCATATTAAACTTAAGTCTGTCTTATATCATTGAAGATAAATGCCTAATCTAGTGATTAGCACGCTATAAATACCACAGATTAGCAAGTGAAGGTTAGATAGCAGATTAGATATGTGGTGTTTATCTTCAGACTTGTCTTTACACATTTTATTTATGATAAAATGAGCAAGGTTGTAGCAAGTAATCTGTGACTCAAAAAACTAAGTCTCAAACAGTTCCATTTTATTTTGAAGTATATGAGGGGCAAGTAAATTCTACCAGAGGTGTAGGACTAACGCATTGAGTTTTCCCTGTGACAAAATTAATGTGCCCAAACTTCCCTCACTGTTTGCCATAGGATAACTTCTCTATCAATTATTCTTAAATTAAATATCTATCTATTCAGATTGGGGGAAGGAAAGGAAGAAAGCAGTTCTATCTCAAAATTTGGATTTTCTTAGACCTCAGACTACTTAAAAACTGATAGAATAATCTACCTCATTTGGGTTTGATTCTTCATAATCAGTTACTGATTATCACTCATGGAGCATGTAGGTACAAATCTCCAAGTGTTCACCCAGAGAGATTCTTCATCTGATATTTCCTCACCACATTTTACCCAGAAGAGCCCCATTTCCTCTGTCTGTCTTTGACCATCTTCCCCAACTTGATTGCTGCACTTTCTTCTACCACACCCCTGCCAAGGAGATACCTGCTTCGTTCTCTCACAGCTGGTTTCCCATCTGATTTGAAGTAAGGCTGGGAAGAGTTCAGATACAGCTGTGGTAGGATCTTATTGCAGATCTATTTCCTTACTATTTTCCTACTATTTCCCAAAGGGGCAGGGACAGAGCAGTTCGCATCCCACTCCATCCAGGGGCTAGGACATCAGGGGATCCCCGTAACTGAGAGGAGTAACAAAGCCCAGTCCACTTTTGGAGCTTAAACGTCTTTGCAAGAGCTGTACATCCAAGTCTAAGCACATCTTCAATTGCGTGAGCTTGAATTACTTCAGATTTTAGAGATTCTCTGGTATTACATACAGCTGATACTCAATCTGTTAAATATTTACCTGACTGGCACCACTGAAGACCAATAAGGGCAAGAGTCTGCCAAACTTTCGGCAATCGTTCCTTTAGGAATAGGTTGGTCTGACAAAACTAGGGAAGAAGAAAAGATGTTGTCGTATACATGTTGGAAACTGTAAAGGAAATCCTGCTATCTCCATGTGTGAGGCTCTATTGTCAAGATTCTTTGGGGAAGGAGCCAGCTTTCTGATAACCATGAAGTCCAGCAGGAGTGAAGAAGAAAGGCTGTGAAAACCTTGCCAAAGAGCAGTATGGTTTTGAGCAAACAGGATTAGGAAACTAAGGCTAAGCAAATGTGCTCAAACCCAGAGTAAGATAGTCACAGTGTCTCTGCGTAGAAAGAAACAGGATGCTGAGAGAGTAGAAGATCCTAAAGCTTTTAAATAGTACAGGTTGAAAACTGAAGGAAGGGAAAGGAGGAAAAAATAAACCTGAGTACATTTAATAAGAGCAGATTATGATGGGATAAATGTTATTTGCAGATATTCATATGAAGATGTGAGTTGCCCGCAGAGTCAAAGGTGGCCAGAAAACATGAGCATTTCCATGCTGTTCACTAGTAGTTTGAAATACATTCAGACCTTCTTCTAGATCTATTTCTGTATGCAGTAAATGAATTCTTTGCTCATTCAGTATTGAGATTTCCGTGTTGTGAGATTACCTACTGTTTCTCTGGCATTTATGTTATTCCTGTCACTCTGAAAAACAGCTCTGAGATTTTTAGAAGCAAGCACATTTGCAAAAATCATATTTTTGAAAGAGAAGTCTGGCTCCATTTGTCTCATAAAAGTCTGCACTTAACCACTAAAAAAAATACTACTATTTTAAGGTCAGTGGAAACTCCATTAAAGTGTTTCAAGAAATCATCAGATCATTAGAACAATGGAAATTGAAATGTATGAAATGTACTGATTTCAAATACATTATAAAACAGAAGGCAAGAAATCAAGTGTGTTCTTTAGTCTTAGTGTAACATTCTCCTTCAGGACCCACACAATTGAGGAGTGATTTTATCATGCTATATGCCAGTGACTGCTCCTAGCTTGCAGTGGCTACCAAAAGGTATTTTTCCTGCAGAGATGCCTGCATTGTCACCTCTCAAACTGGCCTTTGAAACTAAGCAGAGACATAACTTTTTCTCCTTTAGCTACCCTGGGAAACACATGTATGAGGAGCATTGTCCTCAGGAGAGTGTCTGATACCTACAAGTACCACTCTGAAGGGAACAGACGCCTTAGAGTCCAGCCGTGTACTTGAAATCTTGTTCAGAAAGGCAAGATTCATCTGAAAGCAACTGAGAGTGTTGGAGAATCTCGCTCCATCAGTAGAGCCGCAAGGCTTGTGTGAACATGTAAAAAGCAACAGAAGACCAAGAGCAGCACATGTCTGCAGAGTGCTTAGGTAAGTGCTCAACAATCCTTTCACCCTCCCCGATTCCTCCGACAAGATTGTAAAAGCAGTCCTGTAGGAGGGTTCATCCAACTCAGACGGGCTGAAGCATTTATACCTTCAAGACCTGCTTCCCTTTATAGCTCAGATCCAACGGTGAGGGTCCAAACCTCTCCCCCTTTTTCTCCCTCCTCCTGCCCATATACTCCTTGTTCATTAGGTCGAGCAGGAGAGGTTCTAGCACTTCCTTCCATTAAGCCAGTACTTGATACCATCTGTTGTGGAGATCTGAATCTCCTTTGGACAGGGCTGGAGAGTTTGTCCATGGTCAGACAGGTCACAGCTCTTCCTATAACTGGCCAAGACCCTTAACAAGCTCTCAGCTCATTGGGAAGTAGAGCTGAGCTGGGAAATGCCCAAAGCCCAGGATATAAATGTTTCACATTAAACCTCCTATTCTGTACCCTGCACTCCTGGTTTTGGCTGGGCTAGAGTTAATTTTCTTTCCAGTAGCTGGTACAGTGCTGTGGTTTGGGTTCAGTATGAGAAGAATGTCGATAACACACTGATGTTTTCAGGTGTTGCTGAGTGGTGTTTACACTCAGTCAAGGATTTTTCAGCTTCTCCTGCCCAGCCAGCAAGAAGGCTGGAGGGGCACAAGGAGCTGGGAGGGGACACAGCCAGGGCAGCTGACCCAAACTGCCCAAAGGGATATTCCAGACCATGTGACGTCACGCCCAGTATATAAACTGGGGGGAGTTGGCCTGGGGGGGTGGATCAGTGCTCAGGAACTAACTGGGCATCAGTCAGTGAGTGCTGAGCAACGGCATTGTGCATCACTTGTTTTGTATATTCCAGTCCTTTTATTATTATTATTGCCATTTTATTATTGTTATTATGATCATTGTTATTTTCTTCCTTTCTGTTCTATTAAACTGTCCTTATCTCAACCCACGAGTTTACTTTTTTTCCTGATTCTCTCCCTCATCCCACTGGCAGTGGGGGGGGAGTGAGTGAGCAGCTGTGTGGTGCTTAGTTGCTGCCTGGGGTTAAACCACGACACCTGATAATCATGTTTTATACAATCTCATAGGTGTGAACAAATGACACAGCTCATTACTTGATCTCATTTGCAACTAGAGATGATGGCAACCACACACATGGAGGTGGCAGTATTTTGGAGGGTACCTGTCGTGGTTTAAGCCCAGCCAGCAACTAGGCACCACGCAGCCAATTGCTCACTCCCCCCCAGTGGGATGGCGAGGAGAATCGGAAAGAAAAGTAAAACTCATGGGTTGAGATAAGAAAAGTTTAATAACTAAAGTAAAATAAAATGTAATACTAACAATAATAATAATAAAATATAATAGTAACAATAATAATAATTGTAATGAAAATTAATATAATAAAAAACCCCAAAACAAACCAAAGCAAAAAAACCAACCACAAGAAAATACAGGTGATGCACAATGCACTTGCTCACAACCCGCTGACTGATGCCTGAGCAGCGATCTGTGCCTCCCAGCCAACTCCCCCAGTTTATATACTGAACGTGACATCGTATGGTCTGGAATATCCCTTTGGCTAGTTGGGGTCAGCTGTGCCGGCCATGCCCTCTCCCAGCTTCTTGTGCACCTGCTTGGCGGCAGAGCACGGGAAACTGAAAAATCCTTGATTTAGTATAAACGCTACTTAGCAACAACAGTGTGTTATCAACATTATTCTCACACTAAATCCAAAACACACTGTACCACCTACTAAGAAGAAAATTAACTCTATCCTAGCCAAACCCAGGCTAGTACCTCAACCCAGTTCCCAGCGCAGTGTTTGGAGAGGCCGCTGGGACAAGATGTACTAAGCTGACCCCACAGGTCCCATCCTGTGGGAGGAGTATTATGAAGCTGGTACTTCTATGCATGAACCCAGTGACTTTTGATCTGACAGTGATCTCCATGAGTATATTATTTACTTTCACTCTAACCGTCTTAAAGGTAAACCAAACTACCCAGATGTAATTGCAATATCCAAGGACAGAGAATTATATGCAGCTTGACTTCACAGATAGAAGACACCTGATAAGAGACCAATATGACAGCTGACTGTAGTTAACCTTTAATTGGGATCCAGCAGCAACATGTGCTTGCTAAATAAGCTGTTTCAAAAGGAAAAATACACATAATCCCATTTTGTTTATGCAACAAGTAAAATTAATGGAAAATGTTAATCTCTGCTCTGACATGACTGTGTTTACATTATAAAGCCATAGTGCAGTGGGTACCATTTGACACCAAGCCTCAAGTAGGATTGCTTTGATTTTGTCTTTACTTCACACTGTGAAACCACTGCTTTAATGTCAACTTTGCAAAGGCACCAAAGATTGGAGTTTTTTTTAATAAAATCATTATTTACATGTACATGTATTTAAGCACAAGCAGGCCTCTCTAATCAGGTTTTTGCATATGCCTTGCAGTGTTTTAGAGCAGTCCAAGAGAAAGCCCAAGGGCAGCTTTCCCCAGCTAACATCACCTATGGCTGATCCCTTCTTGCTGCACCTCTGTCCAGTGATGGAATTCTAATACTAATGTCCCAGTTTATATTTACAAGAGACATAGGGCACAAAAAAAAGGCAAGCTGTGTATCCCCTCCTAAATTTATTGATGAAGTCCTTTACACCTTCATCCCTATGTTCCACTGCACATAGATATTTCAGTCGGTTTGAATGAATAGGATTTCCATGTGAAAAGAAAACAGGGTGGCAAAGATTATTTTAGGCAGCGCTGCCATACAACACGGAGCTAGAAATACAAAACAAGTTTGCCATGACCGCTCTGCGGCCACACAAATGGAATCTGTATCTCACCCCATCAGAGATGGTGGCCAGGAGGACCACCACCTCCAATAACGTAAGAACTTAAATGAAAAATGTGCACTGGAGAAGATGAGGCGTATAGGTACTAGAGGCTGCCAAGTTAATGGATTTATGCAAAAGAAAACAAGGAGGGAGAAGGATTTGCAGGTAACCGCTCCTTGTAGCATGGATGGAGTGGTTGGGCAGGAAGGGAAAGGAGCTGAAGAGTGAGAAGCAGAGCTGAGCTACCCAGCCCCTCGAAGGGAGAGCGCAGAGTTCACAGACACCCGGAGGAGAGCCTACGGGCCTCTGAAGGTGGTAGAAACACCCCACAAAAGCATACAGTCAAGCCTGTTCCCGAATGCCTTTTTGAGCTGTGCGGATGCCTGGTAACAGTCATCTCTTAGATGCTGGCGAACAGGAGCCGTTTTCTTCTGACACCTATACCAAACTGCTTTAAAAGGGTGACTCAGGAATGATCCTGGAGTCAACGTTCACAGTTCATAGTTCTGACATCCTTACAGAATATCGGTTGGTTAGCTGGCCTGACAAGAGGAAGGGGATAACGGACACAACGACTTGTGGAGTTGATCCCTGGGCTTCCAAACCACACGTTGACACGGAGTATGTGAAGCAAGAGACAGTCCAGGTACCACGGGCTGACCGGGACGGGGGGAAGACCCTCGCGCTGCTCTCCCACCGCGACAGCTCTGCGAGGGGCAGACACCTGGGTTCTCGTCGTGGAAAGCCAGGGAATTATTTCTATCGATATTCCTTCTCCAAACAGTTCATAAAAATCAGCCGTCGCCTGATTCGCGGCCTCTGTGGAGAGCACAGGCTGCGCCTCACCCCCGGCTGGCACGAGCTCACCAGAATGACTGGCAGTCCCAAATCTCACAGCCTGATCACCAACCTCATTCAACAAAGCTAAAATCTCATAAATATTTGGCGAGCAAGTAGCTGACCCAGTGACAAGAGACATTCATCTTTCCCACCCCTTAGACCAATGCCAGCCTGCCTAAAGCCTTTTATCCGGGTGAAACTTCATCTGTTGCCGAAGAGCTCTGGAAGAGATGAGTCACTGGGAAAGATAAGGTCCTCAATGAGGCCATAAATAACAAAAGCAAATCTAGACAGCAATGTCACCCTTACATTTTAGGCCATTGAATTTGAGCATAATTAAGTACGGCATGCAGCTAGCGAAGCTGAGGCTCAGAGAGGCCACGCAGCTTGTCACACAACCGGTGGTAGATTTGAGACTCAAAACCATTTTTCCTCATTCTTTGCGTGGTGCCCTGCCAGCCAGGGCCCTTTGGAGTCCCCGGCTGAGCCCCAAATTAAATGTACTCATGGTCTTTCTCGCTTTGTAGGACAGATCTCTCCTACTGAAGCTTTATGCTTTTGGGAGCCTGTTCTTGTGCTGACAAGCCTGAAGCGGCCCAGCATCTGAGATACAAACAGAAACACTTTTTGGGCACAACGCCAAGGCCGCAGCACTTGCCAGAGAAGCACACGCCTCCTCCTTTTTATTCCTCTGAGGTAATAAGCTCAAATTCAAAGCACCCCTTGGGAAGTTTCCCTGGGCAGCTCTCCGCAGTGCTTTGAAGCACTCCTGCGTGGTTAGCAATTGTCCCTAGCAGGAGCAGACCAACCTTTTGTCTTCTCCAGTTCAGTCAGACCCTCAGTCAACCCTTTCCACCCTTTTGTCCTTTCCAGTTCAGTCAACCCTCTCTGCCAAAATTCAGACAACACCCCCCCCAAAACCAACAAGTAACCATCCATCAGCCACCGTCAGCATCACCCTCCTCCGAGCGACGAAGCCAAGATGCCGCATCTTTGAGTGGACGCAGGGCGACTGGAGGCTGCTTGGGTCCTGGTAATAAAAAAACCATGACTGCGTTAGCCTGGTTGCAGCTGGAAGCGTCAGAGGCTGAGATGAAAGCGGCGTGTGAAGGGAGAGGAAGGACAGGAGGTGGGCACCGGAGGAGAAGGGAAGGAAGGAGCAGTTCAGCATCTCAGTGGAGGAGGCTTTGCCTCCTGGAGGGATGGTGCGGGGAGCTGCACGTCCAGCCCACCCGCGATGCTGGGCACAGCGGCTGCCTTCGGCTTTCAGGCCCTTCTCAAGTAAGTGACTTGTCACAGCCCTGGCTCGCCGAGTAAAGGCTGTATCTCAGAAGAGCTCAGAGCTAAATTACTCTGTATTTGCTCTCCACTTGAGTCTGTTCACCCACAAAGCTCATCTCCCTGTTTGGAGTTACTGAAAGGATTGGTATAAGACATGTACGACAACAGAGGGGTTTGTGTGCTAGGGCAAGATGCCCATAATCCAGGGGATGATAAAACAGATCAGAAATAGGTGTTCTTACAAGATGATGGTGGCTTTAAATAAGCAATTTTTTGCTAAATCTTTTAGGAAAAACAACTCTGCTATCGGCAATACTATGGTGCCCTCAAGTGGATGCAAAACACTCAGAAACATGCTACAGTCCTCGTGAGCGTGGTCTGTGCTCTCTGGTTTGCAACCCCAGACTGCAAACACAGCACGTGCCCACCCTAAGAGGCCTTTGCAATGCTAGAGGAATAAATGTGTGTGCTGGTTTTGGCTGGCATAGAGTTAATTTTCTATATAGCAGCTGGTATGGGGCTGTGGTTTGGATTTGTGCTGGAAACAGCATTGGTAAGGCTGAGATGTTTTGGTTCCTGCTGAGCAGGGCTTACCCAGAGCCGAGGGCTTTGCTGCTCCTCAGCCCA
>JAOBAS010000013.1:8366052-8403740 GCA_025311575.1 Elanoides forficatus | reverse complement strand
GGGGATGACGGACACGACAACAAGACAACTTCTCAGAAAAATTATTTCTCATCTATAAGGTAAGCTAAGATTGACCTTGCAAAGGATAATAAAACACATAGGATATTCTCTCATACACAAAAGGCAACAGGGAAAAATGAGGACAATATACAGATAACTAAATTTACATAAAACCTCGAAAGAGACCAATTCTCTGCTTCAGTTTTCAGTGAGGACCATAATGTCCTGAGACGGACCGTGGTGCTGCACAAGTCACCCTTTTGGAATTGGAAGGGCAGCTTCATTTGCACTCAAGGGAAGATGCTGATGGCCCTCTCGGAAGCATCACTGCCCGCCTGCCCCAGGCCAGTCTTTCCTCAGCATCCAGTAGTGGTCAGGTACAAGGTATTAGGCTACGCGGACCTTAATTCTGCCCCCAACAAGCTGCTCTTCGGTAATTCCAAAAGGATTGGCATATGAAATTGCAGGTGAGGTAGACTCCTTTTAACGTGAACGTAACATGTTTGAAGATCACCGAGATTAAAAAAGAGGCAAAAAGGTGCTGATCTATGCAAGACTAATTAGCCTGATCTCAAAAATATGTCTAGATTTAAGAAGAAAAGTATGTAACGATAATAATGTGGAAAGCGACACAAAATACAGCTTGGGTTTATTAAGGATAACTCAGACCCCACTGAAGAATTTCTTTCCTCCTGACAGTGAGGAGATCAGGACGTATCGCATACATCTTCACATACAGCTTGTGGCACACCGCCTTCTTACTGGTTGAAGTGGGGAAAAAGTGAACCGTTAAGAGAGGTGACAACATACAGTACTAACATTGGTCTTGCTCACCGTGAATTTGGCTGTCATCCTGCTGGTCAGAAAGAAATGAGCAGCCTGAGGAGCTCGGTGCAAAGCAAGACCAGTTTCAGTAGGCTAAAAAGAGGCTCTTAGAGCTCCTTCAAAGTTTAAGGATCACGGCTAATATTTTCATTAGTGTCAAAAACAGCATTCTAATGAGATTTATCATTACCTCTGCCTTTGTCAATTCAGGTCTACTGGGTAGGGGTAAAAATAAGTTGCAGCAAACTCAGTCATACAAAGAGCAGGCCAAGCACCTAGAACCAAAGCCAAAGCATTTCACCTGCATGCTGTGAGCTTAGCAGTCAGAGGTGAAAAAGGGAGGGGGGGAGTTCCATATTAGTAATTTTTTATTAGTTATCAATCACAACTGCTTGAGCCAACAAAAAGGAGGCAGCCTTGGGATTGTACTCAGAAAAGTATTCCCTGAAAAGACAAAGTAGCATTAGTATTTCCCTCTAAAAGGCACCTGGTGAGACTTCAGAAATAATTTCATTTTCTCTGAATGTGGCCAACCAGGATGTGCAAAAGGGCAAAGACAGGCGGGTCAGGAAAACGCTCTACAGAAAAGTCCGACTCACTTAGCCAAGCGGGAGGAAGGCTGGGAGAAAGCAGGAGGGCACCCGGCAGATTCTCACCCTCCCAGAGAGGCACAAGGTCACAAGGCAGAACAGCGGAGACGCAGCACATCCCTGTTTCTGGTTGGGCTTTTGTGTTTGTTTTGTTGTGTGCTTTTTTTTTTTTTTTTAAACTGGCTCCATTCACACCAGGAACTACAGCATGGTTTTGCTGCAGAAGGAAGTGGATGCTTCATCTATAGTCTTGCATTAGTATCTTCATCTTTCTTTTATGCTTGGCCTGTCTTGGGGAAAGGAAATTCTTCATTATTAGGCTATGATGTTCCAAGAGATGCTTAAGATGAAAATCAGTTAATCTCTGTGATAACTTGAAGTCTATATTGAGATAAGGTAGTATTATAACTGCAAAATTAAGAAAGATGTGATATTTTGGTTAATAAGAATGAGCAAGTCTCCACTCGTAATGACACCTGTTTACTGTAAGCAGGTAAGATGAATAAGCTGTTATGGAAAATGTACTTGGATGCTCTAGCCTTGGATGCACGACTCATGCATTAGCAATGTTTACTGATTAACTTATTACACAACCAGTCTTTATGCACATCCCTTCTGGGAACATATAGGTTTCCAGACATAGTCAAAAGCAGGATGTCCGATATGCAGGAAAGTTTATTTTTCACTAGTTTTCCATGAACTAGAACCTCCCTAAACTCAAAAACATCCTTGACCACTGGGTGAAGGGGCAAGATTTAACGTTCCAATATAATGACAGACCACACAGTAAACAGCAAATGCTGTGGGGCACCTTATTTTCCAACACGTTTATACTCCAGATCTTGAAAGGACCTAAACTCCAGGACATGGAGGCCTTATGCAAGACTCTACCCAAATGATACCGGGCACCTGTCAAAAGTGAAACCCAGAGGAATTTGAAAGGAGTACTGTGAACTCCTTGAACTGGCATTTCCCCATGAAACCACCACTGGAAATCTTCCAGCTATTGCCCTGAAACGGGGAATAAGGACAGGCCTACAGCAACACGTGAGGCGAGGCGCTGTGGGAAGGCTGAGCACACAGGGAACGCTGCAAAGGAAGGGCTAGTTAAGCAAGTTTTGCAGGACCGGTTATAGACCTGCCCAAGTAGAAAAAAAAACCCCACCGGTGTGCCAAAGCGGTTATTGGAACATCACCGCCTGCACCGACCTAAGCTGCCAGCGGGAATCGCTGCCGGCATGACCAGCAGGCTGTGCAAAACGAGACCTGGTGCCAACTATGTCAGAACGTGGTTACGAACCGAGTGGAGAATGTTATAGTGCGTATGGGGACCTAAAGGTGAACCTGTAAGACCAAACCTCTAACAAGCAGACCCGAACCCTGCTCCTGCCGCAAAGGGCTGTAGTTGACTACTCTGCTACCTGCTTTCCTGGAGCCTTGCTCCCAGCTTGCACCCAGGCGAAAGTCTTTGCCGGGATCCTAGCTTCCAGGTGCCCTCCTGAGGTACGGCGTATGATCTCGGCAGGGAAGTTACAGCAAAGTTACAAAACCGGCACGACAGCTTGAGGCAGTGGCTCAGGTAGAAGGCGAAGATGGGATGCCAGATAACGTTGTACAGCTACAGTCAAGCCGTTGCCGGTACACAAATGATTGATGTATCTAAACGAATACATTTGAATGCTGCTTGCGAAAATTGTTGTGTTGACAGAGGCATGGAGATTGAAATCAAGCATCTAGTACCCAAAGAAACCCCACCATAGGGCTCCAGTTAAGGAATCTGTTGCCACAGTTGGTCAGAGCAAGAGGCAGTGTGTTCCGATATCCTTTTCCAACGTGAACCCATTCAGCAAGGTAAGCAATTGCATCTCTGGCAAAACATCCCAGACATCTGAGATCAGACGTTTAAAGGGAATTCCCAAACCAGAGATTACATCCACACCACTTACATTCAAGGAGGTTAGGGTGATCCTTGATACTGAATATATCTAAAATCTCCTTCTGAACAAGCTTATACCTTTGGCTTCCACAATATCCCCCACTAGCCTCATTTTGAAAGTAATTACATTTTGCATACTAAACCGGTCTCTTCCTTTCATCCATTTGAAAATTCTGACTGATCATTTCATCAGCTCCTAGCCCTATGCAATGCTGATTTCTCCTCTCCAGCACCCTGCCAGAGTGATAAGGTTTCCTAAGCAAGTCATACAGCTTGCAGTCTTGTATGGAAGTTGTTCCATCTCTTTGGACACCTTCACTGGTTCTCTCCATCATCTCTAGTTTAACTAGATCCTTTCCAAGGACTGCAGACAGCATTCAAACCAAACACATTTATATAGCAGCACATCAATATTTTATTTTGTTCTCTTCCTTTCCCAATAATTAATATTCTAATTGGCTCCTTCAATACAAGGGTTGGGCAGACATTTTCAGAGAACTATGCATAACGCAGAAGAACCTTCCCCAAATGCCACTCAAGCCCCTTGTGTTACACACGTATTGGGATACTTTCCTCCCATGTGAATTCCTTTGTGTTCTGTCAATGTAGGCTTTCTTCTATTTCATCAGTAATATGGGATTCTTCTACCTGTTTTTCCACAGGAAGCTTTATTTTTCTGAATACCCCTGTATCAACAATCAATCTGCTCTTTAACCCTAAGACCACTTGGGAACGTGCATTACCACAGCTCCTTGATCCACCTTACTGGTAATCTTCCTTCAGTGGGAATGACTGACTACTTACTCCATAGTTTTCTCCCATCCATTTACCCTTGAGATTTTTCTCCTTTGTCTTGGCGTATTAGCTTCTCTCAAGAGCTGTTGAAAGACCTTGCAGCAGTAGCTTTTGGAAAACCCATATATGAGGATCATGCTCAGGGACTGACTGGAAAGAACTAAGTGGATTTGTAAGCATTATTTCTCTGCAAAAGATTCTCTCTTGAAAGTTTATATTCATTTGTGTATCCCCTTCACTCTGCTCTTGAATGTATTTTCTCCCTTTAATTTATTTATTACGGAAGTCATACTTGGTAGTCTAACTTACAAGCTCCAACATTCTTGAAGACCAGTATCACATTTACTGCCTTCCATTTCTGTGTTCGTAAGGCTAATTTAAAAATCACACAGTATAATGTCTAGCACAGTTACTGCACACTCATTTAGACTCCTCCAGTCAATACCATCTGGGCCTGGAGAGCTGTTGGTGCTCATTTTATCAACCGCCCTAGAAAGCTGCTACTGGCACATCAATTTCAAGTAGTTCCCTGGACTAATCTCTCACAAAGCAAGGCTCTGCCATGAAAACTGCAGAGTTCCTCTGCTCTGAACACCGATGCAGGCAACTTTGCTTTTCTGTCACAGTCTTCTCTTCCCAGAGAAGATGAGAAGCAAGAGCAGCAACAGGAACATTCTCGAACTCAAGGCAAACAATGTGCCAACAGCCAGGATTTCTTTGAATCTTCATCTGCTCTCTGTTCATATTTGCACTGCCTAGCACAAATCACCGCAGTTAGGAAGTGTCTTTACCTTTGCAGTGCCGTACCTCTGCTAAGTGTCAAGATCAGACTGGAAGAGATTTAGGCAGATGCTCACCTTTGAGTCAGGTACCCAAGCCCTGCTCAAGACTCAAAACTCTTGCTTGTCTCATCAATGAGGTACCTTATTGCCTGCGGGTACTTTCACCTGCAAAACCCAAAGCACCACAGTGCCACCGCTGCCCACACCAACAGGGACCGCTGGCTTGTCAGAAGGGAGCACCTGGCTGCCTTTTACCCAAACCATCGTGAACTTGGAAACCCTGTCTCAGCAGCTAAGTTCCCTGAAGGGCCCAGGCCACTACATATGTCCAAATCACATGTAGCAGAGGCGGCCATGGAAGTTTTGTTTTGCATTACAGCGCAATAGCTAGCACGTTCCTCAGCCAAGTGAAACACATAAGCTGCAGGCCGTCTTCTGCCTCGGGGGCAGATTTTGCTCAGTGCTTCCTGGCGAATGGCTCAGGAGTGCGGACCTCCACGGCACGGCAGCTGCTGCCGTGCCCAGCGCTCCTCAGCCACCGTAGAGACCTTCTGCTGCACATCTGTAAATCAGACCCCCATTGTATGAACATCCAAACACCGTGCGGATGACAAAAAGCAGCATCAAGACCTCTGTTCCCCAGTCACCGAACGCAACCACCATTGTACAGACTTGTGGTATGAAACAGCTTTCCACCAAACTGAAAGCAGACAAGGAATGTAAGAGCAAAGATTCACAGAAATATTTTATCCTTGACTTGGCAGTGTTAGGTTAACAGTTGGACTTGGTGATCTTAAAGGTCCTTTCCAACCTAAATGATTCTATGATTCTATTCAAGACCACAGAGGAAGCAAGTATCAATGTCAAGAATCTAATTCATATTTCCTTAAATATACTTAGTTGTATTTTTAATTGGTTTCCAACAGCTATGTAAAACAGGGAAAAAAACTTGAAACAGACAGACAAAGCATGTAACAAGCAGGTATTCAAAGTTTACTTGCACTTACCACATAATGTGCACATTAAGTGGGTACAGAGACAAGCCAGAGTTATTTACAATACTGTAAGAGTCAAGACCAATGGGCTGATGCTTTTTAATCATTGACCTTTTCCTTGTGTTTATTAAGGGTTCAAAAAAGTGGCACCACTATTCCTCATTAGTCATCTCTTTCATTGCAAAAGCTGCCTGGATTTTAGCAGTTCATCTGATTAGAGCTGGCATCTTAGAATTGCACCACTGTTTAGCTGTGGATATTCTATCTGCCAAGGGGAGGAATTGAGGTGAGAAGTCAGATTTTTATCTCTGGTTTCATTTCAGCAACTCCCATGAAAGTGTATGGGCAGGCTGTACAAAGACTCCTTCTGTTTCCATACAGGTGCACACCTCTATATCCTACAAGTAATCACATTACATCGCCTGCTCCATTCTCTATAGCCTTTATCTTCCAAGAAGATTTATCTCTTAATTACTTTATGTGGAACAGTGAGGAAACAAGGGCATACTCTGCAAGCTCACTGACAGACAGGCTTTGTGCTCTTGGCGGGTGGGCACAGATAACCAAGTTGGGAGACGATATATGCATTGAGCAGAAAGGGAATACTTTTGCATTAGCAGTTTATACTTGGCTGCAAAGGGATGAGTCTTAGCTGTGAGAGTGTCTAAGATACAAATATGATAAGAAGTAGTATTTGTTTCACCCGTGCTGCTGAGAACTCACACAAACTGAAGGAGCAGCAGGGCAATATGATTGTGCACACAACAGGAAGGAAGCAGCAAACAGTTTTCAGCTCTTACTTGCCATAACTGGCACGTGCAAGGATTAGCCTGTGGTCCTTGCTGAGGAGCTCAGGAGTGAGCTAGGCTTCAGAGGTGAACTAGAACTTAAGTTTACTTCAACTGTTTAATTTTTAATTTGATACTTATCACCACTCCCAGAATTGGTTATCTGTTTAGCATGAAACCACTATCGGGTGCTTAAAGAAAGAACAGAAACCCATGGGAGGGACCAAAATGGTGACAATTTGACCACTTGCCTTCAGATTCACACCCTGCTCTGCACTCTCTACTGTTAGGGATTTAACCATTCCTTCCCCATCCAGCAGCAGGAGCTCAGAGTGCCTTCAACAAAGCCGGATGAGAAGCAGGACTGACTCCTCCAGGGCCACGGCAACAGACTTGCCTTGCTCCTTGGACAAGTGTCCTGAGAGCAGGGAGTTACACAAGAGAAGAGCTTCCTTTTCTTATATTTGTCAAGGACTCAATCTGGGTGTTGGTATACCAAGACAGACTGTAAAAGCAGAGCCTTCAAAACTTAAAATTCCATTTAGTCTTTGAATTCCAACTTTACATACAGCTGTTCAGGCTGAATAATGCTATACCCACCTATAAATAAAAAATAAAAAAATTAAAAAAAAAAAAAAGAAGTCACCTTTCTGCAGTTAGGGTTTTTGTAGTGTTAGCTGCTGAGCAAAGGTTTTTTGGACCACAGTATTAGATTTAAAGGTTGTAAGTTTCCAAGGCCATTTTTCAAATAAGAATTACTGAAGGAAACCTACTGAAGTTCTCATTTACCTTCCTACTCTTCATGTAGTTGTGGTATTATACTATATCAATATATCTCAATATTCTATTATATATATATCCAGTAACAGTGAATACAAACAGACATACTCTGGTTTAGTCAGCCATCTTCTCTCCCCATTTTATACATACACAATGTCCTGAACTGTGGCCTTGCGGGTGACAGTAATGCATGATGGGCATTTTGTAATCTTGAGAAAGCTTCAGGCAGCAGCCTCTGTTACCCAACATTTAAGACTGGTATTTTCTGTCCTTTAAAGCTACGCATGTACTTCACACACACTTTTAAGAACCCAGCAGAATCTGAAAAGGGAGATGGTTGTCTGTAAAGCAAAAAAACCCAACAGGAATATAGACTGAGGGCCGATAAGTGGCAGATGCCAAGGTAGGCAGACATCTTGTAGCATATCACTGAGGCAGGGAAGGAATATAAATCAATTACACATTTGCAATGAAAATTTTTTATTTAAAAGGGATGACTGGTAACAACCCATTGCCTCTTATCAGCCCCAGTCCTCTTTGATAATCTCCCTCCCATGCCAACTATATTTCCTGTGAGTTATTTAACAGTCATGGAATGAGAAAGGATTGATAAACCATACACTACAACATGAAAAACACAATAAAGCATGTAGCACTACTTCTCTGCATATTCAATCCTAACCAGAGAAGCAAACAGTGAAAGTTAACAATTATAACATTAGAATAATTATGCAGAAATATTTCAAAATCTGTAATCCAGACAAGTAGCTAGGAGACATTTCAGTAATATCTTCATGAAAAGATGTTTCTGCAGAGTAAAGATTTTCTTCATACGTTTTCCTCTGAAGAGGCTGATACTTCCTTTCCCCCTCTCCAGAGAAAGCCAGAGATAGCGTTTCAGTTCCCACACCAAAAGTAGTCTCCCAAACTGTCTAGAATATGAAAGGCAGAGAACATTTAACATTTTTTCTTCAGCAGCTTCAAGCTTTATAACTTTAACATTTATCTAACAGACAAGCAGAATACAATTAGCATATGTACTCATTATGCTTGTAATACCACTGAACTTCCACAGGAGTACTAAAGTCTGGGATTTTAAAATCTATTAGATCAACAACAAAGTTCAGTTTATCATTCCAAGTTTGCCCTTACAAGGAAGATGTGCTGCTCCTGCGTGTGCCCCGTGACTGAAGTAAGCACACGTTCTCTGCCCCTGCCTCAGCCCTCCTCCCAGACCAGGCTGAGGGGAGAAGGGCCGGTATCAGGAGTGACTCTCCCTGCGTAATCCAGAGGATCACTGCTATCCTGAAACAAAGGTGGGCAGGTGTTGAACAGACACAGGAACACCACACCCCAGAATAATGAATGCTCTTTTACAAGCACTTGCTCTGTCACAGGAGGATAGTCCTAACTGGCATGTGAAGGTGGTAAGGACTTCAGAGTTTTGAAACACACACAATTTTATCAGAGGCCTGATAAAATTACAGAAATACTATTCTTTGTTAAAGAACTTTTTAAAAAAAGTATTTATTTAATTATTTGAAGAATTGTTTTGCTACTTTGAATATGAAAGAATTAAGAACAAAGTTTCCCACCTACCAAGGGGTGGTTTTATTATATTAGCAAGCTCTGAAAACATCATTTAAAAATCAAAGCTACTAAAGTTTTAAAACAATACAATACTTCCAAGTTTCATGTATCATTTGAGATCAAAGTGTGTGCTTTTCTTCTCTCTCATGCTTCAGTTCTTACAGGGCTATAAAGTCATCCAAAAATCTGATAAATCAAAGGCAGGAAAGATAGCAAGAACACATTGAAATAAAACCTTTCCTCCAATATTGCTGTTGAGATAGGTATTTACAACTCACTATCTTTTCTCTTTGCTATTAACTTCAGATCAAGACATTATGATAGTGCTGTGAGCGATACCAATAAAGCTACTACTGGCTCAGTGTGCAAGCATGGAAAGAGGTTGTTGTCAACTGAAGAATGACGCAAAAGTACAGCTACCAGTCTGCATCTGGATCACTGCAGACATAGCTGCATCTTCCAGGGATAAAAAGATAACACATTTTCTTTAACTGAAGTTGTCAGTAAGGAGAGATCTCCCATAAACAGCACGGGCAAGTAGAACAGCATGCAGTACAAGATACCTATTCCTATAGGTATAAGGTAAGCTTACTCAAAGGGAAGATAAAGGTATCTCAGCCCTCCTAATATACATGGCAAAGGCAGTGGGAATTCCCTTTTTATAGGGTCAAACTGAAAGTTCAAGAACAATATGCACATCCTCAGAACATCAAACAACTACCCAGTATTTTGTGATGCTCAAAATCACTTTAAGAATTCTCTGGACTCTAGCCACATCTTCTAAGGCAGCAAGATGTGTTGGCTTAAGTAAGCCTCCAGCAGCAAGAATGACCAGTTTCCCTACACCCCTGCAGACAGCTGACCTAATCGACCTGCTATCACAAAGCCTTTAAAATATTTCAGTGCTCTTCTGAAGCTAAGAAAACATGAACTCAGTAACCTAACATGCAGAAATTGTCAAGGAAAGCTTCCCTAGTGCTGACCTTCAACTTTTTCCATCACTGATCAAGGAGTATGTCATGCTCTTTAATTCATGCAGATAAACAAGGAAAGACACACTTTAATAATGAAGTCAGGCTTTTTATATGCAGGGCTATTATGAAAGAAAGGCAAAACAGACTAATTCGAAATGCTCGATCAAGATAGAGCTGACAAGCTCTGTGTTTTAGAAGGTATCCAAGAACAGCATGGCAGCTGTCATGAAACCAAAGGCAAGATTGTTTTGTCCAATTTAAAACTATTAGATATTATTTTAACACCTTTCAATGATTTAAGTATATTTAAAATCAGTACACTTGCACCAGAAATGTAACTCAGTTGAAAGAAAACCTGATCAATCCGCTAACAATCATGTAAAAAAAAAAAGTCCTGCTACATTCAGTGCATTTTAAACAGTGCTTTGTATTAATGCTTTTAAAAATCCAAATTAGTGATTTCTGACCATCATGAATTTTGATGGGTTTTCTATTATTTTGAGATTTGAAAAGCATATTGGATTTATAGTAGCATTTTTAATAGAACAAAAGCCATTCTATTCATATAACTTCATAGCAGTACTGATGCTTCCACCATGTCACTTAACCACAGGAACAGCTCAAAAACTGAATGACATTTTCAAGTATCTGCCAGTATTGTAACTGATCACTTAAACAGAGTGCTTATTTCCTTAGTTATGATCAAAACGGGACACAAGAGGTATCTGTTGGCAAAGGACAGAACAGCATAATACTCTGTGTTCATGTCATAGGAGGTATTTCAAGAGATACTTGCGTATTTTGCATGTACACCAATTGGCATTTTAGGAACTTTTTTGTTTCAGCTTCAGGGGGATAAAAGAGCTGGAAGATACTCATACAAGTTTCTGTACTCCAAACACTGTAGTGCTTCGTGAGTAACAAAGACCGTAATCACCAGGTAACAACTTTCACCATTCAATCCAAGTGGCATGCAGAGTGAAACAGCCCACAGTGAAAAGCATTCAATTAAATTCTTTTTAATGATCTGCAAGCATTATCAGAAGACACAAAGAACATTTAAAAATATGAACTTTATGCTGAGTGTCCTTTTAAAAGCTAGCAGCACAAAATTTTCTAAACAGACCAGACATCTCTGTAGCATCCTGAACAGTAGTGCATCATTTTGTTGTCCATGATTTTTGACTCCCAATTTTTGCAAATGCCGATACATCAAGACTTTTACCACTGTTGCACTGTTCATATAAAGTCTGAAAGTTAATAAAAACACAGGTAGTCAGGTGAACACAGTTGTATCACACAGATTCAAGCTGTATCTTTATAACAAACATCACCACTTGAAATAAGTCATCACATACTGAAATATTCCAAACCCCATGCTAAAATTTCTCTCTTGAGAAAATAAAGATACACTTAAGACTGCTTAGTTGTACTAGTTGTAATGCAATGCAGCGCCTAAAAGAAAACACATATGCTGACTCAGCAGCATGAGCAAAGGTATAGAGCTTCACAAGTCAGCAGAGAAACTAATTAGCAAGATTTAAAAACCAAGTTTACTCCATTAATTGTCTCTGATATGGAAACACTAGCATGGAAGGAGAGAGGTATTTGCATACTCAGGGTGAGCAAGTTTCATATGAGATAGGAAAATCAGTGGCCAGAAACATAGCCACATAACAATATTGTTAAAAGGATAATCTTGTTCACCCCCATATTTAAAAAAAAAAACAGGTATGACTAGCAGTCTAAGTGTAAATAAACTTCTTTAGATTTTCTTTAAGCATACTGAATTTGCTTTCCTTCCTATGAAAGCAGCTTTGCATTCCATCTCAAGTTATTATATATTTGACCACCATCACCTCCTCTTCTGAGAGACAGGTGGAAAGAACTGAGCTGGTGAAGAGTTATCAAGCTCCTCTTTCAGGCAGTAAACCGAGAGGCTGGAATCATAATACCTCAACATACAGGGACTAATTTACACATAGAAATGCATTAACAGTTCAGCAACTTGTAGGAAGTAAGAACAAATGCAGTCCAAAAGCTTACACACTTGACAGATGGATTTAGATAATTTCTCCATAATGATGGTTTTTAAATTAGAAGACCTACTACAGTTTTTGGGAAGCTTAAAAAGCAAAGCAGCACAGTAATGACTGTTTTAGAGAAGAGCTGCTGGGGCAGTGGAGGATTTGGAAATAAAACAATATGGATGTACCAGGAGGTGGAAAGGAGAGGAAAGAAAAAAAGAAAAAAATCAAGATTACCATCATCCTTTCAACCCTTCCCATTCAGAAGGATGTGAAGAGATTCTTCATGCTTGCAAACAAAAGCACTACAAAGTGTAATGTTTTTCCAGCTGTGGTTGAAGCTTTGATACATGCATCCTTTCAGCTTTCACTACCAAACATTCTAACCTTTGTTTGCATGAACACATACTACCATACAAAATAGAAAAGAAAGTTTACTTACCCTAGCAGCTCTGGAAATAGAGTTGGGAGAATTCAAGCCAACAAGCTGGCCAAGGATACGTTTCATTTCCTCTGTTGTTCCTTTTGCATTTGGAACACCTGCAGTTAATTTAATTATGCTTACATTGTATACAACTATGTATAAATTACCAGTTTGTAAGAGGTTTAAGAATTAAAATACTGAAGTCTTTTCTGAAACATACTTAGGCATCAAACAAAATACTGTTACACCAGCAAGTGGAAAGTACATGTAAGAGTAAAGCATTTTGTTTTCTTAAACAGAATCATAAATACTATTTAATAAAAAAGTATTAAAAAATAAGTGTACCTGTTTGACAATGACTTTGAATTTGAACATAGGGATGTACCAACAACTCCGAAACAGATATTCTTTGTTTAGGATTTCTTATTAAACAGCGCTGCAAATGAAAAAAAGAAGAATGCTTTGCCTATAAATTAAGACTTTTCCTAAGAATTAACAGTAAGGATCTTTAAAAGACCCTGTAGATGCACATCAGAACTTTTTGCTGCCAAACTAAATGCTCAGAAAGACTCAACTCACAATACAATAACAGAGCAACCTAATTGCCTTCATTAGCAATTATCTTTAGAGTAGAGTTTAGTATCCTGTTTTACTCAAGCAAGAATGTCGGAAGAGGTGAAGCCCAGAACCTACAAAATCCTTTTATTCCGAATGACACAAAATGACCCTGAGGTTTGAAAGTTAAGGGGATAAGCATTTCTGGATTTCGGTTTGTTACTTGCTGAGCAACACAACTAGGGGTCAAGCTAAAGCATAGGCCAAGTTTCAAAAGCAGACAAATATACAGGGTGAAAGAAAGGGACGGCATGTACAAAAGCTGCTATATTCACTTTGCATTGTTCAGCCAAAGAAGTTAAGTCAGACTGCTTTAAGTATTTACTTGTTTATTTGCTACTGAGCTGAAAATAGACTTTTAATATGGAAACTACATGAAATAGCTCTAGCTTCATTAGGTCTTCTTTTGGAATAAGGCCTCTTAGTACAAGTAGGAGCGAGCATTTATTTGTAAAAAAGTTTCTCAAGCACAACTCATTCAGTTTCAGAAAATATGCTTTAAATAAAGAAATTGCCATTATTTGAATCAAAATTATTCTTAAGGGGCAGTTACCTTTAGCACATCTTGAAGATCCTTCTCAGCAATATCTGGGAATTCTATTTCATAACTAGGATCAACAATAGCATGCAGTTTATTAATTGGATTTGTTATATGTTGAAATGGAGTCCTTCCATACGTCATACAGTACAAAATGCATCCCAATGACCACACATCACTTTTGGGACTTATCTAATATAAAAAAACCAAACAATAAGATTACTCCTCACTTAAATTGACTGAAGGGTCAGTTCCTTATCATGTAATTATACTGTTAAGTGAAATGACTTTACATCTATTTTACACTGGATAACAGATCTTAGTAACTGTCACACAAAAATCACCAAAACAGCATGCCATTGTCTACTAAGACAGTGATGTGACTTCATTCACTAATATTCCATAAGAAAGCTATTTTTATTAGTTATTTTTGGAAATCAACTTACTTGAACAACTAACTTAAAGTAAAATTAAAGGTAGTCCTTAACAAGTTGAACAGCAGGATTCTAATTTTGGTTTTATGAGTAAGTAAAAATAAAAGCATACTAAATTAATTCAATCCAAAAACCAGTGAGACATCACAGCTATGTCCTGAAAATGGGAAGCCATAGTTCAGTTCCTCTGGGTTTAAAGGATCCAGATCCAGATTTCAACCACCACACCTGGGCTGTTCCTGACAGGAGGACTTTCCACTTCTCCTGTTGAAGCTGAAGCATTTTTAAGAAAAGCACATAAGGTTGGGGGAGTAGGGGAGAGGAAGGAGGTGGGGAAAGAGGCACACAGACAGCCTGACTCCCAGCACCATGGTCTGATTTTTGCTTGGATGAGCTGAGCTCCGGAACAAGTCTGCACTTCGCATACAATTTTTTACAATGTAAAAAAAAGGTAAAAAGTATCATCCTTAAAAGAAATCTGTCTACAAAACATCCTATTCCATGTTTAGAAGGACAAAATTCTGTTTTGCTACATAGTAATACTTCTATTCAACTGTTAAGTCATGATCTTTGAATGTGTATATGCACATACATATGAATATGGATTTTTTTTTTTTTAATACCTTTCCACAAGAACTATGTACCCCTTAACTGAAGTTTGACTGCCAATGTGAAATTGCTTTCCTTCAGTACTTCCCTCATAACTGACATTCTGTTGCACTGGTGAAGTTATAAAGCGCTCTACAACACACAGTACTCTAGCATAGAAAAATTAATAGGATACACAGAACTCATACATGTGCCCCCTAACATACTAGACTTCATTGTATAATCTTATAAAAGACCTTATTAGGTATCAGTCATTTCTTGCAAAACCTGCCTCTCACTTAAAAGAATTAAAAAATAGGACAATGATACAAGCATCATCATATCTTGTTGTTTAAGCAAACATGCTAACAATGGTTTATATCAGAAAGCAAGTTTTCTTGCTTTCAGAAAAAGATTTCTAAGCCACAGTTATTTATGCAGAACACTAAAATATAGATGTGTAGCAACTAGCAGTACCATAAGAGCTCCACCAATTTTTGGCAGCACAATAGGCAACCAAGAAGTGACCGAGAAATGATTCTTTCACTTGACACCACAGAATATCCTCCCCGAAACACCCACTGAAAGCTCTAGCCTGAAGTGATTCCAGCGCGAAGAAGGACTTGTCAGAGACGCACAGCATGATGGACCCTTAAGATGCTCAAAAGGCTTTTGTAACAGTCATCGGTACAGTCTCTGATATGCGAGAGGCTGCATGCATTTCACTGTACTCTATATTGCTGTTCAATGCCATTCACATTGATAACATAGCGGAAGACTTTTATATTACTCCATAAAAATGGATTTTAAAATATTCTTACATTTATTATCAGTTTAGGTATTATCATTATATTATCAGCTCCTCCAATGCCCAAGCCTGTGCATCTGTTTTGTCTTCAGTTTTACTCATTAATTCAGCACTTACATTTTTCTAAACACCATCTGCAAAATGCTTTTAGGTAGTTGAGAGGAATAAACTTCACCTTCACTCTCTGCCCACCATCATCCCGGCACAATGGATTTCCTTGTGTTCTAGTTTCAGTGGAAGTTTGAGAAAACCAAGTCTTACGATATATGCCTGAACTACTTTCTTCTTAATACGAAGAGAATAGGAGAAAAGAAAAAAAAAAAAAGAGAAAAATCATGTTACCTTAGATCGAGATTTCCCATTTTCTCCATAGGAAGACAAATCTTTTATTGCTTCTGGTGGCATATAATTCATTGTGCCAACCTAGCCATAAAAATGTAAAAATATTAAGTGAAGCATGCTCTTAATTTAACTCACTTGATAGATTTTTGTCTTGAAGCACTGAAAAGCATCTTGAAATTTTTTTTCTATTAAAGCTGAAGGCTATTGTTATTACATTCAATAAAAACATGTAAAAGTCATATATATGAATATTTATATATACACATATAAAACCATTTAGCATAAAATTTCGGTATTCATTGATGTTACTACATTAATCAACATAATCAGCAAGTACTATAGGACTTTATGGAAAACTGTACATCAATTTTTCAGAAGTATTTCACCTGAGAATCTTTAATGATGCTTGTCACATCTGGCTGCATTTGGTTTGCAATGCCAAAGTCAATTAGTTTTAACATTCCATCAACTATCAGGAAGTTTGCTGGTTTCAGATCACTGTGAATAATGCCTGTAAAATAAAGTTTAAAAGTCAATCCACCTTTAGTCAACCTGAGTTACTACTATGGGGTTTTTATTGCTCAATTGCCATAACCCCTGCAGAGAGAGAAGGCGGCAATCACCTTTACCTGGCCAAAACCTAATTATTCTTTGCAGATTTCATAAAGTGTTTCCATTTCTTTTTAAACAGTTAAGACTTGCATGAGCTTATAGTTTAAATTATTACTTTTTCAAATCTGCAGGCACCCCAAAATAGCTCCAAGAGACTTGAGTTGCACAGTTTCTCTCAGTTAGGGGTAGGCCCTCTGGCTGGATGTGCACATTGCCATACTGAACTGCTGTTCTGGGGCAATTCAATGCCCTGTCCACTCCTGTAGCTTCCTCTTACATAATCCGCTAAGCAGATACTTAAGATAAAAGAATTATATTGCTTAGTCTGATGTTTTCTGCCTCCTGATCTCAAAGATACCACTCACTGAGGATTACATATGACTGACCTCTCACAAACCCTACTCACATGATTTATTATGAATTTTGGTTATTATCCATATCATCAGCCAATCCATCTGTGTGTTTTGCAAAATTGTTTGTTTCAAGGACACATGTAGTATGTAGCCTGTGCTTTAGTAGGTTTTGCTGTCTTTCTATTTATTGAATGTTCTAGTGTTCTTGTGCTGTAAAGAGGTGATGCTCTCTGCTATATGTACAGGTCTCTTCACTTCTTTTTCTTAAATAGGAAAAGGATCCAAATCCACTCTCTCCTTTATATTATACAGTCAAACAGAATACAGATGCATGCACTTCAATTACAGGTAAAGATGAAAGGAAGGCCTGAAGAACTATGTGGAAAAGCTGTAATATTATGTCAAAGTAAAGACAACAGAGCTGTGTAAAAGCTGTCATTAACATCAAAGCTTCTCTGGAGAGGATGAGGGGCTGAAATTTGAGTCTAATGGAGAACAAACAGCATTGGGAGTATACAATGTAGTCCAATACAGAAAAGATTATTTTCTGGTTGTTGCAAGGAAATAGAAAGCATTACACAACAGTGATACTTGGAGATCCCTTTAAGTTAGCAAAGTAAGTCAGCAAGTCTGCCTCTGCATCAATATTTACTCTTTTGTTTCACTGAAATTTTTTTTTCACAATACATAAACACTCATCTTTGAAGATCACTAGGCTTACACCAAAACTAAGCAGTACCACCTCTGAAACTTAAACACATTCATATTATCTCTCCCATATAGCCTATACAAATACCTAGAATTATTTAAGAATACCATATTCATGGATTGTGTGAACAGCTTCCAGCATATTTTTCCAATAGCTCTTTCGTTCCAATGGATCAATTTTTTTTTTCTTTTTCAGCCAGCTATTGAGATCAATATTTCCGCACTCCATTACCATGTAGATATGATGCTCAGTAATTTCACTAAAAATAAATAAATATACTTATGTTAAAATTTAAGGCAATGTCATTACATAAAAAGATACCGGTTTAATAAAATTGGTGTTTACTCACTAGCCATAAAGGCGGATGATCTTATCACTATGTTGCTGCAGTTTACTCAAATGAGCAATTTCATTTTTATAGCTCTCAACAGTCTGCTGATCAGCTTCCTCTAGATTCACATATTTGACAGCATACAGCTGCTTCTTTTCATTCAGTACTTGAAACACCTGTAAAACAGTATCAGTTAATAACTTTATTCAATCCTGGTTCTGATTTATTATGGCCCTTCATCTCACCACAGCCAGAATTTCAAAGGAAAAGCGTACATTTTCAAAAGGAGGAAGCAACACTACATTTACAAAGAAGTTCATACAAGTCAGCATGAAGAAAAATTAAGAAGCCATCAGTTAACAACAGAAACAACCCTCTATCAAAAACCATCTTGGTACCACATTATATTTCACTAGGTGTATTCGATCACAAGTCTGAACTGTTCCTAAGATGAAGCATGCAAAATAACACCTCCCACGGAGATAAGAGTTTGACCTGCCACTGCACATCCATTTTGTCACACCAAGATGATTTGGAGGTTAGACCACATGGCACATGAGAAGGGGCTGAGAGCACTGAGTCCATCCAGTCTGAAGATGAGAAGGCTACAGGGAATCTTATTGCTGTCTTCAGCTATTTAAAGGGAAGGTATAAAAAAGACAGACTCCTCTTGAACCATCAAAGTATGAGAGGCAACACGCATAGCTAACAAGAAAAATTCCAATTAGATATCAGGAAATTTTTTCCACCATCATGTAGTCAAACAGGGGAACAGATTGTCCAGAGGGGCTATGAAATCTCCATGCTTGGCAATACTCAAAACTTGACTGCAAAAGACAACAAGCAACCTGCTCTATCTTGGCCTTGCTTTAAGCAGACCATTAGACCAAGCGACATGCAGAGGCCCCTTCCATCCTACCTCATTCTACAATTGTATGCTGCCAACACAGGAAGCTTTTCTTCCTGGAGGTCCCTGCTGACTGGAAGCTAGCCAGCATTATTCCAATTTACAAGAAGGGCATGAGGGAAGACCCAGGAAACTACAGACCTGTTAGCCTAACCTCAGTTCCTGGAAAAAATACAGAGAAGATCATACTGGGTACCACTGAAAGGCATTTAAAAAAATGCAATCATCAGGCACAGTCAACATGGGTTCACAAAGGGAAAGCCCCATTTAACTAATTTGATACCCTTCTACCATGAGGTCACCCACGCAGTGGATGAAGGGAAGGCAGTGGATGTCGTTTTTCTGGGGTTTAGTAAGGCTTTTGATACCGTCCCTCACAGCATCCTTCTGGACAAGTTGTCCAACTGCGGAATGAGTAGGTTCACAGTGCACTAGGTAAAGAACGGGCTCAATGGCAGAGCTCAAAGGGTTGTAGTGAATGGGGCTACATCTGGCTGGTGACCAGTCACCAGTCGTGTTCCTCAGAGTTCAATTCTAGGGCCAGATCTGTTCAATGTATTTATCAATGATCTGGATGCAGGAGTTGAATGCACCATAGGCAAGTTTGCTGATGATACTAAACTGGGAGGTGCTGTTGACTCTTGAGGAACAGGAGACCTTGCAGAGGGATCTACATAGATTGAAACACTGGGCAATCACCAATGGCATGAAATTTAACAAGTCCAAATGACAGATTCTGCACCTGGGACAGAGCAACACCAGGCACAAGTATAAATTGGGAGAGGAGTGGCTGGAGATGGGCCCTGCAGAAAGGGATCTGGGGGTGCTGGTCCACAGCAGCTCAACATGTGCCCTGGCAGCCAAGAGGGCAAACCGCATCCTGAGGTGCATCAAACAGCACAACCAGCCGGTCAAGAGAGGGGATTATCCCGCTGTATTCAGCATTACTGCGGTCTCACCTCGGGTACTGTGTGCAGTTCTGGGCCCCACAATTTACTAAGGACGTTCAGGTCCTTGAATGCGTCCAGAGGAGGGCAACAAAGCTGGTGAAAGGGGCTGGAAGGAATGTCCTGTGAGGAGTGGCTAAGGACTTTGGGCTTGTCTAGTTTGGAGAAAAGAAGGCTGAGGGGTGAGCTCATTGCTCTGTACAGCTTCCTGAGGAGTGAACATGGAGAGGGAGGTGCTGAGCTCTTCTCCCTGGGATCCAGTGATAGGATGTGTGAGAATAGTTCAAAGCTGCACCAGGGGAGGTTTAGACTTAACATTAGGAAGCATTTCTTTAACGAGGGTAGTCAAACACTGGAACAAGCTTCCTCGAGAGGTGGTCAACATCCCAAGCCTGTCAGTGTTAAGAGGCATTTGGACAATGCCCTTAACATGCTTTAACTTTTGGTCAGCCCTGAAGTGGTCAGGCAGTTGGACTAGATGATCATTGTAGGTGCCTTCCAACTGAAATATTCTATTCTTACTCTATTGTTATTCTTTTCAATTTATTACTCTCTGGATTAACAGAATCATGTAAGATTCTTAACTCGTTTGCCTCCGTCTTCCCCGGCAACCTCTCCTCTCACGCCTCTCGAGTGGACGGACTGCAAGGCAGGGCCTGGGGGAGCAAAGTCCCTCCCGCTGTAAGAGAAGATCAGGTTCGAGACCACCTGAGGAACCTGAACATACAGAAGTCTATGGGACCTGACGAGATGCATCCCAGAGTCCTGAGGGAATTGGCTGATGTAGTGGCTAAGCCAGTCTCCATGATACTTGAAAAGTCACAGCAGTCAAGCGAAGTGCCCAGCGACTGGAAAAAGGCAAACATCACACCTCAGTTTTGCAAGGGAAGCCTATTTTAAGTGAGTATGGTAATTGCACCATGAGAGCTTGAGCATCCTCCATCCAATTAAGCTACTGATGAAATGGCAACTATCAAATATTTTTAATTAAAAAACTGAAAAGCTATAAAACAGGGTCAATCTTAAGTACCATCTCAGACACTTAAAGCCAGTTTGGGAAAATCCATGCATTTAAAACAAAATGCCAGAGGATTTAGTGGACTGAACTTAAGGGTAAGATTAGAGATACTCAGTTCTAAAACTAGCTCTAACTAAGCTTTCTGGGCAATTTTTGGCAAGTCAAAAAGATACTTTAAAAAAGAGAGAGTTTTAAATAGAAATGTTATCATTGAACTTAAGGATCCAATTTATATTTCACTGCATGCCTCAAAGTAACCATTCCACTTTCTGTGTGCTGCAGACTGTAAGTACTAAGTACATAGGCTGTTACTGAGGATTAACCAATGAGTGCATGAATCAAATTTCCCTTACAGAAATTCTTAGGCTGTCCCTGTGACTAATAATACAGGTGAAGCAGAGGTACGGGAGACAGAAAAAGGCAGACAGAAGAGAAATCTAACTCACACAAAAGTGGTTATGCTAGTTTTGTTATAATTCTCTACCTTCTGAACAAGAGGTTTTGCCAAAACTGTTCCCCAAGCTCCTGTGACCCCAAATTTCCTTATAAAAAGCAGCTAAAATGAACGGTACTGTGCTTAATGTCCTGTAATAATTGAAGCACCATTTTCATAATAATACATTAATTCAGTTGTTATTGCAGGCTATCTGAAGACTCAGATAAAACAGCATTGTACCAAATGTAATCTGTGTGCTGTTTCTTCTGCATCCATGAGGGAGAAAGTCTAAGCATAGTATTAAAGTGACAAATTCCTAGATTCTCTGGGTCACTCAAACACTTTGTACATGTTAGTACTAGGCACTCCTTATTAAACGATTTCAACATGTTTGTTTACAATACAACTACTACTGTGTAAATGAGTGACTGTCTAAAAGGATAGAAGAGCATCTTACCTTACTTGATCCTCCACTACCTATTTGCTTTAATATTGTATAAATTCTTCCTTTGATGGCAAGACATTCATGTGATGGTATAGAACCTGGAACCTGTGTACATACAAAAAAAGTTAAGAAAATATTGGTATACATGCAGTGGAACTTGGTAGAGCTCTACTTTTCATCAAGTTAATGTGTTTTAAGTTGTCTTGGTCTTTCTGAACAAGATAAATTGTAGTAAAGCTAAGCTTTAAATATGTCTTGAAAGCTAAAGATACCAATAGCAGAAGTATTTGTATAATGATCATCACTTGGCATGTTAACATCACTGAACTCTTATAAAAGATACCAATGCTCTTCACACTGGAAATCAAGAAAAGGGTGTTCTTTATAAGGCTTCTCAGATCATTAGAGACACCTCCCTCTTTACAGATAATGTTGGAATCTTTGTTTAAATCCAAGACACTTTCAGTGACAGCATGCAACTAACTTAGAGCTGTACTCAAATCACCTACTATTTTATTTGAAGCTAACTACTAGCTAGCAGACTTAAGTGCTGTGAAGCTGAAACAGTCTGTCTTGCTCGTACCTGCTATACCAAACTGTAGAACAGCCACAAATTTTAAATGTTAATCCTCTGGTAGGAAG
This sequence comes from Elanoides forficatus, assembly GCA_025311575.1. Lineage (NCBI taxonomy): Eukaryota > Metazoa > Chordata > Aves > Accipitriformes > Accipitridae > Elanoides > Elanoides forficatus. Next base: position 8,381,509 of record JAOBAS010000013.1, on the reverse strand, counting down.
CTTAAACCTATCCCCCAATTCTATCTACAATTAGGAAGATTTCTACCTGAATGTGCAGTCCATCTAAGGTAATCCATTTTTACATGATTTCAGGCCACTACAAATGCATCAAAATTTGTGAAGTCTCACAAAATGAAGAAGGAATGTAATTCATCGTTCTTTTACCTCCCTCAGACTCTTATGATTTGCAATACATGCTGCTTCTCTTTTTGGTACTCCACTGTAGTGGGTAGTACAACTATAAAAGCATAGCAGAACAAAAATAGTGACTCTAGTTCTTGTCTCTGTCACAAAGTAGAATCTGAAACAGCTTAGATTTCAGACTTAGAGGCTTCAGGATTTAGACATAACTGAACTGATTTTTCAAGAGATAGCTTATTTTACCTAAATTCAGAAATACATACGAAGAAACAGTTATTTTGAGAATAAGCAATACAGACTACTTTCCATTACTCGTCCAGGAAGATGAACAGCAACTTTAGATTAAAAATACACATACATGCATATATTTAACATAAAGTAGTCTCCAATGAAAATATGTACTGAAAAATGGCAGAAGACAGCCTAAAATCATTACCTGCAAGCCAGCTTGATTCTGAAATGGAGTTGCTGGAGTATGTGGCAAGAAATATGGGAGCTGGCTGTACGGAGTAGAAATTTGACATCCTGGTAGAAAGTTGTTCTTTACAACTGGTGTTCTGAAACTAAAGGAAATTATGAACAATATCTGCATTTAGTTGTATTTTTTTTAAAGATTATTCTAACAACAAAGTTGAAATTTTCAGTGCTTCTTGAAAGTTAGACACTATTGGCTAGCAAAAGGCCAAGCCTCTGCTACGTTCAATAATTAGCATTAAGACCACTTCAACTTCTTGACTTTGAAGTCCTTTAGAAGTACACTTGAACTATAACATACTTAGGAAATATTTCTTAAAACAGTAACTAATTAAATCCCCATCTTCAGATACTAGCCAGCACTCCACATAAACTGGAAAATGAAAGCACCATATAACTAGAAGAGCTGACCATAAGACAGCAAGATAATCTGAGCCACAGTCAGTTTTCTTCAGCTTATTGTTCTTTATTCAAAACTTTTTTAGATGAAGAGACTTTTTTTTTTTTTTTAAAGTGACCATATCGAGACAAACAACTTCAAGGCAATCACGAGAGTTTGAGAACTTTAGCTACACTGAATATTAGCAGAAAGATCATGTATTTAAGAAAACTAAAGACTGCAAGAAACTCTTTACGTTTTTTGATTTGTTCCTTTGATGTGTTTACCATATATTTAGTTATATTACAAAATAAATGTTTTTTCCACAGTATTTACAGAAACTGATGCTAAGATTAGAACTGGAAAAGAATTTATATGCCTAGGACTTCTTTTGTAGAGAATAAAATGACAAAAGTTGGGAAAAAAACCCAGTCAAAACCAGTCAAATGCACAGTTCTCACTCACTGAACACAAAAGCACCTGACAATTCTGCATGTTTACCATGTGGCATACATACAGTGTGTAACGAGAATTTATTTTTAAAAAATTTACATATCACAAGTTTGAAAGAAGCAAGAACAAAATCTATTCAAGGACTACTTTTATCAAGGTCCATCATGAGATGATGTGCTTCATTCACTACATATATTCTAAATTCTACAGCTAAACAGACAGAGGTCCTACCAACAGGAACAGTGCTTACTCATCATATAGCCTTGACCTATGATTCATCCTAGAGGCTTATAAAAATAGTAAGTAATCATGTAATTAGAAAGATTTATTAACATATGCACAGGGGTTTATGCCTAATTTAAGACTGCATGGGTAAACAAACGCTAACATTTCCTAACTTGAGTGCTTGATTCTGCAAGCCTCTAGATTCCTTACACTTTTTAGAAAAACAAAACAAACCAAACCCACAGACATTTGCATCATGGGAACCAGACTGATACACAGTTATCAATCTAAAAAGCCTGTCAGCCACAAAAAAATAAGGCATCCAGAATAGTGTCATATAGCAGGGATCAGAGAAAGAGGTAAATGCTGTAACAAGGACTTATTGATTTGATGTACTTCCAAATGCTGAAAAGCTGACAGGGAAGACAAAGTTCTCTAAATGAAATCTGAATCTTAGAAGTCAGGCATTTGACATCAAGCATTGGAAACATTCAAATCTTTTTTGCTATCTGAACAGAAAAGCTTAAGAAACCCTGTTGAAAACTGCTGAAGTCTCTCCAGAGATCGACTACCATTTATGAGCGTATAGCTCAAAGTAGTGGCTTACCAGTCCATATAATCACTATAAGTGGTGCTTGGTGTTCCACAAACATGTGATGGATCACTTTTCTTAGAAACAGCATCTGGTGGTGACAATCCTTTTGAAATGGAATGACCAGATTGTTCAAGGCTTGATTGTTTTCCCTACAGAGGGCAAAGCAAGGTATTATTCCACAAAAAGGAGCCACAATTGAGAACACAGAAATCTTTTTTTTTTTTTTCTCAACACGTAAAGGCTGCTGCAGCTAGAAAACCACTACATATTCCTGTTACTTTACCTCTCTGTAGCAGCTTTTCTGTGTCACTTCTTGATTTGGCCATTTTTTTCTGGCATTAACACAGTTTAGTTTAGTCTGATCCAATTGCTTTCTATAGCTTTCACCAGAACTAGATTGTTGCTGTTGACTTTCCAGACTCCTTGGCTCTAGTATCTTCAGCTCCTCATGCTGGATTTTATTTTCTGGAGGAAAAAAAAAAAATAAATAAAAAAATCAGATAAAGACTTGATATCTAGTACTTGAAACAATTTCTGGCAGATTTATCCCACAGTTTCTAGAATAATTTTGCCTCATTTTCTATATCAAAATAAATGAACATAGTTGACTTAGTGGAATCAGGCATTAATGTAATCTTCAGGATTTGTATTCCGTTCAGTGTAGTGACATGGCAACTTTATTCAGAATCTTAGGATACCACTATATCAGTAACAGAGAGACAACTATTTCCTTCACCAACACAGAGAACAAGATTGTATTCATAATTTTTACTACAATGTCCTGGGTCACTGCGCAGGTTTATAAAGCACTGAAGATAAGCTTACTGCAATACTTCAGATCAGAAGTCTGTTGTCTGTGACAACAGGCAGCCTACAAGCTGTAATAACTGAAGCCAAAGGCATAAAGGGAAAAGACATGCTCCATCTCATGGTTCCTTCTGCAGACATAATAGGACATTGCATTGGTAGAAGATTGCAGGACAGGCTGCAGATAGCACAGCCTAAGAGCACTCCTGCACATGGTCATTCAGGTTTTTTTTCAAATGACTAGAAAGCAGTATTCCATGCTAAGCAGAAGCTGAGTGCAATTCAGCTACCAAAGGACTGAGCTACTACAACCAGAATCTCATCTGGAAGCTTGAAAGAAGCACAAACAGGGATACTATGACCTGAAACCAAGACTGTTCCCAATGCAAGTCCATGGGAAAAGTTTCACACGGTGTTGAGGGGACACTGAAGTTGAAAAATCGCCATGTTTCAAATGAAATCTTTCCTTCCTACAATGGGTAGGTATGTATATAATCCTAAATCCAGCTCTTGCAATATTAGACATTTTCACCCCATTTCTTCAGGAAGATTGAAATCAGAAAGCCATCTAGGGAACTAGATTTCTAATGAAGTACAGAAGTGGCAAGTAACTGTAAGAGATTAGTACACATATTCCATATTCCACAGTGTTGGTGCTAAGTCATTAGTAGTAACCTTCTAAATTTTACCAGCCCTGAAATACTTGCTATAAATCTGAGTTGTTTATAACATTTCCCAGAAAGACCACAATGTAAAGTGGTCTCACACCACCACTATTTCTATGTCATGAGGTGACTTCACACAACAGTCAAACTCCATACATTAGATAAATACGTAAGTAGAGCTTACGCTATTTCTCAAATACACCAAAAACTCGTGTTTCTAAAATAAGTTAAAACTCATTCCCCAAAAGTACATTAACACAATGAGAATCTCAGCCATTCGAATGGTAGCAAAACTTAGATTTCTTTAAAAATAAAATCTCTAAAAATTACAATAGTTAAGACTGAAACACTACGTTGTTTAAAGCAAGAGCATTTACAGTAATCAAAAGTGTAACAGTGTATTTGATTGACTGAAATTTAGTAAGCCTCTAAAGAGTACACTTTTATTTAGTACAAGTGTCATTCACACAAAGGATTCCTGCAGTACAAATTCATAAATTGGATTGCACTGAGTATATGGAAAGAACAGAGAAAATAATTCAGAGATTTTTTCGCAGGACATAGGAAAAGAAAACAATTTGCCTTTTGACAACACATTTTCACACTTGTGGAAAACCTCATAAGAAAGTAACTATGCCATTAAAGAAACTTATTTATTCTATACTTTGCGCAAAGATTAAGATGCATGCATATGCTGTGGTAAAACTTAGGTGAGGAAAACACTATACTACAACAAGAAATGCCCAAAGTGACATAAAATTAATATGTACATGGGGCAGTGAAGCTGACCAAAGACAACAGATACTTAACAGCTGAAACCACGAAAGAGAAGCCTGACCAAAGCAGAAGCAATTAATTCAGATATGCGAAGAATCCTAATCTGAGAAAGAGTCTCTGATATATAAACAGCAGCAGAAAAGCTAGAGTTTCATGTAGTGGATAAACAGGATAGAAAGCAGAGCACTGAAGGCAACAGATGACACGGACATCCTGAATTCAGAGAGAATTATGGGATCTTTGCACTTTTTTTTTTTTCTAGTGAAAGACAGTGTCATGGTCTCACCTTTTTAACCTTACTTCAGCCAAAACAATCTCAGATTAAAACTTCAACAAAAGAAATTAGAGCTATAGCATCTATAGGGTAAGCTAGGAACACATACAAGGAAAGTCACAGGAGAAGCAAACTACTATAATTTGAGTCTGTCTCAAAAAAATCTAAACCACCCCCTCAACAACATTATAATGCTTAGTTTGAATGTCCTTCAGCCAACATCCACCTTTTTTTTTTTTGTATAAACTAGCACTGTTATCTGATACTCCGGCAATATTTTTTCTATACTCAGGCTGGCAAGTCTTAATCTGAAACCTTGCATTGTTGCTATGTCAATGTCTATTTATGTCATGTGTATTGTAAGAGCTAAGGACATAATGAATTAGCACTATACTGTGGCATTTTACTTCAAGCCCAGCACCCCATACTTTCGGGCAGTGTTGCAGTGGGGATTTTTTGTGGGTTTTGGCAGGGGGGATGTGGAGGTGGGTTGGCTTGCTTGGGGTTTTTTTATTACTTTCACAGGTACCACTCAAAAGCCAAATTTTACTTAAATTTTAATTAAATGCTCCTCAATTCCAAGCAGACCAACTTTTTCACTTTTTGAAGAATATTTTATTTAGCAATGCATTTTTTTTAAAATACAGAGGAGCAAATTTTCAATGCTTATTCTATTTCAAACTACTGAAACATCACATAATAATTACCTTCTCTTTTCATCGCAAGACTTGCATCCATTTTGTTTTTGAGAGTTACAGTTGAATTGGTAGCCGTTTCTAAGCTGTTCTCATCCAACATCTGCAACTGTAAAGAATTTTTTTCTTGTAAGGACTAAAGAAAACAAAAAGCATTTTAAAAAGAATCAAAGGAGATCCCAAGCACAGTGTCCAAAAGACATTTCTTTATGATAATTAATGACTAATGCACCACAAAGGAAACATGCTTCAGAAAACAGCACAGGGTACACAGACAAGTATTACTGATACTATTTTTAAAATCCATCAATAGTCTGAATTTCCATCATACAGTTTCTATTACAAAGACCTAAATGCTTTCTATTCTTGAATTTTCTTTCAGGGGGCACAGGACATAAAAATGCAAGGCATAACCCAAAATTAATCTCTATCAAAAGCCATAATTTACAGCTCCATAGACCACTTAATGAACTCAAATGGACTTCACTGAATACAGTACTTCCCATGATAAAACTCATGGCTGAAAGAGCTCCTGTAGTCAAGATGAAATGTGTTTATCCCCTCTTCATAAATCATATGACAGATATTGTTCAGAGAAAGCTTGTTCTTAATGCCTGATTATGCATAACAGTTTTCAAATTTAAAACTACAATGAATGTTTCTATTCACAATTGATTACTTAACATAAAGGAAAATTCTACCTTATTTCTTTCTTGAATTGAAGAAAGTGTTATTATTTTCCTTTCTAATACCATAGGACAGCCAGGTAGAGTTCCTTGTATCTATTTTAGAGATTTAGATTACCTGTAAGTCTCCCAGGTTGTATGAGTCACTCCCACTAGATTTCAGTTCTGGTGGTGGAAAAGGTGCAATGAAGGCTGTACATCTGGAGCTGGGTATTTGCCTATTGAGATAAACATTGTTAATTACATCCCATGCCAACATATAGTGTAATGATTGCCTTTTGTGAACCAGATGAAAAACACGGTTGCGTGAAGACTTTTGGCTACAAGTTGCAAAATATACAGAAAAGCAGACACACTGACAGCCCAGTGAGAAACAATACAAGAAATCTCTAACACTGCCACCATCATCCTATGAAATGACAGATGACTTAATTGGTTGTCTTCCATAGAAAACAGTAATAAGCTATGGATAAGATCCTAAACCCCAATGGTATGTTCCAAAGTAAATTGTGAAATACAGAACAATACTATTATGTGAAATGCATCATCCCACTACTTTCACAGATTCAGAATATTGGGCTTTAACTTCTGAGAGGCTAAGTATGCTGTTTTCACTCTCTGGTTACGTATTTCTCCCCAAAGTTCCCATTTCTGCATGGATTTAATCACACAGCAATAAGGGAAGAAAGTTAGTGTAACAGACTTGATTTGGCAGGGTGGGGAGCAGAAAGCTTTCTCCTCTGTTTAATTTCAAGCTATGCTATGGTGAGGTAACACGTAGCAAAGTGGTTTTTTTGTTGGCAGATTCTTCCACAGCTGAACAGTTATTCACAATGAAGTGACCATAACGACTTTCTTAATATAATCATTATCATATGGATTATGTAAAAAATGAGGATTTAAAAAATCTTTTGGAAGTTACAAGACTGCCTTATATCTAATTTTAGAAACTGGAATACACAAATGTAAAAGTTACTTTGAACAAAATTTATTTTTTGCCTTACTCCCCATTTCTTTTGAGCCTACTGATTAGCCAGAACAAGAAATTGACCTTTGCATGCTCTCATACAAAGAATCCAAGTAGTAAGATATGAAATAGGTTATTGCAATTCCTACTGCAACTATAATGACTATTTGTCAAAGATCTTTAGATCAATGTTAACATTCTTAACATCTGATATTTCCACTACCCAGTAAAACCACTGTTGAAAAGGAACATTAAAATCTGTTGTGCTGTAGTAAACCCAATAACCATACCTCTTCATAACACTAGCTGTAAGTGGGATATCCATCATCTTCACATCATCACCAGCATCAGTTACCAGTTTAACAGGAACCCTCCCAAAAGGGCAAGCCTAAGAGCAAATTGAAACTTATCATCAGGTATGTAAAGCAGAAAAGTTTAAGATTTTGAAGCATAATGTTATATGTGTTACCTGGTTAGATTTGTTTAGTGGTCTTAAGGGATTGTGGTAATTAACTAGAGCATCAACTTCATGTGACTTCTCCTCCCTGAAGGCAAGAAAAAAAACCAAAAACACCACAGCACTGTAGCATGCATTTGGTTTTGGTTTAAATGATGTTTTAGGAAATAAAATAAGAAAGAGACATTACCCAAGCAAAAGTCTGGTAACAGTAGAAGAATTTTCACCAGAATCATTCCTTTTTATGCTTCTGTGATTTCCAACTATGCTCTGAAGTCCAGACTCTTGTGTACTTGATACTGTAAGTAAATTAGTTAGAATTATTCAGATAATACTAAAGATTGTATTTGTTTCAAAAAAGTGTTCTTTCATAAGTGAAATTTAAAAATACATACATTTGCAGTTATCTAGTATCAATGACATATCACTGCTTTCTACTCATGTAGACAGACATTTTATGTAATTATATAAGATACATTAATTCCGATAAAAAGAGAAAAAACCAAACACAGACTTAAAACCAGAAGGAGCTTTCCAGGATAAGCACAAAATGGCCTGTAACAATTGTTAAATATATTACAACTATAACTGTGTAGAAAACAAGTAGCTAAACTATGTTTCAACACATAAAAGGGAGATTCAAGATGTCCAAAGACTATCCAAAGCAATTTAACTTCTAACTGTAAAACCTCACTGTTAATCTTATCCTATATGCAGAAGGAATACGGGCACCAAAAACAGTGGTTTGAATAGTATCTTGGGGGAGTGAGGAAGAAACCCACGCTTTCAGAACAAGATGATTTTCCAAATCTACGTTCTGAAAATAAACCTCCACTCCAGAACAGCATCATCTGAAGGATGCTTCTGAAGCTTGCTCCACAAGGATTCCTCAGAAGATTTAAAATTGCTTACATTTGGATTCTTTTGTTGTTCATTCCAATTATTTATCAGCACATATGATGAAGACACCCGCACCTAACTAACTACAATAAATACTAAATTAAGCATCAAAACCTAGCTTGTTTCAGAGGTAGTATATCAAAAGGTACAACTGTCTAGACAATCCCTACAAAGTCCCTGCTATTAGAGACCCAAGATATTGATAATATCCTTGACCTGCCCTGTTGTCCTCATGTTGAACACTTGCTTTTGGGCTCTGACTTCATTTATGTGGTGTTTCATTTTGATAGACCATTTTTGTGCTACATCAGTTATCTTTCTGTAGATCCATCAGGATTTAAAGCATTTAAAGCGTGCCTGCAATTGCAAAAGCACGCAGCCTTTTCAGTTCTAGTGAAAGTTATAAAAAGGTAGCAATCGCAAAATAAATCGGTAAGTCTTTCACAGGCATAACTTCTTTAGGTTTTTCAGTACAATTTCTGGAAGGCTGCATACTAAATCCTTAACTACCTACTGTGTCAGAGGTAGAAGACAGTAATCAGGACATCAGAATTACCAATCATCAATTAAACACTTGTTTTTCTCCTTCAGATTCTCCTTCTTGCTCTTAGAAAGAGAAACACTTTAAACACAGTTTTAGTCACTAAAATCCTAAGAAGCTTCCCTATTTCAGTTACTAAACATGGTTTTCATACTGACAAATCCTAGGCTGAAAAATTTCAAAGTTCACCTCCAAGCCTCCTGACGGAGTTAGGCCACAGACACATTCCCTACTAGACCCAACTCTACGAACCGGTTGAAGAATTTACTAGCTCAGTGACTTGTTACCAAAGACCTTTTGTTTGTCCCTCTACCTCATCGATCTGCCAACACAGCACTTAGGAGAATAATCCCTAATTCGTATCAGGTAAATTCAACTGAATTGGTCTAAGTAATTAGTTGGGTTCAATTAAACCAGTTCATTTCACTGATAGCAACTACCCCATCTTAATCCAGTAGAGAATCTTGCTCAGTTATTAGAGATCTGGCAAAAGTTACATGAAGTTAACATTTAATTTTAAGATTAATATACAAGTCAACTCCTAGTCACATTATTAATGAGCTTTGTGAAAATGAGGTATTATTTCAGATGTACTTTACAGTAAGCAGAAATCAAGTTATTTGAAAAGTCATTCTAGAACCTCAAAACCACAAATACACAGGTCAGAACAACATGGTCATTATCCAAACTATTTTTGCCTAGAGTTGAAAAAGGGAAGATCATTTCTCAGAGAACAACAAATGACCAGGAGAAGTCAGAACACACTGATGCTAATACATCAACACTTTAGTAACTGCCCATGAACACACTGTGTTTGTGTTACAATATAGAAAAGGTAGCTTAATTCTTCATTTAGGGAACATTGTTGAGTACAAGCTATTTTAAGAGCCTTCAGATATACACTAACCTCTTAAATTCAGTTATTTTCCTGACAAACCCTCTTTAAAACTGAAATTAATACCTGATTATTCAGGTAGAAAGATCTCTTCCACAATACAAGTTGGTTTTTGGGTTTGTTTTTTTTTTTTCTAAAGACAGCGAGACATCAAGGAATATGTATTTAAAAAAAAAATCAAAGACAACTATTATATAATATGATCTTCTACATCACATAAACCTTGTTTTCCATCAGTATAGGAAATTTACTTGACCAATAAACAGAATAATTCATGGCTACACATAGCCTCTCAAGAAATCACAATTTAAGGACTTTTATATACCATTTCTCTTAATATTTTTAAATTCTGGATCAGTTCATTAAAATTAATTTGAGTTTTATTTTGAATCCTCCCATGTATCCCTTCTACCTTCAGCCAACAGAAGGTAGACATCTGGCAGATGAACACTGCCGTATTAGCTATTTTTCTAGTCCTTAATTTTTTTATAAACTACTTATGCCAATAGACCAAACTACTCAAATTAAAAAAAAAAAAAAGTGCCTCAATATATAATGTAGTTCTAAGTTTTTATTTACACAACACTGACACTTAACATAGTTTTCAATTAGCAGTTTACCAATCCAGTATCATCACCAGCTCATACACACACATTCCACACTTTTTTTCATATACACAGAAAGGTTTTTTTTGCCCAAGCTTACCACTGGACTCTCACATTCAGTTGGTGAACTGCGATACTTTTATTCCTTCAGTCTGAGAACGCCTATCTCCCTCTCATACTATTCATGACTACAGTTGGACTCTATGACCCTAAGGGTCTTTTCCAACATAAATGATTCTAAAATGATTTTATGACCCACATTTAAGTATTATTTTTTCCCAGTTAAACAGATTTGATTGCACCTGGTAAGTGAAATGCTTTAGATTTCTGTGCATGAATCAGAGGAGAAAAAGGAATCAAACTAATGGCTTCTAGACTTGCTGCACAGTTTTTCTATTTGCATCACTACACTGTAACTGCATATAACTTGTCAAATGCTTTCTGAACAATCTTTTAAAGCTGTGAAGAAATGCATTTACACATACAGCATTCCTGTTTGCAAATAAAAAGCTTTCAAAGGAGCTCTTTAAATGGAAATACAAAACAGACAAGACTTAAATGCCTAAACACTAGAACAGTCTCTATTGTTCCAGAAGGACCATACAAATTCACTTAAAGCCAAGTTCTGGGATTCAGGCCACATACATCCCTGAGTTTTGAGATATTTCAAGTCTAGTGTTATTTGCCTTTTAAACTTTTATCTTTAAATAGCTGGATTAATACTTGCATTTTTCAAATACCTAATGTTACAAGTTCATATAAATGAAAAACTACATGAGCCTACTCTTCCCCCAAAGTTCACTGCTTCCTAAATAGCAAACAGGCTTTTAACGTGTATTCTCTCATAGGTATTCCCTTAGCTTTTCAGCATGTAAAGCCAATAAAATATCAGACAGAAATTGTACAATCCATGAAGGATATTCCATAGGATATTCTCCTGCAGCACAGTACATCAGCTGTGGCACTTATGTATATATCTGATTAGTGGTAAACAGAATAGGACCAAAAATAAAGTTTATTAAAAAATTAATACCATAACTGAATATTATTGCAAGTGTTACCAAATGTTTGGTGTTTCTCCCCTGCCACAATTAGTGTTTCACACAAAGGTTGATTCAACAGAAGCCAGCCAAATCTCAAATCACATTCCTGAAGACATATCCCTAGGGAAACGAAATCAGGCTAATTCTGTCCTTATACAAAGCAAAAATATAGAAGTGTTAAACATCACTCTTGGAAGAGTTAGTCACATGCACTTCAATACTGAAGTCAAACCACATTTTTTGCTCAATTCCACTCCAAACATTTATCTCTTGAAAACTTCATGAAGTAACTGTTCCCTTATTGAACTTATACACCTAATCAGTATCAGTCATGTTTTATGATATAGCCAAGCACTTCAATTTTGTACTAATACATGGATTTCATCCACTTGTAAAATAAATATGAAGTTGAAATGGATTATTCTTCCTAGATTTGGCTTCACTGAAATGACTGCCAGAACTTCACCAACCTGTCACAAGATACAGCTCCAAGTAAGCTATCTGTATAGTTCAGTCTGCATGGTTTAGTTCTAATTCTTCCCTACCACCAGTAGCTCTTATTTTACACTTTCAGCTGTAAGTCTCTATTAGAAAGTACAAACACCTAATGATAGTCTGAGGAACACCCTCTGCAGAGTTAGAGAATCAATCATCCTATGGCTCCTGTAAACCACAGTCACTGCATTGAAGATGGAAGCAAGTATTGAAGGAATAAGATTTATAATGTAAATATGACTGTTTATTAGATGATAGCAGATTAAGAGTTCGTATCTAAAAGGGACAAATATTAGAAAGATATTTTCAGTCTAGAATTACAACATGCATAAACTCAAGCAACATTTTAAGAAATTGTAATTACCAGCTAAGTTCTCCTTCTCCTCATCTGAAAGCAACTGCTTTTTTTGTGAATGAAAGTTTTGTAGAGCAGTTTCCAACATTTCTAGTGGAACAGCAGAGCACTCCACAGCTTTCTGAAGGAGCTGCTTACACTTCTTCACATTTCCTAAGTAGTAAGGAACACAGAGTTAGAAATCAAGGAAATAAACAATTACACTGGGGTAATGTGGTCTTTTTTTAAAGACGTGATGACATTCATGATGTCTTATATTCACTTTGTATTATTCTCTGAAGCCATTGTTCATTAGGCACTTCCCCCTGCCTTAGGCATTCACTTTAAGGATACTTCCTAGAACTAGTTATAAGTGAATCATCTAAGTCAATTTTTCACGTGAAGTTGAACACCAAGTCACAAAATATGCTTTATGAACTCACAAAACTGCATTCTCAGTATTTTTTAGTGTTATAGGAACTGTAAGAAAATACAATGCAAATTCAGTTTTTTCTGTAGTACCAGCAAGAAAAGATGACCTTCAGGGACTTTCATTTAGATCTGACCAGGTACAAACTTTATTGCATATGCATTACAAAACATCTTTAATGCACTCAGTAGAAATCAAAATTAAAAGCAGCTGTTGTTAAATCAAACATCACTACTCCAGACAGCACTACAGTTAAGAAAAGAGGAGTGAAAAAGAAGGATATTGTTTCATTACAGTTTTACACATTACTAAATGTCATAAACGGAGATTGAAGAGAACTGGCGGGAGAAGACTGGGTGTTTTAACAAGACATATTGAAAGCAATTAATTTACATATATAAGCATGTACACATACAGCTATTAAAAAAAAGGTAAGTCAAATAAGGAAAGAAGTGTACTGCAACCAGTATCTTTTCCTTGGTTTAGAAAGCACCAGGGCAAAATATGATGTTTTCTTACAGCTGTTAATGCCCCTGAAGTCCCAAATGACCTTCTTCCTCAGTTCCAAAGCAGCAAAATGTAAACTACTTTTGTTCTTACAGGTGCTACATACCTATATAATTATTTCTTATACTATATAATAGTATATTTCAGAGCTCCATGAGGTCTCCAGCACTCAAAACTCCACTGACAACCCTAGTTAGATGTCAATGTCACCTGCAGTTCAGACTGGGGCAGGAGTAGGGTAATATATATTAGAAACTTATGCTTAAGTAACCTATTTTAAGAATAATAAATGGGTGATGTTGGACACTGAGGCAAGGAAACGCCAAAGTAAGATTGGCTATGATTTCATTTAAATCTATTTTGTGCATATTAGTTATGATTTTTTTTTAATCATATAATCAAATACTATTTTTCTCCCAAATCCTTAGCAAGTGGATAGGCTTAGTATTTCTTTTCAAGAAACATTAACCAGTATTCTACCTTTGGCTATATTTAGTAACCACATATTGCTTCAACAAGACCTGCTACTCAAAATGAAACTAATTCCTCCTAGTATTATGTGCCTCATTGAATAAGAAATAACATGACACCAAAACACCTATGTGAAAAATGAACTGCTCCATCTCCCTTAACAGAGGAGGAACCAAGGCACAAAACTAAAGCCAGAAGTATCTGTGAGTTTCAACCAGTCCATTTCATCACATACAAAAAGCCTGAATGATCCACCTAGGCATAACATTTTATATAGCCAAAAGTAGAGTTTTATTTATGGTCATGAGTTCAGAACAATTCACAGCAAATCTTGCTTCCAGTACACTACCCAAGGCACACCAAAAGTAAGGAAGAGACAGCTCTTCATCTGACCTATTTAAACAAAGTTGTATTCAGCATTTAAATAAAACCAAAGCAGAATGGCACCTTTATTGTGTCACTCTGTTTTCAGGTCAAATATTCGATTTGTAAGGAAATCAATATCAATTTGCCAACCATAATTTCAGAATTGAGCTTTACATCACAATTTTGCTCAATATAGGGAAGTGAATGTATAATTAACTTATCCTTCTTAATGAACAGGTAAATACAGATTAATCCAGAAGCAACTGGCAGGTGTGCCAAAGCACTGCTGAAATCACCAGGATGAGGGAGTAACAAAGCACTAACTTCCTCCTTTCCCTCTGGCCTAAGTTGGACACACTCAGTGAAAAGGAAACAGCACTTCTTAAAGTAATGTACAACTCACATTAATCCTCTCCGAAACACCCAGCAGGGACACTATAGCACCATACGTATTACCAAATGTCAAACAGAGCAGCTCAAGGATAACATACCAATCAGAGAGCACACTGGAGATAAAACAAAGCCAATCATAAATGGCTCATACCTTTGGGATTAGGACTTCATTTTAGGTTGACTATTTGCTGTCAGAGAAACTATTGCATGAACACATCCATAGCCACAGGGTAATTAAATTCATAAGTGATTGTGATAGAAAGATGAATTTAGTCATTGGTAACTAGTACTAACATTTCTACACTTGAATTACACAATAGGTTTTGTTTATTATACTTATTTGACAAGATCTTTATTATTGCAGTATTACTGTTTTATTATCTTTTTTAATAAGCATATATTGCTCACTGAAATTATTAGCTACTTTTTACTATTGTTTATAAATTCAACACTACAAGTTTATATTAGAACAAGACCAGTCAGATAAGTGACTCATTTGAAACAGAGAAACCATGGAATTTCAAGTCACAAATATGTAGATTTTTGCCTTCTCCTCCCCATCCTGGGATTTCCACAGCCTTTCCTGCTCCACTACAAATAAACTTATTAGTTAAGAAAAACTGGAAAACCTGAGAAGACCAATGAGTATTTACTTACTGAGTTTAATATGGCTCTGCTTCATAGGACACATTTTGAACATCTAAACTGTATTCCAAAACACAGTTAAAAAAAAGTACTGGACCAAAAGTCTATTTTCCACTGGTAGTGGTTTTGTCTATAAACAAAAGTACATGTAAAGAGGAATAACTAGTAAGATGTATTCAGAATCCATAGTGTAGAATAGACAGTTTAATCTATTTAGTGTAGTTACTTTTGGGGAAA
>JAOBAS010000013.1:8333145-8353980 GCA_025311575.1 Elanoides forficatus | reverse complement strand
CCCGGGGCCTGGGCGAGTGAAATGGGGCTTGTCACGAAGGCTTCGGTAGCGACAAGGAGAAAACTTCCCTTCCTCCTCTTCCTCCCCCCGTTTCCCTGTCACCCTCCTCTTCCTCCCCTCCCGCCGCCTCAGGGCCGGGACGAGGCTCCGGCCGAGCGAGCGAGCGCGCCCGCCGCTCTCCGTTTGAATATCACCGACGCCCAAAGAGCCCGCTTCCCATTGGTCACGGCGGCTCACGTGGCGGGGGAGGAAGCGAGCGCTGATTGGTCGGAGGAAGGGAAAACAGCGGAGCCCGCCCGCCTATTGGAGGGGCCTCGTGGCCGCCGCGCTGCCCGTAACAGCGGCGGCTCCTTCCAGCGCCGCGTGATGGCGGCCGGTGCTGCCCCTGCCCGCCTCTTCCTCAGGCGGGCCCTCGGCAGCCTCATCCCACCGCGGCGGTGTGCCTGAGGCTGCTAGAAGCAGCTTTTTCTCTGAGCTGCGCCTTTCTTCTTGGAGTCCGGTACCGTTGTTTGCTGGAAGTCTGTAAAATGCCCAGGTGTGTCTATGCACAAAGCACCGATGTAGAAACTGGCTGATCAGCAAGGTCCCAAAAAGGAATGGTCTGTAAGAACGTTCGAGCCGTTCGTTTCAGAAGGATACCACAGGGAGTGGCTCTAACCGCGACATATTTTGAGTGTTGCATTTGGTGACGTGAAGTGGGTGCCCATAAACTTGATAAGAAGATGCCGTTAAGGCTGCAGGCAAATGATCGGGCTGTCGGCAAGGTTCCGGCCTGACGCTAACCTGACTGAGGGGACGTGGAAATCTAGAGAGTGTGATGTGAAGTTGCTGAACATAACATGGTGAGAAGCTGATGGAAGCCACAGATCACACTGTGGAAGGTGGCTGGATCTCACATGTGGGGAGTTATGTGAGGAATAGACAAACTTCACAGGTATTTGAAGTGGAATACTTTGAAAAGGGCATCTTTTGTGGAGTACAGTCGTACAACGCCAAGAGCACCTACATAACCACATCAGGAATACCACCACCACCACATAGTATGAGATCACTTCAGTAATGGTGCCAGCCGTACCAGATTTCAATATAGATTTGTCAATCTGGGACCAATGGAGAAAAAGGAATTTGAGGCAGGTTCTGTAGTTGGGAGGAGACTGGGACAGAGAAAGCGAGGGAGGCACAGGGGCAGCGAAAAAGAGCTGAGAAATGGGAAAAGAAGTGATAAGCTCTGGAAAGAAACCCGTACATTTTCTTGCTTTTCACAGTTAAGCTAAGGCTTGTAGTACAATACATTATGTTTAGCATAACTTACTCTGATCATTAGTAGACCCACTACATGAAAATTTCTAAACTGTGGTAAGAAGAGATCAGGCTGGATAATCCAACGGTCCTTTCCACCTTGAACTCCATGAATCCACAAGACTCGGGGGAGACGTATCCTTGGTGTTCAAGAATTGATCAGCATTCTTTATCACTTGGAAAGTATGGGTCTCATCTTACAAAGTTTCTTTCAGACAGATTTGTTTCTTCACAGCATCTGCTTCCTGGGGAATCGGAGAAATAATTTCTGATTAATCTTCTTACCCCTTGTATAAATCTATGTTTCTGGTTCTCGCACTTTCTGTTCTTTCTCTTTCTTTGTTCTTCTCTTTCTGCTTTGCTGCTTAAGGAACACGGGTCTCAATATTCAAAATCTATCAAACAAGAGTTGCTTAATCTGGATATAAACCTCTGCTATTTGCTAAAAAACAGCTAGCAGTTGCACAAGAGAGAGCTATGGAGAAGACAGGGTTAATTATACTCCTCATAATAAGGACACATTTTTACTCATGTGGTGGTGCAATGTCTGATTGTTCATTATTACAATTTGAGATAATTGCTAGCATTAAGCTTTTGGCTACTATCGAAAAAAATCAAAAGTGGAGGGTAGGGTTAATTTCACCTTCTCTGAGCTATCTGAAAGGTAGATAGCCAGACAAAGCTAGTGACACATGTTCCCTTTGCAGCCATCGTAGGGGAGACTGTCTAACCCCAGATGAGGCGAGGGACTCTGTGGAGGTGTCTTTTGTCCTCTCAGCTGACTGTTGAGGGAATGTCTACAGCTGTCTTAGTCCAAATGCCTAACTTGCACTCAAATAAGGAAAAGTGAATTCTTTCTAAACTACTTCCTTCCCCAAGCAGTAACATTTCTCCTCATCCTGTCCTCTGCTGTATCTCCTAACATAATTTGTTACTAGCTTCCTGCCTTCACGGATCTACTTTTTCACTGGACAATCTGTATTTTGTTTTTAAGTTAAAAACTGAGTGGCTTTAATTCAGCTGATCGCCCACTTTCCAGATTTTAACTTACTCCCCTTGGAAGTAACAAGGCAGCCTGTATATCTCAATGATGAATTGCTACACAGTCCAAACATCCACTTCCATCCTGTCAGTGCTTTTTCATTTTCAGATGCTTTTCTGTGCATTGCCATCTCACCAGAATACCTTGAAAATAGCTGAGAATTTTGTTTTCAGCATCTACCTAAGACTGAGAAGTATTATTCACATCTTATATTGGAAAACTAAGGCATGGGAAAGTGAGTGGCATACCTTAAGTCATACAGGATGCCCAAAACAGATCTAGGGATCAACAGCAGAGATCCCGATAACAATTCCAGCACATTAAGAACTTTCTCATTTGAGGATTTCTTTGGCACTCAATAGCTGCACTAATCCTTGAGGAAAACCATATTATTATATATACCCACTTCAAACAGTGATAATTGTAGACCTATTATAGTGTCAGCCTCAACAGGTTGGCACCGAGTACAACAAACAATAGGTGATTGCTCACCTGCATACTGGATAATTAGTAATCTGCTGTGGGTGACACTTCAGCTGGGGTTCTCCTGTGTTTTGTTCTGTTATCTGGCCAGTACAATGCATGTATGAGGCCACACAGGAAATCCGTGATGATATGAGACTTGTGGTACCTTCAGTAGGAGGATAATACCCAGCTGTACATATTGATTTCATCAGATCCAGTTCATGCTGTTCAGCAGCTTACTTCATATACGGCCAGACAGAGTTACAGATTTATGTGGGCTGGAAATAACTAGAAAAGAACAGAGTTGAGAAATCATGTGAACAGTCTGTCCTGCAGGTTCACAACTTCAGGTCGTGCTGGATACATAGGTTCTGTTGGATGTCCATATAAAAAGAACAGAAGAAACATATTTTTCATATATATCTGGTGGAGATTTCCTATTGAGTGTCCATCTTATAACAGCTAAGCATGGTACAGTTGCCATGTTTACTGCAGTAATTTTATATAAGTGTATTCTTAAATATTTCTAAAAATGTCAGATAATATATATTAACTGCAATAAAACCTATCCAACTTGTTACACTGGCTGCTAGTCAGTTCCTTAGCGAAATTTTAAATCTGAGTTTTGACCTGTAAAACTGTAGATAATACTGACTACTGTGATTAAAGCTTTGGCAGAAGCGGTCAGTTAAGGACAATTAGTCAGATAGCTACAAGTGACAATCTTTTCTGCCCACATTCTGGTCAATGTGGACATGGACAGGGTCCGATTCAGAAAAGACGCAATCGTACTGGGACAGTCCTCTGAAACCTGCCTGAGAAGCAGCACATGCTAGTTTGTGCATAGCATTCCTCTGTACAGCCCTTAGATGCATGTGGTTTCTATGTGACTAGCTTAACCTTGGCCAGAGAAACTTGAATTTATTTTTACCTCTCCCTTAGAAAGCCCTGAGAGACTGCAATTTACTTTTTAGTGAAAATAAGGGGTGTGGGCAGAGGGACATCTCCTGTGAATGCCTTCCAGTTTAAGAAATCTGAGACTTGAGTTTGCTCAATATCTGTTCCTGAC
This sequence comes from Elanoides forficatus, assembly GCA_025311575.1. Lineage (NCBI taxonomy): Eukaryota > Metazoa > Chordata > Aves > Accipitriformes > Accipitridae > Elanoides > Elanoides forficatus. The sequence goes on along the minus strand of JAOBAS010000013.1, from coordinate 8,350,105 downwards.
ATCTCTCCTCATAAATGACTGACTTGAGACTTTGCTATTGTTAGGTTTTGGAGAAAAGACTATCAGAAAGAACCAAGTAAAAGTAGTTTTACTTGGGCAGCTCAAAGTAGTAAATTTAAGAATGTACACGGCTGAAAGATGCACTTGTTCACGATACCTGATCAGGGCCTAAAGTTATTACAACGTTACCATTGTTCACTGGATTATTAGAGTATTTCAAAGAGTAGGTGGCCATAACGCAATAATGTGCATCAATCATTTTAACATACACCTTTCAAAAGAGGTGTAACAGACATCTAAACAGCAATCACCATTATAGCTGTAATATGACATACAGCTATGGTATCAGACACTTTTTGTTTCAGTGTCTGAAAAAAAAACCAACATAAATACCAAACCACATTTGTTTATTGTCAGACTGTAAGATTCTGCAGAGAAAATAGGATATGGATTTGGTTCTTCTAATTCACCAGTCTGTGTGACTCTGTGGAGTCGTTAGAAGGTTGGGAGATCTATAAAATGTTGGGCTTGCTGCTCCACAGACTGTGTAACTGTTGAGACCGTTGCAATAGTTAGAAGTCTCCTCTGATGACTCCTTTACCACAACCAGTGAAAGCAAGCAAGGATACCACATATAACTGTGAATTCAGTCCTGAAAAAGTGATGGCAAGATCTAGATTTGGGTAATCTAAATGATACTCTTAACCAGTTGGAATAGAAGTGAGTAACATAGAACAACCTTAGGAGAATACAAAATAGAACCAGAGCAGAAAACAAAATTATAAAAATAAAACCACAAGCATTCAAAAAGAATGACTAAGTGGGCAATCAGTAATGCTGCAAGGGAAGTATAGATAATGTCACACAAGGACATAAGTATGTCATAACTGCCCCCAAAAGCAATTGTCATTTTAAGCAATTAAGGACTCTGACAGCGTTCTCATGAATTTTGCTTTTCACCCCTTACCTGTTTTCTCCTTCTTTTGTTGGAGGTCACTGCTACCATAATGCAGATAAAGAATGCAGCGTACATCTTTAATCCCAGTGAAAGCGAGATGCTCGACTGAAATGGTGCAGCTCAAATACACGTTCCTTCTGATGCCCTCTGCTCCAGGGAAAGTAACCTCAGGCAGTAGGATGAAGGGAGTCCCTCGAACTGGTTCACCTCTATTCTCAGCAGTATGATCAAAACTCTCAGGCCAATTACTCTCAAAATCATCTCCTACCCCTGGAAATGGATAAATTAATTTGTACCTTGAAAGTTCTCGCTGTTCTTGCTGATAATAATGAGAAGACAACTCAATTGTTAACAACATGCAGCGTCTGACATTTGTCTCTTGCTTAGCATTAGTGGAAGACTCCAGTGACATGAAGCATTCATCTGGCTCATTTCAACAGGAGGTTTTCATGTGGTAGATGAGCTGTGAGCATGAACAAACCACCACTATACAACAAATTAATGATCTGCTAACAAAGAAGCTTGTCATTTCAGCCAGGATGGCAGGGACTTGAATTCAGATACCTTTGCTGCCAGAATTAGCAGAGAGATCAGATTCGGACTTTCATATCTTCTTTTTCTTAACAGCCCTGGACAGACTGCATCAAAAGCATCACTGCAGCCTCTGATTACCATATTATCACAAAGTTATTACATTAGCACAAAGTTATGTGCAAATTGGAAGGAGTTTGGAAAAACACTAAAAAATTCAGGCAGTTGGTAAAAAATGACACTGGGACAAAATTGAATGAATTTTATTTGTGAAGCCAGACAAGAAGTAACAACGTATCGTACTCTAATATTCAGTTGGACTGATAATTAAAATTACACGCAGAAGCAACAGATTCTAGTACCATGCAGATGGGTCAGCTTTGTGTCGCGTCGTCTTGATGTTAATGTCTTGAGCACTCTTTTGAGGTACATTGTAATTACTATTCATCAGTATTGTTGAGAAAGTGGGCCCTGTTATTTCTATATAGGAAATAGGGATTAATCAGACCTTTCCAGAGAGAAAGATAGAACCTGAGGTAAAAACTGTTAGTTGCAGTCTCAGAAGAATACCTGCTTGTGGATACTGCTTAATCTGAAGTTACACAGATCGTTTTTTAATTACCAATACAGCCAAATAATCCCATCAACACTCTCCACAAAATGCACAGAGTGTAGAAACTGCTTTCTTTCATTTTCTCTGCGAAAACTTTGGTCAACTGAAGAATAAGCATTTAAGGGAACTGAATGTTTCTTTGGCTATTTTTTGGATACCTCCCAGTAAATGGAAATAAAGAGCTTTTTTTGTTTTCATAATATGAGACCATGTAAACGGTGAAGAATGGTAAGTTTTGAAATATCAGGGATTGTTACCCTTGCTGGAATTAAAAAACAGATTTTGAAATTCATCAAAAGAGAAGCAAACTGAAATTTTAGAATGGACAGAAAATTGATTGAAATGCTGTTTCTGTAAAGCATCGAGGAAATTAAAACTTAAACTGAAGGAAAAAGTCTGGTCCCCAATATTAAGTTATTAAAAAGGGCTAAAATAACGATACTGGATGACGTTTTCCCACAAAAAGAACTGACTTTTCCAGCCGAAAATGCAATTCAAGATGACACAATGAAGCAAAGAAAGTGGAAGCTGTTACTAGGCAGATTGCCCGGAATGGAGCCTCAGGAGATATTTAGAAGAAAAAATGGATCTAAGCCTGCCAAACATGAGGTGCATTTTAAGATGTTATTACTAGGAATAAATATGTAACTGATTTTTATCACAGCTGTAAATAGTAGCATGAGAGCCAAAAGATCCACCTCAGGACATCCTCATTAGAGCTCTTAATTTTAGCTCATCTTAAATGAGCTAACCTGGTTATTGAAAGCAGTCCAAGGGCAGCAACAAAGAGCAACGTGGGCTCCCATGCGCTGCCAAGAGCTGTCGAGCTGAGAAGCCGTGCACTATCCCGCATGGTTCTCCATGCTGTCGCTGTTGCTTCTGGCACCCAAATTGCGTTTTTTAAAGAATACCTATAATGTATAGCACGGTACAGACTACTGCCTGATAGAAAGTATTGCCTGCTTCACAGGAATCTGACTGTAACTTGAGAGACGATCGTGATTTTGTACTGAGCCAGTTCCTCTACTCTGTCCCAACAGGTTTGCAAGAAGGTTGATAATGAAAAATCAGGTTACTTCCTCAGGAATCAGATCTTGCATGCTAAGCTGCACAATTCTCTAATTAATGGCATATGAAAGCAGCAGAAAATCAGGAAAGGAACCATGGCTTGGGTAGCAAGCTCTACTTGTGTTAACTCACTGCAGCAACACCTCCTCCCAAGGTTTCTCAAGGAAGGAGGTTACTCAAAAAGGAACTCATAGATTAATGGCACAAAGGAACCAATGACCAAGAGTCATTTAATCAAAGGTATGAGAGTTGAAATTAGCAATTAGCAAATGTCCAGACACACAATACTGATAAAAAGAGATTAGAAGGCTTTGTCCACCCTGTTTTGCATCGGGTGTGTGAGCAGCATGAACAGACATGCATGAGTCAGCTTTAATCCAGTAAGCAGAGGTAACATAGCAGTCAAGACATGGCAGCAGAGTGGGCCAGTAACCAATGTTTTCTATTTTCATTGTATAGCCCCAGCTACTGCTGGCGTTACGATTGTCAATGCTGTGGTTAACTGAGCTAGCCAGATTACAGCCCACGCAGTGGTACTTACCAATGCTGCTGCTGTGCATCCCATTTGTAGGGGAACATGTGGAGAGGCCAGTGGAGACGGGGGGTATACTACCAGGAGGGTTAAGCTCGCCAAGGCAATTCCAGGTTCCTTGGAAGTGCTGATCTACTTGCTGTAGTCTTGCGGTAACACTTGTTTTCACTGTGCCTGAAATAGGTACCCAGAGGTAAGACGAAACAAAACTTCTTTTTAAAAGCAAAGACATGAGAATAACCAGTTATTCCATACTTTGCATCACAAGAGGACTTGTCCCCAGGGTGAAAAATACAAGAATAAAGGAAGGGGAGTCATCATGGCAGTGCACATTTCTGATGCTGTCTAGGGGAAAAACCACACCAGTTGTCCAGTTTATTACCTTATGCCCTGGGAAAGTTGAAATTCAAAGATTATGACCTTAAGTCCATTGTCTTAAGGGAGCAAATGATCTTAACACTGATGATATTAAATCCTTCAAAACTGAATTACAGTCACAGGTAGGTAAAGTTGACATTTTGACCCTACCTATGCTGGCCATTTCATACATACTAGGAAAACTTGATTATCGGCTACAGTAATTACTTGGTAGGACACTGGCACTTAGCCTCACTGTCAGTGAAGTGGTTTGTTATGCTGATGTAGCCAAAGGGTGCTCTAGTGTATGCTTACATAGATTCTGCATGAAAAGTAGTTTGAAAAGCTTGTGCCTGTTTCCAGTAGCAAGAAAGGAATTTAATTATGACCAAATGATATATCTTGATTGTCAAAAAGGAAGATCCTGTATAAGAAAGCACTGCAAGGACTGCCTTTCAAATAGAGAAACCTGTCAGGAGCCCTTCAAGCTTAACACTGTTTGAAGAATTATGTTGGAAATTTTAAGCCATTAATAACTGAAATCCTGGTGGATGTTTAGAAAGTACTGAATGCATTGAAGATGGCCTGAGTGTTGAACAAGGTAGCAGCAAAGATCAAGGACTGAGCTAGCGTAAAGGAAAAGTGTGGAGAGGAGATGACTGGGATATGTTTGAATGAGCAATTAATCTGACCTACCAATGAGTGATGTAAAGGAAGACTACCCGACAGATGTTGAAAGTGTTTCACCAGATGATCTCTATAATTTCTGTAAAAAGCACAGAGATAAAGCCTACATCCTGAGTGTTTACAGGTACTCCTACTCACCCAGCCACTAACCAATACAGGCATGTCTCATGCCTCACTACCAACTCTTTCATGCAAAAATGTAAACTAATACTTTCAAGATGCCTTAGAAAAACAGATTACAAATAAAAGTTGTTTTATTCACCAGTGTTATTCCTTCCAAAAATAAACGATAACTTAAGATAATAAAAGTTAAATTTTAAAAACTTATCAGAGCAGGAATATTGAATTATTCACTGTGGTGTGCAAATCTGACATTATCTAATTGGATAAGGAGGAAGATTTTTGTTCTCCCGTTAAACTGAAACAATCAAGCATTCACGGCTGAACAAATCCAATGGCTTATAGTATTCTGTGAGCACTCTACAAAATATTGGATCCCGTTTTGTCCAAAAAATAGTGCCTGCTGTCTTTCTGAAGTGCATGGCAGCTGAGTGCCTGATTTATTGCATTTCTTCACAAAAAACACAAAGCACCTTAGAAAAATCTGCTGAGTTCTCACCCAACATTAGACAGATGCAGCAAAATTTTCTCACATACCAAACCATTACACTCCACATTGACTGTTTCACTGGAATCTGAATTCCCATCTCTAAAAATCCCACAACGTTTTGTGCTAGCTGGCCAGAAGACTGGCAGAGCAGCCAATAACATCACATCTGGTTTTGCCCTAGTCTTTATCTTACATGTCTTCTGAGAAGAAACCATGTGTGGTCTCATATTAATACCAGGAAGGTAAATTGAAGAGATGAATGTATCAGCTAGTTACTGCAGGCTAAGGTGGGTTTGAATTTACAGGGCATCAGCTCTCCCATAATTGCCCATGTTACCCTGCATTACTGTCTGGTTTAATCTCCAAAGAATGTGGCAAATAGATCATCCCTTGGTGAACTCACTTTTACTAGAAGGTGAGAACAGGCATATAGGCAGATACCACTAAGTAGCTGACATGTGGGGAGTTCAGATCCCTAGATTACCGCCTGGCAGTCTGCCCACTTGCTCTTCTCCTAAGTTTGATTGCTTTTGGGTCAGGGACAGTAATTGCATTTGAGAAGAGTAATTATTTCCGTTCAGGAAACCTGCAGTACCTAGCTTGAAACAGGAAGGTGTATTTCAAGAGTCCTCCATGAAGCAAAATCCTTCCCTATTTATTTACAGAGATAGCATATTAACCTGTGCTTTTGTGAATGCCGCTACATATTAAAGATTGCAGGACCAGATTACTTGAAATTAAATACTTTCTAATACTATCTATGGAAAGATTTTCAGGTTGATTTTTTATATAAGGTACACCTTTTCTGAGAAAATGTGTTACAGAATACCCTGGAAAAGCCAGCAAAGACATTTTCTTGGAGTGCTTGGATGTTTGAAGAGGTAACGATTCTATTTTCTGGTTTTTTGGCAATGCAAAACTTGTTTAACCCATCAAATCTACCAGAGAGCCTATTCTATAAGTAGTTTTGCAACTTGGAAGCAGGATCAAGATTTTGCCAATTTTTTTCACTGCCAAGCCAGGGACAGAAATGTAAAAACCAAGAGAATACAGGAGTCTTTCTTAAGTTTTCTGCCCTGACATGGCCAAGCTATTGGTTTGATCTGGATAAAAATGGAAAACCAAGCCAAGAAATTAAATGACAGTATATGGAGAAAATCCAAAAGCAAGTATTTAAAGCTACTGAAGGTAGCGCTGTACTTAAGAACAGAGAAAATAATTAGATTCATGAGATACTTGCTTCACTAGACCCCAGGGAGCACTGCTTTATTGCACCGTAGAGAGGCAGCCACGCTAACCTGGAGCTGCACTAACGAACATATTAGCAGCAGAAGCACTTGGCCCTGGCACCATTCGTATTCCCCTTTACAACCCAGTCAGCATGCATCGCTTTATTCATTTGCCACAGCTTCCCACTGGCAAGTCAGGCAAGTCTGAAATAGGTAGGATCTTTCACATTTTTATTTTAAAATTTATTATTGTGCATTATTCCAAGTCCTGGAAAGAAAAGGGGTGCAGGAGACATATTTGAAATTCAAAGATCACTTCCTACAAGCTCAAGAATTGTCAATCCTGACAGGCAGGCAGTCAAGCAAAGGTGGCAGGAGGCCTCCATGGACGAACAGGGAGCTCCTGACAAAACTCAAAATGAAAAGGAAGAGTACAAGAGGTGGAGACAAAGGCAGATGACTCAGGTGGAGCATACAGACATGACTTGAGCATGCAGGTACTGAATTAGGAAAGCCAAAGCCAGTCAAGAGCTGAATCGGCAGTCGTCCGTCAACTTCTCCAACACGGGTCCTCGCCATGGGGTACTGTCCTTCAGGAACAGAGTGCTCCAGCATGGGTCCCCCATAGACCACAGGTCCTGCCAGAAAACCTGCTCCAGCCTGGGCTCCTCTCCACAGGCCACAGCTCCTGCAGGAGCCTGATTCTGCGTGGGCTCTCCACAGGCTGCAGCTTCCTTTAAGACATATCTACTGGCTCCACCATGAGGTCCTCCCCAGGCTGCAGGGGGACAGCCTGCCTCACCAGGGTCTTCATCACCACGGGCTGCAGGGGAATCTCTGCTCCGGCGCCTGGAGCATCTCCTCCCCCTCCTTCTGCACTGACCTGGGGGGCTGCAGGGCTGGTGCTCTCACATTTTCCTCACTCCTCTCTCACAGCTGCTATGACACAGCACAGTGGTTTTTACTCTTTCTTAATTATATTATCACAGAGGTCCCACTAGCATTGCTGATTTTTATACATGAGGACTGAATAATTTCCTTTTGCAATAGCATCATAGTTTTGAGTTTGCTATCCTTGACATCTATATAAATCTCAGAATTTTCCAAGATACATCAAGGTTCCAAGGTTTTGACTTTGTTTTTCTCAGGACTGATACCTGGTTGGCCGTCCTGTAATTACTGCATTCTGATTGCTTTTTGAGCACTGACAACATAAGAATTACTTAATTTCTTCTAAATTTCCTGGAAATCATCAACAGAACAGAGATCTCCTGCAACTTCCAGATGCAAAATATTTTAATTTATTAATTCAGAAATAATTGTCTCAACTAAATGTTATTTTAACATTCTCCTTATTTACTAATATAAATATGAATATGATCCACCTTAATATATGAATATAGAACTCTTCTTTCCTGAGTAAAAGTATCTATTACAAGTGTTTTCCTTTTATGCATTTTTATTTTATTGTCTTGGCTTTTTAATACGTCTACATTACCTGCCATTTTGCCTGGATCATAGGATCACAGGATAATTCAGGTTGGAAGGGATCTCAGGAGGTCTGTAGTCCATCCTCCTGCTTAAAGTAGTGTGGTCAGTTCTTTGCTATCCCACTATCCCACTATATATTTCTCTTATCTTTATTACTGTCCTTATTTCAGAAGTGAACCAGAACAGATTCCTTCTTGGACTCCAAAAGCAATCTGCATTACTTATTGGATGTTTTGCCCCTTTGACATCCTCTGCAATTTAGATAATTGAGTCATATTCAAGGTCAGAAGATAAGGAGAACTTCTCCAACTTCTGCTTATATTTCATACATTGAGCTATCCTCTTGTCTTTCAAGTGCTATGTCAACTTTCTCTTCCCCATCAGCCTTTTCTGAAATGTTAATGGTAACCAACCTGTCATCTGAGGGCAGTTTTAAATACCTTTCACAGAACCACAGCATTGCTGAGGTTGGAAGGGACCTCTGGAGATCACCTAGTCCAACCTCCCTCCTCAAAGCAAGGTCATTTACAGCAGGTTGCTCAGTGCCATGTCCAGTCAGGTTTTGAGTATGTCCAAAGACAGAGATGCTACAACCTCTCTGGGCAACATCATCTAGTTTTCACCCACCCTTACAGTTAAAAAAGGCCTTTTCTTATGTTTAAGTGGGATGGCCTGTATTTCCAAGTGCGTCCATTGCCTCCTGTCCTGTCACTGGGCATCACTGAGGAGAGTCTGGCTCCTTCATCTTCATTCCCTGCCATCGGGTGTTTATACCTGTTGATCAGATCCTCCTGAGCCTTCTCGTCTCAAGGCTAAGCAATTCCAGCTCTCTCAGCCTCTCCTTGTATCAGGGATGCTCCAATCCCTTCATCATCTTTGTGGCTCTTTTCTGGACTTACTCCAGTATGTCCATATCCCTGTTGTACTGGGAGCCCAGAACTGGACCCAGCACTCCAGATGTGTCTCACTGAAGGGCTGAGTAGAGGATAAGTATCAGCTTCCTTGACCTGCAGGCAACGTTTCTCCTCATGCAGGCCAAGATGCTGTTGGCCTTTGTTGCAAGGGTACAGTGCTGGCTCATGGTCAGCTTGTCCACCAGGCTCCCCAGGTCTTTTCCTGCAAAGGTGCTTTCCAGCTGGTTGGTCTTCAGTATGTACTGGTACATGGGGTTATTCCTTCCCAGGGCAGGACTCTGTATTTGCCTTTGTTGAATTTCAAGAGATTCCTGTTGGCCCATTTGTTTAGCCTGTCAAGGTCCCTCTGAATGGCAGCAAACCCTTCTGGTGTATCAGTCACTCCTCCCGGTTTTGCACTGTCTGCAGACTTGCTGAGAGTACGCCCTGTCCCATCATCCAGTTCATTAATGAAGATGTTAAACAGTATTGACCGCAGTATCGACCCCTGGGGTACCATTGGGGACTGGCCTCGACTGGATTTCATGTCGCTGATCCCAACCCTCTGAGCCCAGTAGTTCAGGTCACTTTCAATCCACCTCACTTCATTGGTTGGTCAATGAGGATATTATGCAAGATGGTGTTGAAAGCCTTACTAAAGTCAAGATAAACAACATCCACTGCTCCCCCTTCATCCACCAAGCCACTCATCTTATTGTAGAAGGCTGTCAGGTTGATCAGGCCTGATTTCCCCTTTGTAAAGACATGCTAACAGCTCCCAACACCTTCTTGTTCTTCCTACGCTTCAAAATAATATCAAGGAGGATTTGCCCCACCACATTCCCAGGAATCAAGGTGAGGCTGACCACCCTGTATTTCCCTGAATCCTCCTTCTTGTCCTTTTTGAAGATTGGACTGACATTTGCTTTCTTCCAGTCCTCAGTTACCTGCCCCGGTTGCCATGACCTTCCAAAGATAATTGAGTGTCCTTGCAATGACATTGGCCAGTACCCTCAGCACTTGTGGCTGCATCCCATCAGGTCCAGTGTGTATGTCCAGTTTGTTTAAATAGTCCCTAACATGATCCTCCTCCACCAAGGGAAAGTCTTCCTTGCTCCAGAACCTTGATGTGTCTTGGAAAACTCTGAGATATATATGGATTTTAAGGACAGCGAACTTCAAACTACAATGGTACTGCAAAAGCATATTATTCAATCCTTGTGTATACATATCAGGTGATTTGTGAGTAGGAGCTGAGAGGCGACTTTATTTTCATATATGGTGCTGGTGAGTCTCATATTAGTCAACAGCAAAAAACGAGTCATTAAAATGCATAAAAGAGCCACAAAAATACCTCAGACCTGAACAAAATGCCTTCTTAGTTATTTGAAGAGGAAAAAAAAAAAGGTTTGAGAGAGAACTTGATTCTGTTTATCTTTGCTGGGAGAAAAAAGTAGATATTACAGTGGTCTCTAATTTAGCAGAGAAAAAGTTCAAAGGAACTAATGTCTGGAAGATGAAACTGGACACATCTGAACTGGAGACTTAGCACTGAGCATAACCACTGAAATAAAGCTTCAAGGGGATTTGTGAATAATCATCTTTGAATCAAACTTACTTTTTCTGAAAGAATGTTGTTGTCAGAAATGTATTTGGCTCAGTACAAAGGTAATACAATGAAATGCAGTGAGTCGTGATGTATCAGCACAGATGTTCATTTCACAGTCTTGTCTGACTTAAAACACTATGAAGTAATAAATTTCGAAGGTCCTGACAGTGATTTTGAAGGCCAAAACCAACGTGGGACTTCAAAAAGTACTGCTTGTGCTGATTGGCATGGTTGATACTGTACACCTGAAGAATACTAGTCAGATTGAGGTATCTCTGGTCGCTGTCAAGCCATGAACACCAAAATTAGGTGGGAATTAAAAATGTGTAGTGCATGAATGATAGATCAGAAAAACAATCTAGTAAAACATGAGTTCATTTTATCAGAAGGAGGAGAGATCTCACTAAACACTGAACATTTTGAAACTCCTACTCAACAGCATTTCAATCTAATTTTTGTACTAATGAAGTTACTGTGGAATTATGTCCAATTTTTGTCATCATTGGCTAGTTATTTGTGTATGTACGTTACTCTACATTCTTAACAATGCAGCATTGACTATGGGGTCAGTTTTGTTCTAAATAAATTTTCCAGATCTATAAAATGCATTGGCATGTTTATTTTATTAGTTACTTTTTGCTTCCTAAATGATTTGGCATATGCTGAGTGGCTGGGTTGTGTAGCTGTATAGGAGGTGTAATTCATGTGACATAAATATTTTGAGGAACTCTTTTTTGCATCACAGTCCTGTTGCCACCACTATGCACCTTAGTCCCATCTCTTCTCTAGTCCATCTGTTAAAATGGTGAATTTGCTGAAGATAACTTTAAAATGAGACTTCTGAGAGGCAGTTTTCTCAGAAGTGTCCATTCTGTTGAACAGTGAATAATTGTTGCAAGACTTACACAGCTTTTTGTGGAATAATGTATTTATCAACATTTTGTATCATAAGGAGCAAAAAAAAAAAAAAGTAAACTACATTACAGAATTACTCAAATAGCTTGAAAAACTCCAGAACAGTTCTAAAAACTGAATATTTAGTTACAGTCCCTTTTTAACATACTTCTAAGAAAGGTGGTTATATTGCACTCATAAGAGAAGCTCCAGTTAGATTTACCTGTGCTCTACCTCTTTGATGACAGAACAGCTCAAAAGGGCACAGCTCTGGTGACAGGTGAACAATGCTGAAGAGACTCAAAGTCATTGAGACCCTCATGCAAACGTGTTTGGTTGTTTAATGAGATTCTGAAAGTCATTGTAATGGAAGTGTAATAGCATACCTTCTTCTTTCTTTCAGGAAAACAAAATGTACATGTCTGTAATAACACTTGTAATCCTGGAGCCTGGTCCAATAACTTCACCCCTAGTGCATCTTTCTCTTTTTTCCACACTGAATTCTCATCAGCTTTCCATGCACGCTCCTATCTGATGCCTCTATCACTTGGCACTATTTGGGCAATACTATATTCATATGTCTTCTCAACAATCCCATCCTCTTTGGGAGAATTCCTTCCGAATTCCACATTATAAATTTATGCTCTTATTCTCTCTGTCTTCACATCATTTTTCCCAAACAGAAAGGTCCATCCATTTCCCCATCTGCATCTGTCCTCTTATTTGCATCAAGATGCAGCTCTGCTGCCACCTGCTTCACTCCTCTTCCCTTTTCTGATGAATTTGTTAGAGTAGCACCATCCAAAGTTGGGCATTGAACTGACACCTCTGGGTTACAGAACAATTCTTCAAATATCCCTGAAATAGCAACTGTCTGTAATTGGACTTACCAAGTGTCAGTAAGGTGATCAGTGGTACTCAAATACACGTTATTTGCCCATCAAATGAACACGTGGCAAGTGAATTGCCAAGGCTGCTATTCCATCATTCTCAAGTGGCACTCAACACATGTATGTGTATGTATAAGAAATACAGTCAGAGGTATATATTGTCCCATTGTTGAAGAGATCCGATGTTTGCCTTTTGGGACAACAGAGACTTTACTCCTTTACTCTCTTCCTGACAAGGTAATCAATAAAGCGTGTGATTTCACTGTTGCTGCAAGGAATCCCGGTGACCTGCTCCTGCCACGATGCCTAGCGATTGCAGGACGATGGAAGAATGTGCAGGCTGCAGTGAAAACGTCACTGTGTAGGGAAACACCTGGATGCGGTCCTGGCCATGCCTTTGCAGTATGCTGCAGCTTACACAGCGAACACTTCCACACTTTTTATGTTATCTTCTCATTACCTGAGAAGATAATGGCAGGCTCTGGTCATGTAGGTTATGCCAATACACATTCAGCCTGTAAATCTGGCACACACAGACAGAAATCCTCCCTCCTCCCTCTGGGGCTAAGGGGAGGCAACCAGGGAAAATAAGGGATGCCTCCTGCTCCCACATCCCTTATTGCAGGGTGACGTGGCTTAGGAATGAAGGAATTCCAGGCGACCGTGGGTCATGTTGTGGGTTGTGCACTGCTGTGGTATGCATATCCACTCTCCTGTTATGGACTGATTTGATGTGCATCAGAGACTTTTGGATTTACAGAATTTTAAGAGACTCTACCTACAGTAAAAGTTTTGGGTGCAACAACATGTTTCTCCTTCATTTTCCAAGCACATAACCCCATTTTTACGGTACTTGGCCAATATCTCAACAAAATCAAATGTCTGTGCAAAAACAAAAGTATATGCAGAACAACTGAAAATATTTTTAATAGAAGAGGGAAGAAATGTCCTCCTCTTATCTAGGCAAAAACTAAAGCCCAGTTAGGATTTGTTATCAACATGGCATGCATTTATTCCCATTTGAAATTGTGTGCATTTGGAAATCTTTAAAGCTGAAGCAGTCTGATAAATAAACCAAAATAAACAAACAGAAACTACATTAAGGACTTCTTTTTATTTATTAACTAGTAAGATCTTTTAATAACTGGGAAAATGAAAGGGGGATTTGCTAGCGAAAATAATAACATAACACAGTATGGCATCATGATCTTGTTACCAGAAACGGTTTCACTATTGCTTCATACTCAGTAGGTCCTGGAATACATTAGTATCGGAGACTGAAAAAAGGCAAACTATGGAAAGATAAGCGTAATTCCACCTGTTAATGCAAAGGAGATTTCTTCATTACCTGGTAACTCAGCAGTGTATTATGGACCGTAACATGATAGTTATGGAGGTTGCCATTGAAAATCTGCATTCACTAGCATCTCGTTGACCACCCATATGAAGTGTTCTGAGCTGTCATCTGCCAGCTAAAGGGAAAATTTGGGCAAGCATGAAAAGAAGCTGCACTATGAGAGGAATTCCAAAAAGCAAATTGTTTCACAAGCCTTTCTCCACCCCTCTCAATTAGAAAAAGCTTGCTAAGAAATGACACAAGCCAAAGACTGTAACTGTACTGGGTTCCACAGTCCATCCATTTGGGGCTATTTTTCAGTGTTAGTTAATCTGTCTCAGTCTACTGCTAGGATAGAGCTACAAAAACATCGGAAGAGATGGGTACTCTTCCTTACTATACCTATATCTCTTATATTTCTGCAAATTGCAAAGACAGTTGAAAAAAGTCTGTAGCTGTATGTTTAAATCACTTCCCTTCCATCCTCTGTAGATTAACAGATAGAGGAAAAAAAAGTGGTGCAAGAGAAATGGTATTTCTCCCATCTTTACACAAAGCCAAATACCATCCATAGCTGTAAACCAGCAATAAATCCAGTGTGTAAAGCTGGATACTGCAGTGAAATTCAGGAGTCTCATCCTATTCTGTTACAACTCACCCATGACAACAGTAAGAAGGATCAGTGGACCTTTTTCTGGCCCTAGACCATTGTCTAAGACACGTCCACAGCTTTTACTTAGTCCAGTGCTTGTAGCATTCAGCAGAACACCTTCCAGTGCATTCACCTCCAGAGGCTGACCTTGAGGCCCATGGTCATTGTGGTCTCTTCTCCTTCCTCTTTGCCATTAACATGCAACCTCTCGGTTACTTTTACCTGTGTTCTTCAGGAAAAGGATGAGAGAGTCTCTGTTCAAAGTTACGTCATCGCAGGTGATGGTGGCTGAAGGAGTTAGCTGTTGGTTGCTCACAGAAGCAGTTAACCCAAACCATACCATGACCCAGATAGCAGCAGGAAAGGTGACTTGGCATTTTGTTGGCTGGCATAACTGAGATGAACATGTAGCAAATGGAGAGGGCCATATGGAAATGGAGAGTGAAACGTTGTACAAATGTTAACACTTTAGAAGGTTATCCAGTACATGGAAAAGTGACAAGGAAAAAAGTAGGGAGAATAAAAACATGAAGGGAATTGTGTGAATAATGCTTTGAGACTACTTTAGCAGCATTTGAAGTACCCATGTGTTTGCTGCTTCCATATGGCAAAGCAGGGAGGTAACCTCACCACGCAATTTGTCCTGCAGCTCTGGCGATGCCCACGCTGATGATGGTAGGTTTAGACTTGCACATAAGAGGTGTTGGGCAAGAACAGCAGTAGGGGGATGAAGCCAGGAGGGGAGGGGAGTGGTGTGGGGTAAAACATGCAGCAAATCTGTATTGAAGATAACCTCGGAAGCAGTGACATGAAGCCTATTGAAGGTGTGAACAAAACCTGGCATCAGTAGATGCCTAAGTCCCTGCTAATAAAATGGTGTCAGGGAATGTTCCACCATCCTGAACCGAAATAATCTATACTAGCAAGCTCCTAAAACACTTGCTGTCCTGCTTTCAGCCTGGAGGCAACTAGCCCTCTCCCTAGCTATTCCTAAACCTTGTCCAGGGGGTAGGACCCCAACTCTCTCAGCCTGTCTTCGTAGGAGAGGTGCTCCAGCCCCCTGATCATTTTTGTGTCCCTCCTCTGGACCCGCTCCAACAGGTCCATGTCTTTCCTGCGCTGAGGACCCCAGAGCTGGACACAGTACTGCAGGTGGGGTCTCACGAGAGCAGAGTAGAGGGGGAGAATCACCTCCCTCGACCTGCTGGTCACACTTCTTTTGACGTAGCCCAGGATACAGTTGGCTTTCTGGGCTGCGAGCGCACATTGCTGGCTCATGTCTAATTTTTCATCCACCAGTACCCCCAAGTCCTTCTCAATAGGGCTGCTCTCCAATTGTGTTTCTTTCCTGAAAGGTTAGATTCTGCAGAATCAAAATACATGAATCGTACAGACACACAAATGTCTTGAGTATGTGGAACAGGTATTTGACCCTTGCCCTGTCATTCTGTCCTTAGTCACTTTGGCTACATCTGTACCAATTTTAATGTTTGACTGATGTGAACACATCAGGAATTACCCTGTGCACACCACACCTCAACCTATTTACTTTGAATAGGGTGGAAGCAAGCACCATATTACACTTTTTGTGTTACAGATTTGGGAGCCACACCTTATAATTACCTTATCTTTGGGCTATGATTGTGAGGCATCCTCTGGTATTTACATTTATGCCACTGGTTTTCTGTGCAACCTGGGACAACTTCTTTAAGCACACTACAGCTGCATTTCTTCATCTCTAAATTGGGGGCAATTCTTTCCTTATGAGATTGTTATGAAGCCACATTAATTAATGTTTATAAACAGAGGATATCTTGGGGTGAATGAGATAGATACATGAAAAGCACTCTTATTATTCATAATAGGACAGCATATTCTGCTTGTATGTACACAGAGAATACACACACTGTCTCAGAAAGGGTGAAGTTTACCTAAACTATACGTAAGGGTGGGATTCATTTTCTTTAGTCATCTAAAGTTAGGTATCTCACCTAGTCACTGTTCTAGGCTCTTTATATTATTGATAGACAGAAAACCTCAGGCAATGGCTTGTTTTATCTAAGGGTGGTAGAACACATCTTCCTCTGCAAGTGTCTGTTTCTCCCCACTGGCTATGAAACTTAGAGTAGCTCATAGAAGATATGCAGGCACACAAAGTAAAGTGAGATTAATCACCGACTTACCATTTTGCTCAATCAACTGCTGCTATGTATTATTTATTCATAAGAATGATATGGCTAAAATATCACCTATATAAGATGATAATATGCATTGTACCCACCATATCCTTTAATTCAAGTTGGTCAGTGTCGTGGTTTAAGCCCAGCCAGTAACAAAGCACCACAAAGCCGCTTGCTCTCTCCTCCCCCGCCCCAACCCCGGTGGGATGAGGAGAAAATATAAAGAAAAGCTCGTGGGTCAAGACAAGGACAGGAAGGGATCAGCAGTTATGGTCACGGGAAAAAAAACAGGCTCAACTTGGGGAAGAAAAAAAAAAAATTTAATTTACTACAAACCAAATCAAAACAAGGATATTAGGAAGTAAACCCAAATCTTAAAAACACCTTCCCCCCACCCCTCTCCTCCCTCCTTCCTGGACTCAACTCCACT
>JAOBAS010000013.1:8319313-8330009 GCA_025311575.1 Elanoides forficatus | reverse complement strand
GGGAAGAAGGAGGAAGGGGGGACGCTGGGAGCGATGGCGTCTGACTTCCCAAGTCCCCGTTGGGCGTGATGGAGCCCAGCTGTCCTGGAGATGGCTGAGCACCTGCCTGCCCGTGGGCAGTGGGGAACGGATTCCTTGGTTTGCTTTGCTTGCGTGTGCGGGTTTTGCTTTACCTATTAAACTGTCTTTGTCTCAGCCCACGAGTTTTCTCACTTTTACCCTTCCGATTCTCTCCCCCATCCCACCGGAGGGAAGTGAGTGAGCGGCTGCCTGGGGCTGAGCTGCCGGCTGGGGTTAAACCATGACACATGACATGGATTCAGGACTCAATTAAAAATGCAGAAATAGGATGCCATGAGAAAGAAAATAAAATGTGTAAGCAATTGATGTCCATCAACCTGGTATTATGAAATACAGATTTTGTCAGATAGGCTTGCTATTTGAAGATCTAAAGTCTGACAAAGGTAATGGTACTAGTATATAAGATAAAGTTTCTGTAGGCACCTGAATTGCATGAGTTTATGAAAAAAATAGAGATGCAAAAATTACTTAATTTAAATTATATGGTTTAACAAGTAGTTAAGTGACAGAACAGAAAGCGTAACTGCAAATGGAACCATCAGCTGTAAGTAGTAAGAATACAGTCTTAACATATTCCATGCTTTTTCTTTTCCCTTTTTAGTGTTTCAGATGGGTTTTTTTGGTGCTGAAATAAGGCTGATTGTTCTGTCGTTTAAGGATGCCCATAAAACTCATTTCAAGGATAGATCAAATAGTCACAGATTGCTAGCAGCTGGGGAAGTCTACTGGAGAATTACCATTCATTGACTTCTCCTGTTGTTACTTTCGATTCTGCAGTTGGTTTCTACCAGACACAGCCTATCTTTGCTTGGATATTTTTGCGTTCTTACAATAAGTACAATGTTTAGTCTTGTTCCAGAAGCCACAGATTCCAGTCCCTTTCATTAGTTGTCAACTTAAATGGGACATGCTGACAGCTTATTCTGAATAGAATAGAATAGAATAGAATAGAATAGAATAGAATAGAATAGAATAGAATAGAATAGAATAGAATATCTCAGTTGGAAGGGACCTACAATGATCATCTAGTCTAGCTGCCAAATTGCTGTCCAGCATGAACAGCCCTGTGGTTGTGATTGTTTCAGCTGCTGTCACGTGGAGTGTGGAAACTCAGAAATTTAAAGTGAAATCAATGAGACATGGACAAAAAAGAATAGAATGAAACTGCTACATGCTGGCAAGGGTGTACTTGCATTTACTTCATAGTAATATCATCATGCATTACCTAGCACTTCCTTAGGCTATGTTCTTAAGAACAAGTTTAAAAGTGTTAACAATATGTACAGAAAGTTGTACAAGTCTATGCAACAGATGATGTGAGAAGTAGTATCAACCTCAATGCACTATCAGTCTGCTCAGATTTCAATGTTGAAGTTTACTAAAAGTGACAAAAATTAACATCTGAAGTTAAGGGAGGAAAGTTTTAACTTCCGGAGTTGAAGGCGAATCACAGAAGAATTTAGGTCGGAAGGGATCTCAAGATCATTTAGTCGAGTCCTCTGCTCAAACCTTGGACAACTTTGAAGTCAGAAAAGATTGCTTAGGCCTTTTGCTTGGGTTCTGAATATCTTTTTCTCAGCTGCAACTTCTGCCCATTGCCTCTAATCCTTCCTCTGTGCACCTCTGAGTAGTGTCTGGCTCTGTCTTCTCTGCACCTTCCCTGGAGGTAACTGTAGACAGCAATAAGTTCTTCCTGAAGCCATCTCTTCTCTGGGGTGAGCAAACCCAGGTCCCTCACCTTTTCCTATTACATCACGTGCTCCAGCCCCTGATCGTCTTGGTGGTCCTCCAATGGGCTCAGTATGTCCAAGTCTTTCTTGTAATGAGGAGCCCAAAACTGCACATGTCATTGCAGATGCTGTCTCACAAGTGCCAAACAGAGGGAAGAAGCACCTCCCTTGTCCTGCTGGCTACACTTTTGCTATTGCAGCCCAGTATGCGTTTGACCACCTTTGCTGCAATGGCACACTGCTGACTCACGTTCAGCTTGTTGTCCAGAAGGACCCCCAGGTCTTTTTTTTGCAAAGTTGCTTTCTGGCTGAGTCCCCACCCTGTGCTGTTGCATGGTGTTATGCCATCCCAGATGCGGGACTGCATTTTCCCTTGTTGAATTCCGTAAAATGTTTGTCAGCCCATTTCTCCAGCTTGTCAAGGTGCCACCTCCAATGGCAGCCGTATCACCCAGCACAATGACTGCTCCCCCCAGCTGGGTATCATCTGTGAACTTGTGGAGAGCATGCGCTGTTCCACTGTCAAAGCCATGAATGGAGATGTTGAACAATATTGGTCCCAATATGAAAGCCCAAGGAATACCACTTATAAATAGCCACCACCACACGTTCAGCCCGTTGCTCCAGCCTTTTTTTCACTCACTTTGTCATTCACCCAGCTAGTCCCAGCTTTCTAGTTTAGCTGCAAAGATGCTGCAAGAGAGAGTCAAAAGCTTGCCAAAGTGAAGGTCAATGACATCCACTGCTCTGCCCTCATCCTCAAATCCAGTCATGACATTGTAGAAGGTAATTAGGTTGGTCAAGTGCAAGTTGCACTTGGTAAATCCCTGCTGGTTTTTCCCAATCACTTTATTGTCCTTTATGTGCCTGGACATGGCTTACAGAAGGATTTGGTCCATAACCTTCGCAAGGACTGAAGTAAAGCCAATTGGCCTGTATTTCGCCAGCGCTTCCTCCTTGGCCTTCTGGAAGATGGGTGTGACATTTGCTTCTGCAGTCATTGGGAACTTCTGATCACTGCAGCCTTTTGAAGAGATAGAGAACAGCCCTGCAGTGATATCAGCCATGCATCCTACTTGGCTATGTGTTCAGGTTGCTTAAGTAATCTCTAACTCAGTCTTCCTCTAACATTGGTTGTATTCCACCAAACACATGGGAAGCCTGAGAACAGACCTTGCCAGTAAAGAGTGGGGCACAGAAACCTCAGCCTTTCCATCTCCTTCATCACTAGGCTACCTGTCCACTTGGCCTCAGTCTTCCTCTTGCTGCTTTTGTTCCTACTTCTTGTAACCCTTCATGTCCTTCACCAGTTTTTACTCTGGCTAAGCTTTGGCTTTCCTAATTCAATCTCTGTACATTTGGGCATTCCTTCTTTATTCCTCCCGAGCAGCCCATCCCTGCTTCCATCTCCTGTAGGGTTTCTGTTTCCATCTAAGCCCAGTCAGGAGTTCCCCATTCAGCTAGTCTGGCCTCCTCACATCTGCATCGTGTCCTGCAGACAGAAGTGGGTGCTTCTTGTGCTTTAAGGAGGTTGTCCCTGAATGTCAACCTGTTCTCCTGGAGTCCTTTGTCTTTCAAAGCAGCAGTTCCTGGGAACTAGCATACCAGGAATCTCCCTGAAGGCCTCTCTACTGAAGTTCAGAGTTGTTATTGCTCCTTGCCTCTTTTGCTTTCCATCTTCAAATCCTATGGCTTACCAGGACTAGACCAAACAAGCCCAGTTCCTTTGTTATTAGAATCAGCTAGGAAGAAATAAAAACAAATTTTATTATTCAACAGGTTTATTATAAAAAAATAAAGATTTTTTTCCACATTGACATGTACTAATAAATTGATCCTCAGAGTATGTTAATATAATTCTAAACATTTTATTGTGCTCTTTTAGTGCAGCATCTTTGGCCTCGCACACATTTTCACTTGCCACTTTCTCAATGAAAAGGCAAGTAGTATATTTCTGTTGGTGTTTCTGCCTGTAAATGACATAAAATAGGTGTCCATAAAGACTCTACTGAAGTCCACAGAGTCCTGTTCATTTATGCAAGCTGAGGATCTGTTCCAGCTGTCACTTCATGAATTCTTGAGGTGATTCAGATACAGAGCTATTATTCTGTGTCCATAAGTGCCTCTGTTGTTATGATTTTGGGGCAGGTATTACAGTATCTGGTTGTTCTTTGTCATCTGGGCATACTTTAATATTGCCTCTAACAGATAGATCCTCCTCCAGGGTCAGGTTTTGGTTTTAAGCATCCTGCTCCATAACATAGATAAGACCTAAAATTTTGAGACAAGACCTGAGGAAAAATAAAGATTTTGTGCTAGATGCGGGGTTGGTAAAACGTGCATGGCAGATAAAACATGCATATTTTGTGCATTTACTCATATGCAATAGCTGCCTTTTAAAAAGCACAACAGTTTAGGGTGTCACCTTCCCTTCTGGGTGTCCATTTAGCTGCCGTGTAGAGTTGTGACTCTTACCTTGGGGACAGGTGACTTCATTCCCACCAGAGCTTTGTAATCCTGGTAAAATCTTCCTGAGTATTAACTGGCTCTTGTGCTAAGAATGGATGGCACCCAGGCTAACACCAACACCCTGCAACGGGCAGTGCAAACCCCACCAGACTTCTGTGCCTATGCCCAGGCTGGAGAGATGGACGTATGGCAACTGGGGCTGAGTGCGGACAGGGACTTGTAGAAGATAGTTCCAAGGTCCTTTACCAAGTGATGGCTGTTCTTCTGATTTCAACAACTTAATATTCTTACGTCGTATTATCTTTTTCTGCTCTTGTTTTGTTCTCTTAAAACACCATTGTGTTATACACACACACACACACAACTACTGCAAAATTGTCAGAGAACCCTGCCAACTAAAAAACTTTAGAGCAGCCACTGCATGAAAACATACAAGAAAACTGGTATGTTTTGTGAGAAATTTGGAATTTCACTATTTAGCATAGGAAATGTTACGTTTTATATGTGTCTGTCTTGCCTACAACTACTTAGTGGATCTTCAGGTTCTTTACAAGTAGGGTCCTGAGGCTCGTGCCCTAACCAATCATGCCTGGGTATGGCGCTGGAAAGACCAGTGAACCACGGGTTTATACCAGTGAGTGGACAAGACTTAGCTAACTTGAGGGAGATCCCAACATTTTTGCTCTATTCCATTCCAAAGAGCTGAAACTGGCATTTCTTTTCTCTAGGCTTGATTTTACCATACAGAAAATGAACTTAATAATACCCGCTTATCTTAGTAGGGTGTTATATGGCTAACCTCCTGTTTATAAAATGTATAACCCTGTGGCAAATGCTTCCACATGATCTTCTGAGGATAAGACAAGGCGAGCCTCTAATGAGGACTGGCATTCAGGCTGTCCATCAAGAGCGTAGGGATCTACAGAATATCCCCCTGGCAGAGTGAAAGGCAGAGCGTGCACCAGGTCACACCGGTTCGGAGGCCCAGAGGCTGGCACAGCCTTTATGTAACTCCTTTACCACAGTTTTGTCCTCCACACATCACGCAGATAAAGGATATGCCCAGCGCTATCGTGACCACCCATGCTCACAGAGTTACAGCCGGGGACAGCGTAATAGCACGCAGCTTGCATCATCAACTCCCCTCCACCTAACTATATTGCTATAAGCGGCTTGTGCAGGGGACTATGCCCTACATTTCAGGCCATTACTAGCACAGAAGCAAAGGTGCAAAATCATCCCTACAAACAGCTACACGCCTTCGGGAGGCTGACACACCCAGTGAAGTGGGTGCAGTAGCAGTGACACACACCTATGGAAAAGGCTGGATTTGGTAGTTAGCGATGTGCTGCAGATCTGACTATACACGTTGCTGTCGTTTCAACACCGTGCCCTCAAAACATCAGCTGATAGTTTGGCATAGCCGTTCTCCAGCATGTACACATATGAAGCCCTCATTGCAAAAGCGTGCTTGCCACACCTCACAAATGATAGATGCTGTGACAGATATCACTGCAGATAAAAATCTTAGCTGTGTAAAAGTATGAGAAACCATGTAAGAAAAGTATCAGTAAGGCAGAATGAGATAGTATGCATACAGGTTTTATCATCCTTGTGTCCATGAAACACTCATTTTTAAAAGGAAGCCGAAACATGGGTTAAGCTATGAATGTGTACCTGCTGGGTATACAAGACACCTCATATACTGCGTATACACATTCGCTTCTTGGTTAGGGTGAAATCTCCCACAGAGGAATTAATTATAAATTAATCTCTCAGAATGGGGCTGGGAAGCACTGGATTAATGGTTCCTCTTCTGGACCAGCAGCAGTTTAAGTTGGATGCAGCCCAGCACTGCAGGCCAACACTTCCAGTCACTGTCCAGATTTGCAGTAAACAGGGTTAGTTCTACAGTTTAAAACCTGTAAACATAACAATCTGAAGTCAAACCGTAGTTATATTTACTTGGGAATAAACCCTGATGCAGCTTGGGAGAAAGCTGTCCACTACTTCCCTGGTCTTCTTCTCGGGACCAGATTTTTGGGTAGAAAGATGGAGAAGAAATGTCCATATGTATATAGAGTCCTGTGGAAATGAAAGTTGTATTTGCTTCGCTAGGAATTCTCTCTGTTGGATCTGGCCCTTGAGCATTTAAGCCAGGATATTAAACATATTTTAATTCTGATATTTCAGATAGAGCCACAGCAAAAATGGCTGATGTTCGAAACATGAAGTTGGCACAGACCAGAAATCAAATTCAGTGCTGGTGCTGGCAGATGCAAGTGAGGTGGAACCTAGTGGGAACTTACATCAAAGGTAAGTTTTGGCCAAAGCCTGAACTGAGCATTAACATCTCTGGATACTTTCTGATGCATCATGTCAACATATTTGGTTTGGAAAAAACCTGTTTTGATGCAGCTGAATGTATGAAAGGACAGATGGCATCTAGCAGGCAATTTGGAAGACAAAAGAGCTGGATCTGTTTCAGATCCTGCGGAAGACTCCCTGTGCAAAAACTGTGTAATCCCTGTGTGCCTGAGTTACCCCACCTCAAATTATGGAGTGAACAACATGTTACGTAATAAACAAAAAAAATTAATTAGTGCTGAAAGACACATTGTTGGTTTTAATGTTATTATTTTTAAAAAATTATGGTTGCTTGAAAACAGCTTCTTTTAAGAATGTATACTATAAAGCTGCCATAAACCAGCCTCTGTATTGAAGCAGATAGCAGTTGTACTATTGCACATGCATACACTTAAGCCTGCACTTGTTGATTCAAAGAACAGACAAGCTTTGTTGGCACTGCTAGCAGTCTTTACAAGGCATATCAGCTAAAAAGCTTCAATTCAAGGAGCATATAAATTTGACAGGCTGTGCAAGAAAATCCCATGCACCTCAAATTGATGCACTGATTTATTTCATCATTTTCCCTCTTACAACATTGATGGAATCAAATGAAAAAATCTGATAGTTCAATAGTTAATCAAAACACACTTCTAAAGTTAAGGTCTTCTGAACAATTTAAATTTGGTCATGGTTAACGCATATAATACTTTGTGTGCCTTCTTTACCGGTATGTGAATTGATTGTCCCTTAGCGTATGCTGTAACATTTAGATCTTCTGACAAATGCATTGATTCAAGCACTTTTATGGTTTCCCACCAGGAAAGTTCCTGGCTGTGGTGATTCTCTTTGTGGTAAGGCAAAGTTCTTTTACTGCTGTTTTTGTCTTTTGGTGAGCTGCCTGGAGGGATCACTGGTGGCAACATACAAAGCTCTGACGGCTTTCTTCCTACTACACTTCATAAATATTATCCAACACACTGGTATTTCACCTTCCCCTTACAACAATCTCATTGCTAACCTGAAGCAAAACCTGAGTGAGTTCAATTAGTGAAGAAGCAACTGCTCTTTCATCAAACGTTACAGTAGAATATGCCTCACTGAAATTCATGAATAAATGCTTTTTCACGTGCATTACTATATGCACTGATCATCTGGACTTTGTAACATTTCTATTGCCATTAATTTGTGTCATGAACAAGCAGCAAATGGCTTGAAATAGTTCTGAAATTAGGTATCTTGGGTTTTTTACCAAAAAGTTCTGGAAGGAATACAAAAAGTTTGTATCTCGAATGGGAACTGGGAGGAGACCTTCCTTGAGGCAGGCTGTCCCACACCTTCCTGTTGCCTTCTGCACCTTTCCTGAAGAACGCAGACTTGCCTGCTGCCAGCACAAGCACCCTGGAGTGCTGGACAAATGGCTGGAGTGCAGCTGGGAATTCATGTGTTCCTCTGGGATCAGCTGCCACAGGCCTGCCTTTTCTGAATGGAAATTTGCCCACCTGAGATGTCCAGATTTTAGGAACATGTAGATTACCAAGTAGAAGATGACAACACTGGCTAATTAATGATATTTTAAAAAATAATCTGACTACCATGCTGCAGATTTCCTTGGAGGCTGCTTTGACGCTATGCCTTTGGATGCCTTCCTCCTTCTGCTCTGTTTAAGTGAAGACATGGGTCTCAGCTTTCTTAGAACCAGCACATATTGCTGGGTGCACAAACGTAGGAAACTAGTTGGGATGTGTTTGGAAGCCCTCAGACACTGACCTGATTTTAAAAGCATGTCCACGTGCTTGCAGGCTGAAAGTTAAACTAATGAGAATCATTTGTCATAAACTTCATCACATTTTTTAAAGCCAATATCAAAGCACAAAAGAAGTTACTTTGGTTAGATTGTTCATCTTCTCCCTGTTCTCCAAGCTCTGCAGCTCTGTTGTGGCTCTTCTCAAGGCTTAATTGCTCTGTAAAATTATCTATGTACAATCATATTGCCAATATAAAGGAATTAATTGCAATCCAGAGAAGTCATCTAATCTGAAATAGATGAAACAGCAAACTGAATCACATAAATATTTTATAAACAATAACTATTGGTGTCAATTGTGCAAAAAAGACTTCCATAGAATAAATAAACATTTTAATAAAGAAGTAAGCATATCTAGGCTATAATATAAATAATGATTATTATTATTATGAATATGTATTAATATTCCTAATATGTCTTGTTCCTTTTTGTTCTTTGGTAGACTGTGGATCTTTACGCAGTGTTGGTGGCACTCTGCTTAGTCCACATCTTGCCTGATATCAGGGACGGCTGGGGAGTGCAATCCTTTGTCATGTTGATTCATTCAGTAGTCCATTCTGTTCTAAACATGTGGCCAAGGCAAATGGCCACATACCAATCTGAGGATTATGACTCATTCTTTTGGTTTCCTTTTGATTTAAATGATAATGTTAAAAAAAGTTCTGAAGCCATGCTTTAGGCAATACCAACCACACGTCAGGTTTCTAACTGCCCAACAATACGCTGCAGTGGTTTCACCTGAAGGAGGCACAGGAACCACAGCTAACACTACGGCTGTCTGTCTGCAACTTGGGAAGGAGGTTGGTGTTCACCTGGCCCTACCCAGTGACAGATCCATTTCAGAGCTCTCACCGGACCTCCTGCCATGATCACTGCCATCAAAATAAAATGTAATTCAAGTCAGTGTAATTCATGCAGAGTTTTGATTGACTCTTCTCATGTAAGAGAAGTAGCAGCTGTCCGTACATCAGCATGAGGTAACCTTGCTTCGGCTCCGACTTTCGGGCAGCGTTGGGATAAGTTGGACTTCCCTGTCCATCCAGGCCTCCAGGGGTTGACATAGCTCCTCTTCCTTTTCCCAGTGCAGGTGATCCCTACGCCCAAACACCTGCTAGTTTCCAAGCTCCAGGCGCAGCGGCTCTACAGTGGAGTTAACTAGCGACGGCCAGTGGGCCTCTCCTGTCCATAGGGCCGGGATCGCAGCAGCCAGGGGGGTCCAGGAGCTGAGCGGAGGGTGACTCACCCAGGAGGAGGAATGCGAGCTGTGCTCACCAAGACCGAGTGACAACAAGTGACACAGGCGCTGGTGCACTGTGGGAGGGAGAGGTAGATACCATCTGATCTGCTGTCTGCCAGGAGGAAAGCTCGCAACTCGGGTGGAGTAGCTCCCCTCCTGTCCCTCGGTGGGGAAACTGACCCCGAGGGTGTCATGCAGCCATCCACACTACGTGGATCGTGGGAGAGGGAGGGCGAGAGACAAGCTGGCAGGAGGAGGTAAGAGGCGAAGGGTGTGAGGAGCAGCTGGTGCATCCACTCCAGGCAGAGGGTTTGCTGGGGTTGAAACGTAGGGTGCAGAACAGATGAACCGGCACCGCACCCGCAGCCCCGCCGGCCTTTGCCGCGGGGGCTCCTTCTCCCACAGCCCTCAGCAACGCTCTGGGCGGGCGAACCACTCTGCGCCACGAAGTGACCGTAAAGGCTTTGGTCCAGGAGATGGAGGGGAGAGCGTGCAAAAGGCACCTCGGTGGAGCCCGGAGGAGGCTGGGCAAGTTGCTGGCCAGGGAAACGCCACCAACCACCGCCGGTGGGGCAGGGAGATGGCGAGATCTCGTTGCGGTCGCTGGTTTTATCAGTGCTGGGAGGGGAAGGGATTTTAGCGGAGGCTTCTCGGGGCAGTCAGCCGAAAAGCCGACACCTCAGTACCAACAGCCTGAGGTAAAGCGAGCGCTGCAAGCGCCAATGCCTTGGCCTGTCCGTCAAGGGGGAGTGAGAGGGGAAGGAGAGAAGAATCAAAACCCAAACTGTGAAGAAGAGAAAAGGAAGAAAGGAAATAAAAGTTGACCGCAATATTTATTGCCCCGTCTGGCAAAACCCTACCTATTTGAAAATAAAAGGCAAATTAAGGTAATAAGCACCTCTTTTCCACCCCGGACGCCCACTGAGGGAGAAGCGGGGTCCCCGAGGCGGCGCCGGGGGCCGCCGACCCGCCCTGCACCTGCTCCCGCCTCGCTCCCCTCAGCCGGCGGCCGCCCGCACTGCGCCT
>JAOBAS010000013.1:8276279-8318619 GCA_025311575.1 Elanoides forficatus | reverse complement strand
AGGCGGCGGGCGGGCCCGGGGCCGCGGCGGGATCCCGCACCCCCTTCTCCTCCTCCTCCTCCTCCTCGTCCTCCTCCTCGTCGCCCTTCG
The DNA here is from genome assembly GCA_025311575.1 of Elanoides forficatus. NCBI lineage: Eukaryota > Metazoa > Chordata > Aves > Accipitriformes > Accipitridae > Elanoides > Elanoides forficatus. The sequence goes on along the minus strand of JAOBAS010000013.1, from coordinate 8,318,529 downwards.
GGGAGTGCTGGGGTGCTTTGTTTGTTTATCTGTCTTAATCCCGTGTCACGGCCCCGGGGTGCGCGGGGCATCTCTTGCGTGGCAAGGTGAGGGTGTCCCCCGGGCGCCCGCGGGCCGGAGGTAGCGGAATCCGCCTCGCAGAGGCCTCTGGTTCCCTCTCACGGCAGCGTGCCCTGGGGTGGTCGTACGGGAACCTGGTGTCGGAGGTCAGCCAGGCCCTCCGGTATTTCGCGGCGGAGCTCAGGCGGCCTTCGGCTTCTGCGGCAGGTGGGAGTCCTGTGACAGCGTTGCGTTGGAGTTCAGCAAACTAAATGAGGAAATGGTTGTGACCGGCAGTGCAGAAGGTTTTCGTTTTACGTTAAGTGCGTTTGGGTCGGTTCTGCTGTTTGCCGTTTCCAGTGTGCTCCATTTTTGTATTGGTGCCCCATGACTGCCATGTGGAAGATGCTGAAGGAAGAGAAGATGTCTCGGAATACGGAGGAATGTGGAAAAAAGCAGCTCTCAGTGCTGCGACAGCAAACGTGATGGTAACTTGCAACAGTGACCGGTAGCTCTGGAAGCATTGGTCAGCATGAATGGCTCTTTCTCGCTGGTCAAATGAAGTGAGCCGGGTAGAGTGGCATCTTTCATAGTTGCTATTGTCAGTAGCCTTGGGCAGTTGACAGAAGAATCACTTCTCTGGATGTTTTCTTCATTTTTCAGTTGTCCACACAGCAATGAGGTAGACTATTTTGATTTAAACCTAGAAATACATGGAGCAAAACTCTGGACCGAATACAACCATGGACATATTTTGTGGCGGTGTGATAAGTGAGAATGTGGGGCCTTCATTACAGACAGGAAGCTCACTGCATCAGCAGTCTTTGCCTTTCCGCCCCCCTCCCTTCTGCCATCTGTCAGATAATAAATTAATCTTATGATATAGATGGAGGGAGCTCACTTTTTTTTTTTTTTTTCACAATTTGCCTTCCCAGCCTATCTTCTGGTTTTTGCCATATTTTAAAAAATAAGCCTGCATGCATTTTTTTTCTTCTGTATTTAAAACCTGCCAGAATATGAGATCAAATAAAAATGCTTGCAGCAGCACTGCATTGTAATCTACCAGTGTTTGCTCTGTTTCTCTGCCTATTGCAACATACAATTGTTCGTAGACTGCCAGGTAATGCATGAAAGAGATGCTATTCTAGCCAATCAATAGCATTTTCAGATGGATATAAAAATATATGTGGGTACAAAGTTGATGTCCTTATGGATTACTTGATTTGTTTCGAAAAAGACTTCAAGTTCTGATGTATTTCCTGAACTTCAAACATGTTATTTAAGTCTGTATATTGACTATGTTTATTGTAAGCAAAAATGATTGGAGGAAAAAACAAAAGAGGGATGAAAAGGCAAGTTTATGTAAGGAATATAAAGATAAGTAACTTACATTAATACTACATGTAGAGCAAACTTTTATCTCTTCCTCCTGCTTCTTTGGAGTATGTTAAGCAGTAGTAGGATGACATTGCGATGGCATCTAAAATATGCTTAAGTCTTTTACTAATTTACTAATGCAAAATTTTAAATTTTTGCTCTAAGTTCCGTAGTATTGCTCTTAACACAGGATTCCACTGTAATCAAGTAATCAGTTGAACTTTGCGTAAGAGGTGGAGAGTTTCTTGTTCAGGTTGTGGATTTCAGCGGCTCCTTGCAAGGATAGTTTTGGATAGAGCCTCAGTCGCATCAAAAGCATGTTACTGTTCTTGTTTATACCCAGTAGTATGTAAAACAAGGTCCTCCTGTAGTTTTTACAGTCCGGTATGGATATGTGAAACATGTAATGTCACACAATGTAGTCACAAGGTAGCTCCGGATAAGAAAGTGTCATTTATGAGGCAATGCTGTGTTGCTATTTAATGAAATCATATCTTAATACCCTAAGTTCTGCTTAAATACCTGTTACCTGTTCAGCTTGCTGCTCTACTGCGTGTGTCTTCATTCAGAAAAAAAAAAAAAATTGTCTCCATTTGCCATCTCTGAGTGAATATATGTTAAAATCATGAATTCAGCACTGTTATGTGGATTCATGCAATTCACCTTTGTGTCAAGAACTATGGCGGTGACGTTGCTCAACAGAAAACACAAATTATGGCATGCAAGACCATTGCCTAATGTTCAATATCATTAAATAAAAAACTATACCACGCAGCAAAGTTGCTCAACAAATGATGCCATGCAATAGCATTACACAATAAATCATACTGAAACACTACTACACAGCAAAATTACACAATAAAATGTGAAGAAATTTTATTCCCACTACTACTCCTACACAAAAACTTCTCATTCATATGAAACCAAATTTACTTATTCTCTGCAGTTCTCACTTCCATTTTTTATTGGGCACCCAAGTCTGTCTTTAGCCCTGTTCTAAGTATTCAGCAGGATTGTCCTGGCAGCAGGTGTTTTCTAATGCTGACCCGGACTCCTGTGATGAGACTTGTGTAGAACTGTGCCAGAACACCCCACTGAGTTTCGTGCTGCTTTATTTTTGTGCTGTAAAGATTTGGTCTTTTTCTTCCCCTGCTTTGTGCTATTTAAAAAGCAACCAACCTTTTCTGAGACTAGAAAGAACCCCAAAAGACTGAGTATATGATGAGCTCATCAACTGGCTCATCAACTGGATTTTTTTTTTAATGATGTCACAATTTTTTTAGCATTAAGTGCGCTATCTAAAGCTGGTTTGTTTGTGGTTTTGGTTTTTTAAATCTTGCCTTTAGGAATAATAACAGTATTCTGTGACTTTTCCCCCATATATATTATCAAATACATTTTCAGCCTTAGCTTAATGGTTTTGATTGTTAATTTGTTGAAAAAGCTACTTTTTTTCTCTCCTTTCTTGACTATCTTTTCAGACCCCTTTCATGAAAGCCTAAAATCCGTTGTAACCGTATATTCACCTGAAAAGGCTGAAGAAGATCATTTAGGAAATCATAAACTTCAAGGAGAGGTAGAAAGGACAAAAAATGGTCTTAGCGGTCATCAGGAGAAAAAAAAGTGGTCAGTGGAACAGTTACTATCAGGAAAGATGATCTAGGAATTCCTTGCCATTATTTCTGTAAGGACATGGGACTGATTGCATGTAATAGGTAGGGCAGGGCTTCCTTCTTTTTCTCGGCTCGGGTAGCTGGTTGGAGTTAGATCTGCCAGGGAGGATTAAGGGTATGATTAGATGACTGAGCAAGTGACTTAAAGGGAGGTTCCAGGCCGAGTCCAGGGGAGCTATTAAGATGAATAACTTGGGACACAATCCAGGAAAAGAAGAATGTGGAAATCTCAAAACATGGGTGAAGGGACCATTGGCAGTTGGGGAGGGGGAGTAGGAGACTGCAGGTTAAAAAGGAGATTTGTGAAACCCTGTATCAAAAAGATTTCTTTTAGAGGAACTAGTTAGTTTGAATATATTGAGCTAAAGAACAGAAGGCTTTATCGACTTTGGGTGAGAATGATTGTTCTTGGAGCTCAAAGTTAAAAGGAGGTAGGGCCGTCCCAGGCTACGTGGGACTGTTTTGGAACAGCACTATTTACAGCTGTTGCAGTTAATAAGATTACAGACTTTTTCCATCAGGAGGAAAGGAGAGAGGAGAAAGATGCAAACTTTCACTTCAGTGGTAGCATAGTCTTCTAAGTAGCATCTTGTTCAGGAGCAATATAAATCGTGGCTTTTATCAGTTGGGTCAGAAGTGTAAGGCAATGAGGATGGGAAACATGGGAAACTTACAGCTGCTTGCCTTAAAAGTGAACCAGAGGAGTAGCTTCCATGGGAACTCAAATGGCCATAAGAACTTTCACCAGGAAGATCTTGGGACTACGTTAAGAATGCTCAGGAAGTTCACGTTCCATTTCTTTTTCAGTCCAGGGAACAGAACTGGAAGAAAATGCATTTCTTCTTCCTTTTCCCTTTTTCTTTTCCCCATGCAGAAACCAAGTGTGGCCAAAGGATCCTGAATGTTTATACTTGAGGAAGGTTCCTTGGGGTGATTAGCAGAACAGTCTGAGTGCAAGTAGTACCTTGTTGCATTTGAGGAGTTGTGCCAAAGCTGGAGGCAAGTAGAATCCCAATGAAAGGTCTTCAGAGGGTGACGATGGGGAGGGAGAGCGAAGGGTGAGGTGAAGGTTCATGAAGCCTGTTTCACACAGACAAAGCAGAATGCATTCCTAAGCTTTCAGAGGGCTGGCTGAGCATCAGACTTGGTGATTTGGCATGATACTTGTCTTGCCGATACAATTTTCTTCTCGAGGGAACAGTTTTTTTCGATCTGTTACTGTGACTGGGTAAAACACAAGGATTAGACAGGAAGAAACACACCAGAAACTGGAGAAGTTAGTGTAATTGGGTTTGGCTGTCTTGTGGCAGAAGCAGCACTTGGAGAAATTGATTACAGAAGTAAAGAACATTAAAGGCTAGATTATGTGAGTCTACTGTCAACCAAACTGAGCAACAGGAGCATCCCAGTTTACATGATTCGTTTCATTAAGCATCACATTTCACTGCCTGTCAGTGGAGGGAGGGACTTTATTAGTGAAGAAAAAACAGCTGTCCCTATTGAAGACAATTTGCTGGGTGTTTGAAGGAAATTCCACCCATGTTTCATCACCAGGAGATTTTTATCAGATTGTGGAACTCAAAAGATGAATAATAAGAACAAAAGAGATACCAAGCACCTTTGGAAATGAAAACATCATTCAGAAAAATACATTACTGAAGTGCAAATATCTGCTTAGAGATTTTGGATCACCAAGCTTCAAGAATTCGAGCCTGAGGAAGTAGCCTGAAGCAAAGCTAATGCTATGGACGAGGAGCTGAGTTGTGAGTGGAAGACTCCTCTTTCCTAAAATGAAGAAGGAGTTGTACATGATGACCTGCAACTCTTAGGTCCAGCAAAGAGATGAAACAGAAAAAAAGCCTTCAAAGAGCACCAGCAAGAATGTGATATGACCTTCTGTTTGAACACTCATCAGCATATTCCAGAAGCAAAAGCAAATGTTTGGAGAAAATGGCAAGAACATAACTGAACTTCGGAAAATTTCTTTTAAGGCTGTGTAGATAGCATGTCTTGAAATCTTTGGAGGAAATAAGATGTTATGAATACTCTTAAAGCAGATTCAATGGAAAAAGGCTGGGAAACTGCTTTATATAGAACTTAACCAAGCTGATTGCATGACCTTAGTACCTACTGCAGAAGGCCAAATGACTAGATTTGCAGCACACCATAAATTACTGTTGTGGAGTTCTTGGCAGATCATGTGTCTCGGCTAAGGCTGTATGCCATTAGCGAGGTGCAAATCGGCACATGGTCCTGGAGCCACATACTGCAACGAGAGGTGAAGAATTCTTGAGCAGTTGAAATATCTGTGGCATGAAGCAGGTGCAGTCATCCTGGGGACTGTACTGGTTCCGTAAATTGATTGAGCATAGTGGTTGAACTGTTCTTCATAGGTAGCTGTCTCTAGTTGGAGAAGCTTGACTAGAAGTTGATCATGGTAGTCATTCTGTATTTATGCTGTGCTCAGAGTGAAGAGGCATGTAGCAGGGCTATGGTTATAGCTATGAAAGACGAGAAGAGGTTGTATTCAAGGCAGCTACTCTATACTATCCTGTGCAACCAGGAAAGATTGTCAAAGGCTGCATAAGGACAATTAGTAGAGGAAGGTGTAGGAAGCGTAGGATGTAGTTCCTTTTAAGGTCTTGTAGATCAGGAGCCATGAGGAGTGGGTGAGGCAAGATTCCACTTTTTCCTCTGCCAGTCCAGACAGGTTTTTGGAGTTACTCGATTCACATGGAAAGGATTAAGGGAGCACTTAGATGAAAGGTGGGTGAATGAAAGGCTTCAAATGGACATGGAGAGAACTTTGGGAGGAAGAATTTGCTAGGATGCAAGACTGGGTGGGGGGAAGAGGCTGTGGTGTGTACTGAAGAGGTGTGTACTGAAGAGTTTTTTGAGTTAAGGAAAATGGGCCTAAACATGAATGGCCTGAAAAACTGGAGCTAAATGAGAATTCATTTAGCTGAAAAGAATTGGCCATGAAAAGAATGAGAGCTTTGGTTTTTAAAGAGTGTTGGTATGAGTGGAGCGTGCCTGGAGCCCAGAAGCTGGGACAGTGTGCTTTTAAGGGCACATCTGATCCATGAGGTAGGACTTCTCTGACTAGTAAACTGTTGTATGACTGGGCTTTGCTTTTTCAGGCTGTATTTGAAAACAAAGTTGAAACTACCATTGCATTTCATAAGGAACTCTTGTGTGAGGGATTATCTGACTGACATCTCCTTTAGGAAGATGTAGATGCAGGATACATAGTTTCTGGATCTTGGTGGTACAACCAGGTACAATGGTGCTCAATTTTGTCAAGACTCAAGTGCTTCTGAGCATACGGACTTCAAGATCTTTTGGCATTATAAGGACATAACGGAAGGCAGCTCTGAAATTCAGGCCTGCTGAGACTAAGGAGTCAGCTCTGTGGGGATTTTCAGGACTGCATCCTAGACTGTAGGTAAAGCAATAAGTAGCTCCAAGGCAAGCCTAGAGGTGAATTGAGTGCAATGTGTTTTGTATTAACTCCCATCGTGTGTGCTTGGATCTCAAGATAAACATGAGCTAGTTTACCTTTCTCTTGTGGAAGGTGAGGGGGAATAAGCTACCTCAATTTGGCTTGCATTTGATGCAAGATAATGCCATGCCTGTGGGCTTTAACTGCTCTTGGTTGTGTCAGGTTAACTCACTCACGTGCCTGCAACTCAACTCCTTTCTTTATGTACTTGAATAATTTCAGTGGTTTGATCCTTAACTCCTGCCCCGGAGTGTTCTCTCTCTCCAGGGCATTGTGTCTGCTTGTACCGTGAGACTCTTTCCTAGTTTCACTCCATCCATTCACCTCCCACATGTACTCCTCTGAGCATGATCGTGGACTCTTGACTATTTGGGTTGTTTCCATCATGTTTTCCTATTCCTCTTATCTCTTTCTGCAGTATCTCAAAAGTGTCTTCTTCCAATTCTTGTATATGTTATGCTTCAGTTTGCATGCTTGAGCATGGTGGTTTTCTATTTTTTTTTCTTTTTTAATCTGCTTATAGAGATCATCTTCTTGTTTCCCTCTCCCAGTTATAGCAAATATGAGAGATTGGTTTATTGCTTTCTAAATGGTCACAGAATGTTGCTGGAAGAAGGGAGTTTATAACCCATGTCTTTCACTTTTTCTGTTGAGCCAGTAAATCTTGTCTCTCTGGACAAGATTTTATGTCCTTCTATTCGTAGAGCATCATTGTAACACCTTGTTTTTAAACGGTTTAAGATACTCTAAAGGAAAAAAAATAGGAAATACGGGTACTAAACTGAATAGCTGGACTTTAAATAGGAGACTTCATAACCATATTTTCTGGGTTTGCATTTAATATTTAGTGGTTTACCAGAAACAGATGTGCCCAATAGAAATACTTAAACATAGAATACCCCCAAATGCTTTCATATTTAGGTCAGATTTTCTTCTTCTCTTTCTAATATCAGTTTCAGTGGTCCATGAATTTTTGATCAAGAGTAAGAAACTGTATTGCAGAAACCATTATAGAAGCTTAGATTTGGGGGCCATATGTTAGCGTGAAAGGTACCATGACTGCAGACGCGAAGAGACTTAGCTGTAGCAGTCAGCTGGGTATGGCGTTATCTAGCTGCCAAACTGATGATTTTGCTACTGTATACTTCGTGAGTGAAAGATACAGACACTGATCATTCTTATGGTTGTCTTTGGGTATAAGAACATTTTCTCATTCAGTTCATGTTTTGAAAATCAACATTTAAAAATTAGTCTCCTTTTTGGTGTTGGGTTCCTCCCCCACCCCGCCCCGGAGTTGTTATTTTTGCTGATGACGAAGGCATGTTGTGGAATTAAGTTCTAAATGTTTTGCACTGTTACTTTCCTTCGGAGGCTTTGACTGATGTACTTGTGTTAGGCCAACAGATGACCCAATGTACCTCACAACTGTAAATTTTACTTCTGCCCCTGAACTTTGAAGATAAGAACTAATATATTTCAGTAACTCCTTTTGTAGTTTTTACTCAAAACAGAATTCCCACCTCATTCATCCTTCTGTAAAACCAAATTGATGAGCAGCAATCCTCATGCTGATGCAAACAAAAAATGGGTATTTTATCAGAGATTTCTATGCAGCTTCTTGCAAATGTTTGGTAGCTTTCTGGTGTTATTTTTAGGTATGTTTCTCTTGCCATTGCTGGTTTTCATACATGTTCAGTCACTGCATCTAGGAGTCTCTAAATGTTCATCTGTGACCCCAAATCATTCTTTATTACAAGAGCAGCGATTTGTTTACCTGAGCTATGTTGTTAAGTATCAATATCCTTCTGCTGTGTTAGCACATTAGCAAGACATGTATCAGTGCTGAACTTACTGTCCCGTGTATGCTGAGTATGTAACACATGTCTCTGTACAGTGGATAAGGCCTTGCAGAGGATTAATAATCCTTCACATTTTTCAAGGATGTTAGTTTCTAACTGAGGGAATCTAATAAAAAAAAAATCTGTCTATGGAGAAGATTTATTCTGTGATCATCCCCTTTGGCATTATAAAACCCCGAATCATACTAGATGGGCCAATAGTCTAATCTGTTATTGCAACATTGAATGTGCATAAATCCTGTGTTTGCATTAGTGCTTACTGATATTCCTACAAATGTTTTCATAGTACCGAAACCCACCACTTTTGTGTGAAGTAATGACATCTCCAGTCTGAGCTCTCAGAAATACAGTTTTGGCTAAGACCAGAGAAGTGTGAATAAAAGTTTCAATAAAGAAAACACTGTAGAAGGAAAGCTTGTTGAAGTGTTTTTTATGCAGCACTTCTATTTCTTTAGAAATACAGAGGGATGGGCTGGATCATAGAGCTCTGCAACTAGTTCATAAAATTGCATCCCTTGGATCAGTTGGGTTTTTTGTTTGTTTGGGTTTTTTTTAATCTGTTTTCTTCATCTGTTTACACTGTAAGTTGTAATGTAAGAAAAGGCATGCAGGTATCCCTGCACTGGGAACGCATCTTGCTTTTGTGATGTTTGGAAAAGTAAGATTTGACAAACAGAAGAATGCTATATGCCTCAAGGGCTTACTACCTTGCAAATCTTGTGTAAGCTTCAGTGAGGATTATAGTTTTATTATTCCTTGAAGCAGAGTGTTTGCGCTGTCCTCACAATCATAATCAATGGAGGAGGTAAATAAAAAATAATCTGAACAAGGCAATCGCTTAGACTTGAAAATCCTGGGGTTCGATGGTGAATTGATATGGCTCCTGAACTTCGTAATAATTCCATTATTATCCTTGTCTTGAAACAAGTGTATCGTGGAATCTCCCAAGAAGACTAGAATGCTAGTTATTCTAACGGGAATACTAGTTAAAATACATGTGACCTTTTAACCACAAATTGGGATTAAGCATTCCTGTTACTTTAATGGGAGTTTATGAAACATGCATATTACACAGATGTTCATTAGCTGCAGGAGATGTTCTTAGCTGTGTGGTCTTTTGATTTTATGTTGCTGTATATAGCTTTAAAGAAGACTAAACAGTCAATTTCAAAGCCCTGAAATGTAAAACAAAGCCACAGCTGGTTATAGGCAGTAGCTCTTAGTCTCGTCTGTAGTCCTTTTGGTTTCAGGGAAAGCAGCTCTCATTTCTGGGTGCAGCAGGATTTGTACGGCATCATCTGCAAACTTCTAAAATCTGTGGGTTTTGTTGTTTTGTTTTTCAGAGTATATACTTTCATTATTCATTGTACTTGAGACTGAATATTTTTATTCTTGCATCTTAGCTTGATGTTTCATAGCTTGTTAAAATGACAATGCTTTGCCATAAAATTTTGATGTCTCTTGTTCTCGACCCAAACAAATTAGTTTGTTCTTGGCTAGTTAAAGCTTTAGAATAGACAAAATACTTAGATATTTCCATTCATCCTTGAAGATCAAAGTAAACATCTTTTCTCTGTACTGTTCTGTATTTAAAAAAAATTACTTAAATCAGGCCAGCTATTGTGCTTTTTTGTGCCAGGTTTTGCGAACTTTTGTCCATATAGCATCATGTGCATGTCTTCCTTAGCTTTACCGGTAACATACTCACCTCTTTGTCTTCTTGCCAATCATAACCACCACTGATGCTATGATGTTATTGTGATAATACAGAATTCTTCTGAGGGAAAGCAGCAGGGACTTGATTGGTATAATTAATTTTCCCTGTGAAACAGGTGCAAGGCTGATTTAAATGTTTGTAGAGTATCCAGAGAACAGCCATGAAAATGATTAAAGGATTGGAAAATACACCTTCAGGTGAATGAAATAAGGTGTTTCTTTAAATAAAATTAAAAAAGCAGCCAGTGAGTGACCCTATAGTTGCTTATAACTACCCAAGTGAGGAATTGTTGACCCTGTCAGACTCCTTAAGTGTCTGACAATACCCATAGTGCCAGAAAACTGCAGACATTGCTAAGTATGATAGGTGAGACAAAGGTGAGAAAGAAGCATAAACTGGACATTCCTTGTGTCCCAATCCTTTTGCTTTCCTGCAGAATCTGTCTGCACAGTCCCTCCTAGGAGGGCATACACCTTTTTCAGATTGAAATGGGAGTGAGGCTATAGGCATGTTATTTTAGTTCATGCACTAGCTTCAATCCCCTGTCACAGAATTTCTCACAAAGAAACTTGATAAACTGAGATAATTGAGGATTAGAGTGCAATATGTGCAATGAGTAATCAATATCAAAGCAGACAAGGTAATTCAAGCACTGGAGACCTTTAAAAGAATCATTCGTTTTGGGCCTTATAAACTGCTCTATTAAAATTGTAATGAATAAGTGAATAGAAAATTTTAGCTTCAGTAGATGTTCAACCCAAAGATATATGGCCTCTCAATTTTGACTCTGCAATGGTACTTCTCTAACAGTCTTCAGTCTCAAGTTGTGCAGCCCATGTCGTTAGTCAGGTACTGTTTTAAAGCTAAGTTTATAGCTTCAGCTGTTGTTTCATTTGTATATTCTGAGGTTTTAGTTAGTCAAAGACTGAGGTTTTTTTCTTGGAATCTCTACAAACTGGTAACAGTAAATGTACTTTTAAGTGATTCTGATGCATTACTCCATTTAGTTTAAAAGCCTAGGATCTAATCGTGTAGATGGTTATTCAAGTTTACTCTCAACTGAGCCAGTCTGCAGTGGTTGTATAGCCACAGTGAGCTTTATATTCACTTGTAAATATTTACAGGACTGAGCCAGTATTTCTAATACAAATGCAAAAGGAGAAGTATGTTGTATAGAATATTAATCTGTAACTAGAAAGAAAAGGGCCGGGGGGGGGAGGCACTAAAATACTGCAAAAAAATTCAATGTGAAAGCTTTGTGAACATTTTCAGGGGCACAGAGTTATGTTTCTCACATGTTTTCTTATATGATATGTGTTTTTATTTTGTAATATCCTTCAATTATAGTGCTAGTGGAGCTAACAAGATGTGTGAAATTCTTAGATAATTAAAACAGTGTAGTTCATAGAACAATACTCCGATTAGATAATACTGGTTTGCCTTCCTTATATTGTGGAATTAATATTTTACTCATTTAAGGAAATCTTTCTTAAACTTGAGATTGGGCTTTGAGAGGACTTCTTAAAATAAACAGCATGATCTGCAGAGAGCTCTCACTGTTAAGAACCACTTTTAAACAGTCACCATCATTTCTGCAGTGTCTTTAGAAATGTAATTGGACAGGTGGATGTGCTGGATTGGCACTGTAAGTGTCTTTGCGCTGAGAATAGTATCAATAGCTATTAATAACTTTGAAAGGCTCTCCAGTTAAATTACTGAGTAGCGACCTTATAGCTAAGGAATACATATGTTGTTAAAGTAAAAATAAAGACTTACTAAGTGTTGATTTTCAATCTGATATGAATGCAGGGAATTTCAAAAGTCAGGTATTTTAGTTATGTAATGTTTTCTTTAAAACTAATATTAAACGCAGAGATAGTCACCATTGTACTGCTTCAGGATTTCTCCTGATGAATGTAGGAGCAACTGTACTATGCATTTGCTTATTTTATAGTTTGTACTTCTTGAGGAAGGAAAAAAATATTGATCATAGGCTCAGTAATATGCAGGAAATTTAACCATCTAAAATCCTCCCTATTGGAAATGAAATGCTGAACCCCATTTAACAGAAGCATTTGCTTATTAAAACGCTTACAGTATGTTTCACAGGAGTTTCTTGTGATTTTTAACTCTAGATCATCACCAGTGCAGCCTTACTTACTGAAATTCATCTTCATTTGCCTTCCATATTTCAATATAGGTTAATTACGTCCTCTTTGGACATTACCAGGTAGGTTATTCAGTTCTTTTCACTGGTTCTGCTGTTGCTCTTGCTTTGGAGGAAGAAATCAGAGGGGTTTATGTGTGTATTTCCTGTTAATTGCCCCACATAAAGAATTAAATCCTGCAAGGGTAGGTGCCTCAGAGCAATTTCAATTATTTTTTTATATATAATAAATATATATATGTTCTTCTATTTCTTGTCTTGTCTTTGCAGTGTGAAACTTTAAAATGTATGTACACAAAATGACAGGAGAACCTTGAGCGTATAAATATTTCGTATTCTTCCCTTACATAACAGTAATTTTCTATCAGGAACATATTAGCAGATGCCTTATTCTGCTCTGGATTCACCTTTACAACTGAGTGCAACTTTAAATGTTTTTTCTAAAACTTCTCCCACCTTACAAAAAAGCACTGTACTACATACAGGCTGTGCCATCACAACAGACATTTATTTTATTTGTGATAGAATTAGAACCTGGGTCTTAGGATTTGAAAGACAAACGCATTAATCCCCTGAAAGATTCAGTCAGTCTCTGTCAATTCTAATCAGGTAAAGGCATTGGTCATTTTGCTGCAAAGCAGTTGGAGGGAGTTTTAATTCAGGGAGCTGGCCTTTTTATTTCAAACTTATTTCATCTTTCAGGTAATAACGTACTTATTACGTGTGAAGTACTGCAGGATTTAGTACACTCCTATGTCCCCCTAAGCTATCACAGTTCTCTAATTTGCAGAAATAATTTGTGGTCATCAGTACCAGCTAGTAAGTAGGACACAAAATTATGCTGTTTTTGCTAAAACAGGGTGGGAGGGAGGAGGGTGTTGGAGTAGCTTGGGAGGTTTAAATTCACTCTCTTAAGTCATCTGCTTATCTTGGTTTGAAAGAGGGTATCTGAAAAGAAGCTTGGAACAAAGGTCTGCGTGTAACTTTGTTTTCCGTGTAGAACACGGACAAGTAGGCTTGCTTGGTAAACTGAAATGAAATTGGTTTTGTAATACCTTCTGTGCAATAAGAATGGTGTGTGAAGCTGATTTAAAATGAAACAAGTTACTTTGCATTATCCAAGCGAGATCTTGTGATGAACAAGTTTGTAAATCTAGCGAGTTCTGGAATGAATAGTAGCATGTTTTCTGATGCCACAGTATTAGTAAAAAATAATCATATGCAGTGTCTCCTAAATGCCCTTAAAATAAAGGCAAGGTGTTGTTCTTAGCACAGTAGGAATTAGAATAAACTTCTTGGCTATTGATGTGCTTCTGTTTTGCCTAGGATGTGCTTCAGAATTCAATTGCCTACTGTATTCTCTCTCATACAGGCATTTTTTGTTCAAAGTGTAATTAATTGTCCTAGGAGAGGTCAGGCCCCCAAAATCCCAATCAGATAGATTTCCTGGGCACTGTGCTATGCGCTGTATCCGTAAGCTATGCTGTTCTTGCAAATACTTTAAGACTTGTCTCTGAGATGTGGTGGCTCACTGTCCGAAAACCCTGTGCAGAAGGAAAGTAACAGGCTGAAACCATGATGCAGGTGTGGAAGCGTAATGGCAGCTCTTATGTTTTTGTCTGAGTTAAGTAAATATATCTCTTGGTTTTCTCCAGTTAAGTTCTTCAATTTGTAGTATTTGTGGAAAGTAGGTGAAAGAACTGTTTACAGTACTGATGAAGCATGAGGCAAAGCCTACTTGCAGCTGGGCTTTCATAAGAGTTGTCCCTTTGTCTTTCCTTTCACCCTCTAGTGAATCCTCATTCTTCCCTCCAGAAATATTTGTCTCCTGCCACAAAAAGAAATCTGGAATAGGTCCTGGTTTCCTATTTTCAGCAAAGGGTGGTAATGTTCAACTCCTGGGTAAAATTCAAATCATCTTCCTTTTTCATGTTTTTCGTATTGTCACTTCAGTGTTCAGGATGCCATGAAATGCTGGATTAGAGAATCTGTCTTCAATTTTCTAATATGTCCTTGCTTCTTTATATTGCTTTGTGCAAGAAGGCTGGAAAAGCAACTGGGTCTCTTGTCTCGCCTGCTCTTAACTCTTTGCACACTGTAGTGTCTGAAGTGAGATGCAGATTTGATTAAAGCATGTCACACATTGGCTATTCCCAGAGCTGTCTCTTAATTAAGAAGTGACATCTTTCTTCTTGCTTAGTGGAGGTAAGTCTTTGCCCATTACTTCTTATCAGGTGGATGATAAAGTTCTCCATTTCTCTTGTCTTTTAAACAGTGTTTTATTTTTAAATTCAGATTGGTAGAGCAGTTGCTAAAAGCAACCAGGAACTAAAGTGTAAGGGAGATGGAGGTGTGATTTCAGCTTCAATAGGTAGCACTCTGTGAAGTCTAGAAAATGGGGCTGTTCCTTTACATCCCAAGACACTATACTGTACTATAAAGCAATCATTCTCATGTTTTACAGAGAGTACATTATATTGTAATAGAAGTGTCTGTTCCAGGGACTTGCTGAAAAGTAAGAGGTAACTAACTGTCTTCTCTCACTTTCTTCAGTTCTGTTTCACTGCCTGTGTTTCTACAGCCAATCTGTCTGAACTTTTTGCCGCTCCTCCCTGTACTCCTTGCCTTATCTCACTGTTGGCTTCTGTTGGTGGCTGCAGTCGCAAGGCTGACTCCTGTCATTCTGGCAGCATCAGCATTGTTGGAGGTTTCCATGCATTAGGATGACCTCTCTCTTCTGGTATTAACAGCCATAATGGAAGCAGCTAGGCTGGTTTCTCTTTCTTCTTTTCCACTTCTTTTTAGGCCTCCTAACGTCTTACTTGCAATGTGCAGATCAAGTATTGCTAAATGAACTGGAAGCAAGAAGAGTCAGTACCATGCACACTGTCTTTCTGTAGATCACAATATGTGCTATTTATTAGAAATAGAGGGTCTCATGAAATCTGCTCCTAAAATGAGGTTCTAATTTATGATCTTGAGGGCAACCAAGGAAACGAGAAAGGAGTGGAGGGGGGGTAATGGCAGTGCTGTTCTGTACTTTCCTCATTGCATCAGAGTTCCTAATTTTGTAGATAAAAAGGGTTTTCTAACTTACCTGTTAGTATGCCTGGGATCAGGAATTAGTATATGGTATAGGGTTTTTTTCACTGTCTTTGGGTGACTGTGAAGAAAAAGTTCTCCAAAAGAAACTTGTCCTCTAGGTAAGTTTGTGGGCAGCTGCATTGCTATTTGCGTTTGCCCACAAATGACTGAAGGCAGGTGGTTTAGACGTCTGAGCTTCCCAAGGAGTCCTGTGGCCCTGTGGTGTGATTTCCATCTGAACTCCCAACTGGCCTAAGCATCTGGAAAACAATCCAGTTAGTATTGTAGAGCTATGCAGTTATCTGAAGTATTGGTAGTTACAGAATAGTTACCTTTTATCTCTTGCTATAACTAGAGATTAGCCTTCATATGGCGGGGGGAGGCAGGGGGAGGAACACTGAGTAAGGAGGTGTCACTGTAGTCTCTCCCTTCCCTCCTCTGTAGCAGAGCCATCTTCTAATCCTAGATGTCACTGGTTCGTCAGACTAAGGGTGCTTTTTTGATACAGATCCAGAACTTAATATAGCATATTCTGGGCCCTAGAATATGTATAACTCTGGATCCTGTGAGTGACTGAAGGAGACTATAAATAAAACCTTTGTCTCCCGTATGGCAGCACAGATTACTCTAACTAGAACCATCTCTTTAAACTCTTATTTAGTTGTTTTCCAGTAATGTTGTTAGTATCCTGTCTGAAACATATGAGACTGACCTACATCAAATAGCAAAGGTACTTGGTTAGCATCATACAACCTGTATAAAATTAATAGGAGGCTTTCTAGTGCCTAATGTTTGACTAATAAAAGCTATTAATTTTATCAGTATTTTGCCAAATTTGTGTATCTTTCATTTGCAGTGGTGTTGAATATTTGGTTACGTTGCCACTGAAGTCACTATTCATCAAAAGCAAAATTGTGTTTTTGGAGGATTAGTGGGTTGGGTTTGGGCTCACGTGATTGTTTGCTTTATTGTTTTGGATTGTAGAACTGGACAATAGAACTTGCATGACATAATGAATCTCTGTGTGAGGTAATGTGATATAGTGGGGGTTTTTTAAAACTATTTTCTTTAACCTTCCTAGAAAGAATGAGTGGTTTATGTTTCTACTATCTGATGCAGCTATTCCAGAAGAAAAAAAATACTTAATACTTAATAAATGCAATGCTTAAAATTATGATGAACTATATTTTGTTCAGGCCTTGTTGACTCCTTCTGTTTGCTTCACCCCCCCCAGACAAACGTGTTGATGATTGGCCCTTGATGCAGTCTCCATTTCCAACACTGACTATAAGCACTATTTATCTCCTCACTGTCTGGCTGGGCCCCAAATGGATGAAGACAAGAGAGCCCTTCCAGTTACGTTTCCTGTTGGTTGTTTACAACTTTGGAATGGTTCTGCTCAACTTCTTCATT
The DNA here is from genome assembly GCA_025311575.1 of Elanoides forficatus. NCBI lineage: Eukaryota > Metazoa > Chordata > Aves > Accipitriformes > Accipitridae > Elanoides > Elanoides forficatus. Next base: position 8,301,698 of record JAOBAS010000013.1, on the reverse strand, counting down.
TTCAAAGAGGTATGTCCTCTCGCAGGAGGGAATTCCTATTTAAGTCTGAGGGTGTCTACAGATTGCAAAATTAAAATAATCTTACATATTCATGATGTCTATTGAGGGTGAATGTTTTGCACAGACTTTTAAAGCTGAGTTTGCCTTTGATGTGAGTATTTCTGTAGCTAGATATGTTCTGTTTGAGAATAAATGCACTAAATGAGTGTACAGAGAGAATTTGTGTACTAGCTATTTCAAGTTCTTAGATTTATGTTAGTGGAAATACTGGACAGATTAGCTAAAATCTGTAAAAATTTAAGACTTGTAACTGATATTTTTTTTTCTTTTTAATAATCCTAAAGGCTGTCAGAATGTATCTTGTTAGAAATTGAGCTGTTTGCTGGTACCTTCAATGTGTTTATAATTTTTAGAAATTCAGATGTCCATTGTCTGTAGTGAGGAAAAGTATCTTGTCTGTAAGTTATTTCTTAGAATAAGAATAAAAATGAACTGTGTCTTTAGATAAAAATAAAAGGATACAGTCTTCTAATATTTGGTTTGCAACGTTCTGAGTGTGTTAATTTTAATAAATGTCAGTGTTGCTGCATTTCTCCTTTGTTAGGTTCTCTGTACAGAGGAAATGACTAGTAACAGTGCAGTGGATCAGCTCTTTAGCAGTAGCTAAGTGGGATTACTTAACAGTTTGGTAATCATTATTCAAGGATAGCTGTCCAGAATACAGCTGATGCTAAGGAGCAGTTTATGCTGCTGTGACTTTGCTTATGTGGATTGAGAATCTTCTTCCTGGAAGACCTTGGATCATAAATTTGCAAAATGTGTTTCCAGAAGTAGGCAAATGAACAGAGCAGTTAAAATTACAGCATTGCAGAACTCTTTTTCTGGCTGGTTTGTTCTGTACTTTTGCCAGGAAAGCATGGCATATCTGATGATGATCTGCATATTGACTCTTCCCCAGAGCTTCTATAATAAAACTCTTAACTGATTTCAGCCTTTTTTTAAGACATGGTTCAGTAAAATTTTAGCCATCACACCTCAGTCATCATTTTGTCTAAATGTTTCCTTGCATTATTCAACTAAGTAATAAAATACTACATACAACAGAATTTAACGCTGACACCCAAGGACAGTTGTGGGAATGGATGAAATCCAGTCATCTTGGCAAGTTAAAACCAAAACTCCTCTGAAATTAATTCTGCAGTTTTCTCCATGTCTGTCTTTTTCACTTACTCTTTTAAAATTGTTTTTTTTATCCATAAGCTGAATTACACCAGGCTTGTGGTCAATTAATTTTCAAACCTATGTTGCTTATAGGATAATGCATATGTTTGTATGGCATTTCCAAATCACTAAATTAAAATAAAAATGAATGGGACTGCAAATACACATTTACTGCTGATAGGCTGAAAGCTTGTCATTTTAAACACAAACAGAGGTTCTAGTTTCCTGCTCTTTCAAGTGGTTGTTATTCAATGGATGTTAAGGCTATGGATACAACATTTACAAGAAGTGTCTTTTCTTGATCTTAGAGACTGATAGGAGGAAGGTGTTCAAGTTTCAGTTGTTCACTTTAACCAGGCAACTTCTGCTTCAGTCTACATGAGGTTTACAATACCAGTGTGCCACTGCTGTAATTTGCATGAGTAATGTAATTGTTACAAGTAAAATGATAGGCAGTTTGTATGTTGTGAATGACTGTAAAGTTTCTAGGTATTGCTGAGAACAGAATTTGAATGTGAAATGCCTTTAAATGTTATTTAAATAATCAGCCTGATGGGAAGCTGTATTGTTCATCTGTGATAACTTATGTTAAAGTGGTAAGTCCATAAAGCACTGCTAGGTTGTCTAGTCCAAGACTCCCATACATTGGACTCAAATTCAGATTCAAATTAGGAGCAAATTTTGCTTAGAACATGCAGAAGTCCCAGATGGGTAGCCCCTATTTTGCAACAAAATCTTGAATTTCTTATTCTACTGTGAGGCAGTCTGGTGAATTCAGTTTATTGCCTTTTGCCAAGTGAACCTTGGTCAAATTACCCCTTAGGTCGCAGTAGAGATTGGTTAGTTTCTGTAACAGTGTGGACTAAACTGTACCCTGCTTTTCTGTGGTATTATTAGATGTGCTTGTGCCTGTGTGGGACCACACTGGGGAGTAGTGGTGTTACAGCAGTTTGTAAATGGACTTGGTTGATGCAGAAGTAGTTAAATTTCTTTCTTAGGATCATTTCTGTGGACAGTTCTTTCACTTCCCTACTTTAACAAACATGTGCAGCAAATAAGTCCAGAGTTTCACAAGGTTTTGTATGTTGGTTTTATCTGGATAACACCTGTCCCTGCATCTGACTGCACTCCTAGTGCTGTGTGCAAGATGAGATACTGAAGTAAACTCAAGTTCAGTCTAAATAAGATGGGAGTCAGGTTAGCAGTAACAATAGTCAGTGTCTACCCATGTTTATTTTGGAGATCTTGTTGTATCACCCTTCTTTACTTTTACAGCTCACGATTTACAGGTTATGTTTGCTCCACTGCTGTCTTTTTTTGATCCTTAACAGGGTGGGATTACCTGGCTTTAAACAATCTTGGATCATAACATTTATGAATGTCAAGATTAGAAATATTACTTGAACCTTATTCAGCTCTAGGCAAGTGTTCTTCTTTCCAATGGGAACTTGCTCAAATGTCAAGTTTATCTTCTCCTGTTCAGGTTATTGCAACATGCTTTATTTGGAGTGGCCCTACAGGAGCACTTCATGTGCTTTAAGCCATTTCTGTTGGTGTGAAATGGGGAACTTTTCTTCATCCAGTTTCTCTCAATATGTTTTATGGGTGCACAGCATTTGCTGTTCAGGGTTGGGTTTTTTTTCTGGATTTTGATTGGTATACTGTTTTTAAGAACAGTAGATTCAAATTATCTAATCCCTGTCTCTTGGAGAGAGTTCTCTCTAATCCATCATGGGAACAGCGTTTCTGTCATTCATAGTAAAAGCAGTTAGGTATTTTCTGTCTCTGAAGCTAGAGCCATCAGAGAGAATACTCATGTTTGAATAGCTTAAGGTCATACTAGAATTATTACTAATTTGTACAGGGCTCTAATTATCTGGGCAGATACATGCAGGGAAAAATGAGTGCTTTCTTTTTAATTTACAAGAAAAAAAATAGGTACTGTGTAACAACAGGTTGTTAGAACTAAATAGTGGCTTTCTTTAATGGTATTCTCAGGACTGATAAGGATATTTTAAATATTTCTGTTCAGGTAAGTCTGATGTAGCAAGAAATTTGCTGATAATTGTTATGAACATGTTGTATGTAGCATCTTTCCCCTCATGTATGACTTTAATATTTTCAGCTGTTTTTGTCATCAAGAGCTCGAGGGTACAGCTATGTCTGCCAGACTGTGGATTATTCAGATAATGTTTATGAAGTTAGGGTGAGTATTTCTTTTTTGTATTTGTATATGAATGCGTGTAATATATAGCACTACATGATGGTTTAAGTCTTGTCTGAAAGTAGTGTTTCCAAAGTTCTGCTGTCAGCCATGTCTGGATCCCGTTATATTCCCACAGACCACTTCAGGTTTGACTACATTGCACATAGCGGGTTTAACCAAAGTGCATCAGTGTATTTGCATTAACTTTCATCTGGCTGCTACAGGTAGGGGTAGTCTTAAAGATAACATCCTTGGCTTCATCTGTGGTTGTACAATCCAGGATAAACTTTGTATGCATACTTTGGTTCCTAGGCCTTGCTGAAGTTTATGATACCAGGGTAACCGCAGTAAAGGTGTAGTATTCTGGCTAGCAAGTAAGATTTGTCAGCATATACTGTGGTTGCATTTCACTCATACTGATGAGGCAACTTTTTGTCTCCTTTACACGTTTGGCTTCATGAGGTCTTGCTGGCTTCTGGCAAATGTTTTATCAGTACATTTCATTGTAGAAGCTTAGATTTCAAATGTGTGGTTTTTGGAAAGCATTCAAATTAAAATCAAAGTTCAGATGCTTGTTAATTTCCGTACCGCTGTTGATTAGCTCATGTACTAAACCTTATCTTCCAGCAGAGCTGACACTTGAGAATCTCCCAGCTGTTCTTGCAAGTTTCAACTACAGATTAGAACATGTTCCCGAAAATGTAATGAAAGTGTGTTATAATCTAAATACATTTAATATTTACAACACATTTCGAAAAATGTCTGTCTACAAGGTGGGTGTTCATGGCTAGTATTACTGAAAAGCTTGTGCCCGTGGCAGGGCTGGTAGTGAAGAGGATAGATTGGAGTCTTACACCTTATGTGCAATAGCTGATATTGCAGAACAACCCTGTGTGTAGATTTTTATTGGCCTTATGGTAGACGCCTGTCTTTCACCTTTGCCAATACTATGCACTCGCTATTTCAGTCACTAGAATACTTCTGTTAATAATTTTGTTTAAAAACAAAATCTAGCCAAATATAACAATTACTTGACAGGTTTATTTCAATATATAAGCAAAACAGAATGCCCTTATACTTAGCTGGATGACATTGAGGACTGGTATGGCCTGTATTGAAGGAATTTTTTTATTAGGTAGGTACAAGAGATAATGACTTTTAGTATGCAAAAGTTGTGTTTCATAGCCTCACTTTTAGGTGCACTTCTTTGTGGGAGGCTGTGGAGGGGTCAGTCCTGCTCAGAAGAATTATCTTCTGTTTTATTCATTATGACAAACTTGTGGATTTGCACAAACTTTATTTCTAAAGTTTTAACTTGTAACATGTTCAGTTTGCAACTGAGAAAGTTAAGGAAGCAGGGAAAATTGAGTTCTCTCAAGCTGTTGCAGCAGCAGTGTAGTATGTTATCAGTCAAGACCCTTGTCTTGATCATTATCTGGTAATTCTATTGAATGAATTCTCAGTTTAGGTAAATAAGTCACAAGTAGAAAACTACACTTTCCAAAAGTGCACTAACTAAAGAGTCTGGGATACATTTCTGGCCTGCTTTACAGTGTATCATGCTCTGCATTTAGAAGGTGTGTTGTTGGGTTTTGACACTGTAGGACAAAAAATACCCTGAAATCTCCTCAAGATTCCTTTCACTATCATTTTTCATAACATAAACCCATAAAAACAATTTTTAAATGTAAGTAAATGTGGGCTTCTTTGCAGTTTTGAGTTTGGAAGTGATAAACCTTGTAGCACACCTCTCACACCCTTTTAATAGATCTAGATACTAAATGTCTAGTATCTGTTGGCACCAGGTTATCTCTGAAGAGGAATGCTGCACTGCAACAGTAGAATTAATTACAAATGCAATACCTTTATTTGTAAGAGAACAAGTAAATAAGTCCTGTATTAGTCATATAATGCAGACTGGGACTAACTCAAATGGAAACAGCACTGAGCCCAGAAAGCGTTATGGAACATGCTCTGGAAAGCAATAGCTTCATATATGATTTTATCATGGGGCTTAGAAAGCTGGAACAAATACTGAGAAATGTGAAACTAATTGCATATGGTGGACTAAACGGCAACATAGAAACCCTGCTGTGACCTCTTCCTGTCTTTTTGGGAATGTGCCACTATGATATTGTCATGTAGTGGCCCCTTTTGACCAAAGCTCTTGCTCAAAATGAGGGGTCAGGAAACCATCCTTTATTCCTCAAGGAAGCACAGAGGGCTGGTAGACAGTTACACACAAAAAAAGTTTGGCTACCCTGGGTGCCAGAGACTGTCTTTCCTCTCCTCTCCAACCCACATTGTGTGTCAAGATAGTAAGCTAATGGTGATTTCAAGGCAACAGTGTAAGGCCGTGTGGTGGCACTTCCCCTGTGTAGTCTAGCAACACCAGCAATCTGTAGCTATAGACCTTTTAAGTTAGACACAGCCTCTTTGTTTTTCCACTTTTTAAGGGGTTATTATTCCATGAATTTGTACGTTTTCTTCAACTTTATCAAGCTTCTGGCTCTCAACTGACAATTAATTCTGTAGGTAGTTGACACATAGTATGAAGAAGCTGGTCCTCCTACTTACTGTTTTGAACCTAGCCGCACCTGCTAATCTCATCCAGGCTCCCATGGCTGTTGTTGTACAAGAGGCAATGGACGACTGGAGCAAGCAGGGATGGAAATTAGATTCCACAGTTGGAGAAATATTTGCAGAAATAAACTCCTTTCTACAGGATTTATCTTCTGGCTGTAGTAGGTAGCCACCTTATGGAGTGCTGGCAGGAAGTTGAGGAGGGTGTTTTGTAACTGGTTATCTAAAAAACCAAAATGTTCATAATAAACAAGAAAGAAAAGGGGGAAGAAATCCTCAAGAAGGGATTTTGAAGGAGCTGCAGCTGCATCTTGGAAGAACTTTTTTGATTATAGCTTAGGAGTCAAAATGATAAATGCAAAGGGCTGAGGCGTTAAATCCATGCTTTATAGTACTCCTTTGGAAGCTCCAGTATTTGGAGTGAACAATTTCCTAACGCTGTCTAACTTAAGGCATGTTAGTGTCCATGAGCAGTCACTTCCCCCTCTGCTGAAATTTGTGTGTCCTTGTTTCCCAGGTCAAGGTTCATGTATTTTATTAGCATTTCTGAAGAGCTGAGAATTAGGAGTTTGGGGCTGTGCAAATTAGTTAGTTCATAGTTTTAAGTGTGCTGATTGTCTTCTGTATTGTAATTGTAATCTGTGGTGTTTGTAATAATGTCTAGAGCTTGAGTACTTTCCTCTTATAAAATAAATATGATAATAATTATCTTTAAACTTCTGTGAAAAGGGAACTTTACTTAACAAAATAGACTTCATGGTCCTGTAAACAAAATTCTATAACTGAAGCAGGGAGAAGAGTTCTCTTTAAAAGCCACTTTAATTTTTCATGTTACTGTTACATTCTAAGAAGTACATGTCCTTTCAAACCCCTTAATGGATAACTGTCTCCAACCTGAAACGAGGAAGGAAGGTGCAGGAACAGAGTCCCATGTTTAAACAGCCCTCTGCTCAAAAACCCTGCAGCAGGCAGAGGTCGTGGGATTGAACCTCTTGTTGACCCCCTTAATCCTAGGCTGTAATGTAATCTTTCTGTGCCATCTGGGGTTTTAACAGACTTAGATTGCCGCCTGTGAAAATTGCCAGAAAAGGTATGGTTGTGACTAGTATTATTCATTTCAGGAATACGCCTTTTTATTGCATATTTTCTTTTAAGCTAAATCTTTATTTCATTCTGTGTCCAAAGAAAGACTACAGGATAGGTCCTAACTTCTGATGCTTTGCAGAAGAAGTTTAATAGTAGCCATCTGCTCCTAACATAGCTTATATATCGGTGTATTGTTCTACTTTATTTCTGCCCTCTGTCACTGATTGCATGCATGTCTTTGGGTAAATGACTTAACATCTGTTTCATTTTTTTCTACATCTATAAGCTAATGATCAAAACATCCACAAAAGTCATTAGGAGCACTGAAATAGATCATCAGTACACAAAACCTATCAGGTCTGAGAAGAAATGGTCCTAAAATTTGATGATGGGAAGAGAGCAAAAGGGCTGTCAGGCAAAAAAATCTACAGGAACACAAAAATCAGCAGCTATAATCCTGCAAAGAAGTGGAGGCTATTTTTGTTCTTAAGTGATGGGAAGCATTTTGATCAAAAGTTCAGCTGATTTTGATCCACAGGCTGTAATTCCTTTCCGTGCAAGGCAGGTGAAATTCAAAAGAAGAGGAAGGAGGTGTGTTAAATCACTTGTCCAGGAGCATATAGTGAACCTGTGGCATCTTGGGCATAAAACATAAGATTTTTTTGTTGGATTTTTCTCCACTTACCGTATAACATGGAGCAAAATGTAAATTGGCTGTTCGTGTATTGGCTATTTGGCTTATTGTTCCACTGTTTCTTTAAAAAGATGCACATCAGCTTTGTAAGAGATTTTATGGCAGTTTGCTTGTAACTGACCTGTTGATTCTTTAAAAGTTTCCAGGAAGGAAAGACCTCCAAAGAGCTTGAGTATTGTAGTGCTGGCTTGTCATTTTATGGATACAGTCCCAAGTGTTTATTGTTAACTCATGAGATGAAAAGATGCTTATCTTAATTTATTTAAGAGATGCAGCTTTAGCAAAGATCTGTAAAAGATGCTGGACTGTTATGCTAATCCATGGGTGTGAGACAAAGCCTTGATGTGGGTGTTTAATAAACACCTGACTACCTGTCCCAGAGGCAGAACTGTACTGGATATTGAGCAACATGTATATATTGATGGTTCTTGCAGCTTGCCTGTGTATCTGGGAACTCCAACATCAGTGGGAGTCACTTTTCTCTCATTAAGCCTCTCTCCAACTTTGACAGATATCAGTATCTTTTCATATAAAATTGACAAAATCTGCCTTCTCTTCCTGAGACATGAAGTAGGCTAAATCACATCCAGAGAGTGAGAAGGGTATTCATTTATGGATACATAGCAGCCTGCAGTTTGGCAACAGGAAGTTGTGCAGCCCCTTTGGGAAACGGCAGAGTCTGCAATGCAGATCTGCAGCACTCTTCTGCTCCAGTGCTACTTTTTTGCTTCTGCTGTAATCTCTCCTAAAATATTCACCGGTCCAGTTACGGCTGTGACAAACTTACTTTGAGGAGAGATGTGTTCCTTTCCCGCTAGTTTGGAGAGGTGGAGGAAACACCATGCAGGGCTGTAGCATTGCCCCTGTATTGCTCATTCTCCTGATTTTCCCTTTCTCTCACTTGCCTAACACTATGTATGTATTTGGGAAGGGAACCTACTGCTGTCTTAATTTTTTCTCTTCTGTCTCCTCTGGGGACTGAGGGGGTGGCAGGGTTATTTCACACCATGTTAAGGTAAGGAAGTCTTATTTGCCATCAGATGAGTCCTGAAAGACCAGGTGACCTTCTTACGAATAGGTGTGTTGTGACATTGCCTGCTCTCCTTTCTGATGGTGCCATTTCCAACTCTTTTTTTTTTTTCTTTTCATTCTCTGTGTGAGTCACCATCTGGGATATGTTCTGGTCCCACCCTTGCATAACAAGCTAGATGACTTACAATGCCAGGAACTAGACTTGTTGCTATGCTTTGGGATCTGGAAGGGAGTCCCTACCACCACCATACCCCCATATCATAGTATTAGCAAGTTGCTACACAGAGCTTCTGGGCTTTACCTGGTACAACAATATCCTGATTTCAGCAGGAAGCCATGTTTATGTTGCGGCTTGGGCAAGATTCACTGTGATGGGTGGATTAGAAAAAGAATTTTGGGTGTGTAGCACTGCCCTGTTGGGTAGATGGGTTATATCTCTGCAGCTTGTGTGGCTCCTGTGGTCTCATTTCTTCTGTCCCCTAAATGGCACAGAGCCACTGGAGGAATGCTGCTTTCCAGAGGGTTACTGAGCAGGCCAGAAGAAGCTGAGGGGAATACTGCTCTAAGGGATGTGAAGTCTGTAGTGCACCTAGCTTGCAAGAGTGATTTGGTATCTTCCCGCTGATATGCCTGTGGTACTGAAAGAATTTTATATAAGGTTTCAACCTTTGCAACTTCATTTTATCATGTTTCTGCCTCGTCGTTCTGACCGCATCAAAGTGTTGCCTCGTTAGTACGGGAAGCCCTGTGGTAGTCTTCTCCCGCAAAGCTTAGGATAGAGAATGAGGACACAAACTCCCTATGTTTAACTGGTAAACTGTTCAGAGATGGCAAAGCTTTTAGTTATGTTAGCTCTTTTTTAAGGTTGTGATTTGTGAGCAGTAGACTCAGAATAATACTTCCATGTCCAGAATAGATGAATGGAGTATTCTTTTTGTTGTTCTCATACCATCAGATGTTTGATTACTCCGCCTCAACATTTACTGGGATTTGGAAGGGAGAGGAAGGAGGTATCTTTCTCTTGCAGCAGATCAGTGGAGAGAATTTTATTCCATTCAGCTTGGAATCACTAAAACTTCTGTGTTGTCTTTTTCTTACTGCAGATAGCTGCTGCTTTATGGTGGTATTATGTCTCTAAAGGAATTGAATATTTGGATACAGTATTCTTCATCCTGAGGAAGAAATTTAACCAAATTAGTTTCCTTCATGTCTATCACCATTTCACCATGTTCACCTTGTGGTGGATTGGTATTAAGTGGGTTGCAGGTGGACAAGGTGAGTTCCCTTCCTCCCATACCCTTTTGACTGGACACAAGGGGGAATTATTATTGGTTTGGAGCAATGGAGAAAATGTTTTTGTAAAGTTATAATGTACAAGACTGTTTAAATAGCACTGAAGCAGTGCAATAGCTTTAATGCATACAATCTTCCTTTGTGGGAAACATGGGGGAGGAAAAGATAACAGGGCAATAATCTAATGAGTTGCAAAACTTTTTTTTTTCCTCATGGGCACCAATTGCAAGCCTGAAATTCTGTCTTCAAAATTTTCCTGGTTCTCTATGAAATAGAAAGATGAATGTGTCTTGCCTAACTTAATTTTTGCAGATACAGAGAACTGCAAAATCTAATTATGGGCCACAATCTGTGTGCAAATGTAATGAAGTTAATGGAGACATTATTTTGGCATTGTATCTGAGTTTGGCATTTGCTTTCTTTTTTATTAAGAGGCATGTATAAAATTCTGAAACCTTCCCTTGAAGGTGAGCCAATAAACCTATTCATAATGACACAAGTCTATAATTCATTATCAGGCTTTTTTTTCCCTTGCTTCCTTTGTCGAGCCCCGATCAAAGAATGTCATTCCATTGTACTTGCCACATCCTCCTTTGCCTGCATTGTACCCTTGTTGCTGTTGTTTTGCCTTGTCCCTCTCAAATTATAAGCTCTACAGAGCTGAGAGTTCAGGGAGAGCACCTTGGTTTTTTTGTAGTGTGCTTTGTAGGCTTAAGATACTGAAAATAACATATAGTAAACACCACACCAAACTAATATTTTGGGGTTTTTTTTCAAACCGGACTAATATGTAATGCCTGGGCATTTTATGCTCTCATTTACTATAAATATTTTGTACTGAGGGATTACTCTATATTCAAAAGAAGAAATATTTAAAATTAGTATCTGTGACTATCCTTGAATTTCTCCCAAGTAATCTGCAGGATGCAGGTACTCAACCAGACTTTTCATGATCTTTGTTGGCTACTGCACCCATAAAATAAGTTTATTGGAGGCTGGATGCTTACTTGTAGTCTTACTTAGAAATTCCCTGGATATCTCAAAATGCCCTTTCCCTTGTTGCCTTTTCAGACTTTTCATGCTGAATATCAGCAGTTTTCAATACAACAGTTGCAACTATTTCCAAATTTATTTCAAGTTTTGGTGTTCTTGCACTGCCTCTTAGTTTCTAGCCCCTGCAAAAGAAAAAGCAACAGTTGCTCTTCTGCATTTATGTAGTGCTACTGCATAAAAGTGGATAGATCTATGTTCTTCTGTTTTCTAGTTGATAGCACATTGCTTACATAGACAAGATCTATTATAAACTAGACCCTATTATAACTAACTGAGTCTAGACCACATGGGCATCTGAGCTATTTGATGTCAGCAGCTATTGTCTGTATTGCCCTAATTTTATACATTAGAGCCTTTTTGAGCCTCTCTGGCAGTGTAAGAATACCTTAACAAGATATGATTTGTTTCTGTTAAATGGCTGCTAATCTTGACAGAGCTAAGAGATCTTAATGCAAATGAGAACTGTCATCTTCATTTCCAGCACAGATCATTCCGGAAAAAGTTATACTATATGTTTATGCATTTAAGAATGCTCGATATTTTAAGTCGTAAACAAGGAAACTAAAGATGAGCAATTTAGATAAACTCTCTTGGCAATGCCCAATTGCTTTGTATGACTTTTTGGCCTATTTATTCAGACTTCCACATGAGTTTCTTGACTTCTTGCTGAGAAGTGAACCTTCTACATTTAAATACAGTTTAAAAGATTTAAGTTCAGAACCTGATAGTTTATACTTTACATTGTCAAATACAGCTTTTAATAATTCTTTAGCAAAACAATTGCAGTTATACCACAATAACTAATGTGGAATCCATGTGATTTATGTCTGTTCAAGAAAAATCTTAGGAAAAGCTTTTGCATAAGTAGTTCCATGAAAGACGTGACATACTACTTGTGTGAACAGCTCTCGGTGTCAGCACATGTTGGCGGTCAGGTCTATACTATACTACCGAATATTTCAGAGATGGAATCCTGGCATGTCCTGTGCTTTATAATTTTTACTACCACATGAATAATACTAGAAAAGACTTCTCTCTCTTTTTCAAAATTACATTACAATCTTCCCCTCTGTTCCTGCACAGCTTTTTTCGGAGCTCAGATGAATGCATTTATTCATGTCATTATGTACATGTATTATGGATTAGCTGCCTGTGGCCCTAAATTTCAGAAATACCTGTGGTGGAAACGATACTTGACCATACTGCAATTGGTAAGTAAAATTTCTCCCTTTATCTCAGAAGGTATTGCCTCTGAGTGGATTTGCATTTGCAGAGCTTTGGAAGAGATGCTGCTCCTTCCAAAAGTTCTTTGCTGTCTGATACTCACAGCTCAGGTTAGAATGCTTCCTGGAGGTGCAAGTATTTATTTCATTTCTCAAAATATACGCAGCATAGATAAGAGATGTGTGAGTAAGGTCTAATACTACTTTACTGGTTGTTTCGACTGATTTGCAAAAACCTGTTCAAAAGGTAGATAAAGTCCAGATCTCTTAATGTCTTCTCATTTTCCTATTTCTGAAAACTGGTGCCAGGTACTGCAATAGATTTGATGTTCCTGGTCATGCCTATGTGTTCATGCATGATGTGACAGCCAACTACAGCTTCCCTACCACCTCCCAATTTAGCAGTTTTCATAACTTAATGCATCAGTATACATTGGTGCAGTCAGACCTACAGAATATATCCAGACCTTTTTGATTCTGTATTTTCTGTCTTTCAGGTGCAGTTCCATGTGACTATTGGCCACACAGCCTTGTCTATTTATATTGATTGTCCTTTCCCTAAATGGATGCACTGGGGTGTAATTTTCTATGCTGTCACCTTCATTTTCCTGTTTGGTAACTTCTACTATCGGACATATAAGCTGCCCAAGGAACCCATAAAGAATGGCAAAATAGCAAATGGTGCTGTTGCAAATGGAGTAAGCAAACCAGAAAATAATGCAGTGGTGGAAAATGGAAAAAAGCAGAAAAAGGGAAAAGCAAAAGGAGAGTAACTTGATCCAGGCCTTAACCATTGTTGGCAGTGAGGAACCTCCAGTTTGGTTTATAAAAGGAAGAAAAAACCACTATCTGTACCAATTAACCTTAGGTTACTGAAGAGCTAGAACACAGATATTTTCATTATTTATGAGGATTGTTTTAAGAACAACACTAAAGTTGAATTTCTATTGTAATTATGTAATTATCATGCATATGGTGTCTGTGTAAACTTGTAGACTGCTGGTGTTGGTGAGCATATGGAAGAATTGCAGTTGATTCCATGTTTAGCAGTCCAAAAGTTAATACTACCATTGATACAGGCAGTTTTGTTGGCACCCACATTTCTTTGCGGGAGGGAGGGGAAGGAAGTAGCATTTGGATACTTGTGTTTTCTTTCCAGAAAATTATTAAATTTCAAATTATGACATATTATCTAATCAGAATGCACAACTTTTCTTGTCCTCCTTGGAGAGTATCTTCAGACACATTATGTTTATGTGCTGTCAGAACAGTGTTTGATTTTTCAGACATTACTTGATTTAATTGAGTGTCTGTTACAGTTTGTTTGGTTTTTTTCTTGTGTGGAAATATACCTACCTCTTCATCTGCTGAAAAGAATATTAAGCATTAAATAACTGGTTTCTGAAATATGGAGTCCTCTAATATAAATATCCGTTAACACTAATTTGGGAGAAAATATGATTTCCTGTGGGAGTAAAAGGGATTTGGGGTGGTATTTTTTGGTCAAGTCATCAATAACCTTTTTCATGGTAAACTTAAATTTTGGAGTGGTACTTTTACTATAGCTAAGTGAAGAAAACATTTTTAAGAATGTATAAATATGAAACAATGCATTATTTGAAGCAAGCAGTAAAAGTAGGCCTGCTGCTTGTTATCTGTGACCTGCATTAAACCTGTGGTACTGACTGATACTGAAAATGGTAAGGTAATATGGTGGAGGGAAAACAACAGTATGTAATTCCATTGAGAAATGCTGTGTGTATGGGTAGTCATGCTAACCACAAGACAGTCACTTTATTGGGAGAGAGAATTTGGTTAAAAAGTACTAAATACAGCAAACATAAAATGCTGAGAATGCTGCTACTGCTTGATACCCATCAAAACTCTATTTGGCTTTTTTTGGTTTTGTATTTAGACACTAGCAGCCAAAGTATTGCTAGTAGTCAGGCCACCATTTTAATGTGAAAGTCAGAGATGAGCTTCTGAAACTCTATTCCCAAAATATTCTCGGCACTCTTCAACCTAATTGACAAAGTGATTCTGCTAATCTTTTTTTATTCAAATCTGCTAAAATAAGTAGAAGCCTTTTAGATGGCTTTTCATCTTACGTGATACATTAATGGACTTCTTACTTCTCCTTTTGTGAAGAAAATATGGAAAGAGTTATTCTCCTTCCAAATAATGTGTTTGCTAAGAGAGATGTTTTGAGCTCCTCAGCATGCAATGAGTGTAAGACAGGAGTGGAATTAGAAACCATGTCCTGAACTCCCGTGTTCCTTGCTCATCAGTGCAAGAGCTGCATTGTTGCTGTCTAAATGCATTCCTCCCAGCTCTTGTCAAAAACATATTCATAGTTAGTGACAAACTTGCGTCTGGCAAGTGACACCATTGTTGCAGGAAAAAAGTACATGGAGCTGTAGGTGTAAAGTATGTGACACGTTTAATAGTTTTTGCATCTTGATTATCCATTTGTCCGTTTATAATATGCAAACAGGTCACATCATCTGTGTCTCAGGTTTGTCTCTTGTCTATACTAAAAACTGTCTAAACCCAAAAAACAGGTCCTAGGAAAAAAAGGTTGGATTTAGTCTGTTGTATTAAGAAATAATTCCTAATGCTGGCGTTGATTCAGCTGGAAGATAGATAGTTCATCCATGATCTCCACCACTGTGGAATTTATGCCAGAATATAGGATTGTGAAAGAATGTCTCTGCTGAACTGTAATGCATGTGACCATTAAGTTTCCTATATGCTGTGTCTTGTGATTCTTCCAGCCTTTGTACTGATGCTTTTTGCATTTGCATCAATCTGTATTTATGTAGTGTGGCATGGGGAGGAGCGATAGTGGTCTACCCTTCTTTCTTGGCCAGATGCCACTACTGTTAACCAAGCCAAAACGCTGGCTGACTGGGTAACTTTGGAATGGCTAAAGGAGCAAATAACTACAAAGCAAGCTAGCAGATTTACAGCACGCCTGCTACTCCAAGGTGATGGCTTGTGTGAATACACTTACCCTACTGTAAATTCAAGATAGCTTATCCCACTTTGATTAAAGGGCAGCTTCTTTCTATTTGCCATGGGATGTGGGCAGCTAACTTGCAAATGTGTATTATTCCTTGTATTGTGTTAAATTGGTTGTTTGCTCTGTCTTTCTTTAGGTAAGCCAGATCAGATAAACTGATACTCTTAATGTGATCTAGCTCTGAAAGGGCATACTGAGAAGTATTCCAGTACAGGTTCAATTATGCCTTTGCTACACTTTGTAAAGAATTATGTCTTGCATGTTGGCAAATATTTAAATAACTGAAAGTCAAATCTTTTCTCCCCTTGTCATGCATGGAAGCTGCTTAAAGTTGATAATCCCTTGAACCTTATTGGCAGAACTTGAGTAGAATCCTACCCTCAAACTCTGGGGTGCTTGGTAACTTTTAAGAAAAAATGAAACAGTGCATTGTGAGAATGCATGCATGCATACATACATATCACGTTGTCTGGCCCTGTGGGTAAAACCAGTTTGAGAGATTGGCATTTCATGGAAAAAAAAAAAATCAGTTATTAAATTGCTGGAACACTGCTGTTTTGAGTCCCTCTTCTGCAATATGGCTTTGCTAGGTCTATTTATGATATATTTGATTGTTCATGTGACTTGAGTCCCATTATGATCTTGAATATAATGGCCTTATTAAATGTGCATTTTTGTAGGTGTGGTCTTGAGTGCAATACTTATGGTTCTGACTGTGCAGCCAGACTTACAGAATACTGGGCTGAACTTGTACAGCTTTTTCTTTTCCAAAATTTGAGGCAATGATGCACATGTGAGATACTGCCAGATTTATTAAAGTCACTGAGTCCAAGGCACCTCCAGAATTTTGCCATGAAAGTAATAGAATATACGTACAAATGTTTGTGTTTGCTGTACACAGAACTAAAATTTAAATTATAATATCTACTTTGCGTGGTTTGGTTTGGTTTGTTTTTTGGTTTTTTTTCTAAATGCTTCCAATTTATTTAAAAGTGAAATTCAAACCATTTGGGACTTTTCTTTTTTGCCAATGAAAGATACTTTTTTTTGCTAACAGTTCTGAAACTCTTGGACCAGAGTCTCATAATTATTTGATGCCATATAAGTAATACCATTTCATTTAGCCTCATCTCTAGCAGTGACAGTTGTTGGATTCTTTTAGTACTTTGTCAGTGTAAAATAAACACAAATTATCTATATATGTGTGTGTGTGTGTGTGTGTGTGTGTACACATACATAGTGTATGTGTGTGTATATACATATGGGTTCTTAGCAGGTTCTTTCCATAGGTGAAGTAAATTACATTTCCTTAATGTGAAGTTGGCAGGAGCTAATAGAACAGTTCTTACAGCTCAAGCGGTCAAGTGAAGCAGTTTTCATTGATCCATAGATCCAATATGGCTCTTGCAGTCATAAATAGTATTTGTCAGTCATTTTAGACATAGGATGGCAGACAAGCCAGAGCCATTTCTCCCAGTGTAATAAATATTTTGAGGCATCAGTTGTAGATTCTAAGGGGAGGGACCTCAACTCAGAGGAGCTGAGGGATTATGCTGTTTTATAGTAGGGATTATTTTAGGAAACGGTATGAGTAACTTGCTCTAGGTAAGTCTTTGAAGTCATTATGATCAAATTCTCTGTTTAACAAAATGCTTTTTTAATAAATAAATAAGTAAATGTTTCTCTGTAGGTTCAAAAGCATGGCCTATTTGATTATGTGACCATTAACTACTTCCAGGTCCAGATCAGGAGAAAAAGATGAAGGCAAAATAAAAATGCTGCACATTTTTTTTCGGGTTAACCTTAGGGCATGTTTCTTCAGAGTAAGCACTTGACCTTCATGTACTGGGGAGGCAGGTAAGAAAGGAGTAAATAGCTATTGTGCTGAAAGGTCTCACTCCTTAAATAGCTTATGAGCACATTTGCTATTTCATAAAAACTTGAGTAAAATTGTTCATGGTGCATAAAGTTAAACCTTGCATGAAGTTAGTGTGGGATGAGAGTCATAATGTTTAAACAGGTATTTAAAATTAGATCTGTTTCAGTTAAAATTGAAGAGAATGAGGAGCTTATTAAGTATCTGGGTAGTGTATTTGTCTTGGTTAGAAGCACAGACTAATCCAATTTAGCACCTAAAGCAAGTCACCCATATGACATCTCATTGTGTCGTGGTTTTATGAGTTGGCCTCTTTGCTAACGTAAGCAGTCAGAGCTCCGTGGAGATCAGTGGGGTGGTTCCCATTTACCTCAGAAGAGTATGTTTAACCCTAAAGAACAGAGAAAGTACTTGCTTTCTGCCGGTACCCCAGGAGGATGAGGGAAATGTATGGTTCAGAATGCTGCTTTTGCGTAAGGTGTTCATGCTTTTGTAAACAATAAAAATAAACATTACTTTTTTCATGCTGTTTGAGTTTGGTTTTATACATTCCGGAGAATATTCTGTCCCATCTTGCTTCAGGATGCTTGCTGATTTTACGGTGTTGCGCAGGTTGTGTCGATGTAATCTGTTATAGTGCCCAAAAGTTTGAGAAAAACGTTTTTGTGGCACATCCTCCCATTGTAAGGTTATGAGGACTTTCTAATTTTGGATATTGCCTCAAAATGGTAGTCTAGTGGCTTTGAAGTCACCCTTAGGGAGTTGACTGAAAATAGGATGTCCACTTAAACAAAAAACAAGTCTCTTGGGATATATTCTGGCTGTACAGCACATGTATCGGTGTCAGATTTGGTCCAAACACCATCTTAAGGCTGGGATAAACTGACAGTGTTGGTTGGAGTTGGCCTTTGCTTTTCTCCCAGTATAGCTTGTGCCTTGGATATGCAGGAGATGCGGAGAAGGATCAGCAAAGTGAAAAATGGATGTAATGCCTGAATATAATGGTTCTAGCTAAGAAACTTTCTCAATCAACCTTCTGTTTTGAGAAGGTGGTGGTAAGAGACTCTGCATGCTGTACACAAGGCTCCAGATAGCGCTTCCAAGACCAAACAGTTAGGAATACAACTGGCCACGTGGGTTAGTTTTTGCTGGACGCCACATTGTGTTAACGTGATGTCTCATCCCAGAGAATCTGGAGCACTTTTGGCAGTAGGTGTAATTCACGGTTACGTGTTGCTGTGTACAATAAGTTCCTTCCTAGCCAGTGCGCGAAGTACGATCCCTGTAATCAACCTTATAATACTGAGTTGCACCCATGTTGCGCTCCTAGCACCTAAGTGCAAATAGCTACTCCAGATGTCAGCTAGGAGAGAATCAAGTCTGCCATCATAGCAAAATATGGTGTGGTCAATTATCTCTTGCATAATTTGCAGCTGTTGCTTCAATCAATTGCTTACACCCTCCCTGGAATCAGAAAATACACCGAGTGCTCAGAGCAGGATTTCTCCCTTAGATGATTAAGCCATGCTGGTGGTAGGCACTCTGTCCGGGCATCTTTTCCATAATACTTAATCCCCACCAGTAATTAAAAATAAGCACACGTGATCAAGTTAGATTCATCAGATGATTGGATAGAATAGACTGGATCCTCTGTTTTCCATGTTGGGTTTTCTTTATTATATCACTTGCTTCTTAATGCCCAGGAAATTGGGGTTGGGGGAGAGGTTTTATTACCTGTTTGCTTGCTTGGCTCAGAGCACTGGAGTTCCCACAAGGGAGTGGGTGAGCACAGGCTGTAGTCTTGGACGCAAATAAATGAAGCATGTACTCAAAGACCGTTTCGAAGGCAATACTTTCTATGGACTCGTGCCTTTCAGTGTCTTTTTATGCTTGGGACTTCTAGATAGCCTAACGAATGCACACACACTTTTCTATTGATTGCCTGATGCGTCAGTGACATCGCATTTGACTTAATTACAAAGATGCTTATTGATAGGCAAGATTATGGCTCTTTTGATCATCACGGTGCCAGTTGTCCAGGGCCTGATTAGTGCGCGGTGGTCTGATAGCATTGAACAGCGCCAGCAGTTCCTGCCAGAGCGCCGTACAGTCAGGACAGCTTTGCGGGGAAAAAACTATTTGCCTTTTGATTCAATGTGTGGGACTTGATACGAGCTCGTAAGGCATCACTGCTGTCTGTCAAATCAATATCAGGTGGGTTTTAGTCTGCTAAATGAGAAGAAATCTTTGATTCTTGAAATGATTCGAAGATAAATGTCTGTCCTTACCTTTAGACTGAGAACTGTTATCCTTGCAGTGGTATCATCTTAAATGTATTTCACGAGAAAACCACCTTTATGCTGGTATCTTCTGGAGTGTGTTTATGGGAGAAAACTAGAGAAATATGAGAAATAACTTGGGCCAAAAGCTGGAGAACATGGAGTAGTCGCTCCTCTAGTTTTGCCCTTGCCTTTAGATGTTGTAGGAGTTAGATGACTATTCTATAACTGTTACTTCTGTGTATTTATTATTAATAGACACTCTAACAGTGTACTAGTGTACATTCTGAAGTACATAAAAATTGCTTTGTCTTAAATTACAATAGAGCGAGCTATTTATCTAAGCACAAATGCTTGTAGTGGAAGTAATGACAAACATTGTAGTCCTGTATTGGCAGGACTCACAAATAATTAATATTTACTCTGTCTTTTCTGGTTAATAATCTTCAGAGCTTCTGAGGAGCTCCTTGCCACAACACAAAGCTCTGTGAAGATGAGAATTGCTATATAACTGCTAAAAATTTACTTTGCAGAGCTCCTATTACTGCTTTGTTTCTTTTTTGTAAATGTGTCTTCAGGTCAGGTGCTTGCTTACTAAATTATTCCAGAGTGGGATGTACTTCATAGAAAGATCTTGGAGTAGCTGCAAGTGAATAAAATGCTAAAACGGACGCTGGGGTGTTGTGCAGTCAAGGGTTTCAAGCCTGTGGCATTGAAAAATATGCTGGCTTTGCCTCAAATGCTGCTCATGGGCTCAGGGACCTGGATCCATCCAGCCCACTATGAATTTTCTTTACTGGACAGCAAATCCTCACCTGGGATTTGGTGTGAGACCTAGTTTCCACACATTTGACAGAAGGGGCAGGAGAAGTCCTTGGGCCAAAGAGGAATTTTTTTTTTTTTGCAGTTTTGCCTACTCTCAAAATACCAAACTTGGCAGGGGGTGTTTGAATGTTTGCTGACAGCCTGCGGTACGAAGTTTGAAGAAAATATGGCTCTGGATTCAGTACTTGCAGAGAGCCTAGCATGCTTTTTGCTTCTTAGTTGCTTGACATAAACCAAATGTGCTGGGAATACTCCAGTTAAATAGGAAAAAAAATTAAAAGCCACCACCTTTTAGGATTTATTCAGAAAATGAGGCTTTATGTAATAGCTAGCTTTTTACTGAAAACTTCCTCTTTTTTCCCCTTTGCTCTCTCTAACTGCTGTGCCTGCCTTTCTGCTCTGCTGGGGTGGCTCCTTGGATGAAGATTGCCATGGGTGTTCAGGAAATCATTTACTGCTGTGATTTGTCACTGGGGCTTTTGACATGACTTCTCATATGGTCTGAAATGCCGAATAGCAGCCACACAGTCAGAGCAGGTTGAGTAGTAACAGTATTTTGCATATAATGGTCTCAAGGCATCGCTACAAAACTGGGTGTTCTGGATACAATAAGCTAGAAAAAGGAACAGCTTTTATTAATTTTTGTCTTCCTGCTTAACAAATACGGGCCTACAAGGACAAAGTCCAGTTTTGTATTCTATGATACGAAGGTGTGTTGTACACTCATAACCAGAGCTTATGGCTGCAAGAGATGGAGAGTTTACTGCGCTATAAAATCACTTTGTTAGAGATTTTATACTGAGCTATTCTCTTCTGTGATCAGAGTTTAATAAAAAAATGGATTTTTATATGAATCTGACTTTTGTTTTTTATTTCAAAATCAGGTCACTAGTACAAATATTTTCTTGCATGGGTAAAAGTTCTCATCCTGACTTTTTGATGCTCTCCAGGTGAAGCTTCACTTAGTGAGAATTTTCACTAGCTAAGGACACTCTGGGGTGCTAACAATTTATAAGAGCTTGCTTACTGTGTAGACCTCACATTGCACACTAAGATATTCAGAGAATAATAGAAAAATAAGTACCGAAAACTTTATTTTCTATTTAGATTTTTTTTAAAAAGACTTTACAAGGAATGTATAACTACTTTAGTAGAACACTAGAAGTGGCAATGTGTTTTGAACTTACGCAGTGTTGGCTGTGGCAGATTCCTTATGAGAAAAACCTGCTTTGTGCTGCGGACTGGTGCATGGGCAGGGTTTTTTTCTTGCTTTCTGACACTTTATTAAATCTGCTTTTGATAAGGATCAGATATAAGAGTGTACGTGGAACGCTTGTAGCTCAAACTCTCCTGAATGCCTCTGGCTGCCCCAGCACTACGGAATACACCTGCAGCACCGTAATGGTAAGCAGTCAGCGTAAGTTGTCTGTCTCACAGCTCTATAAGTCTCTTGGACCTGAAAGGTGTTGCCCAAAGCCTGTTGAAAGCTATAGAGGTACTGATTTACTAAAATCCTTGAACTGAACCCTTAGGACGACAGTTTGAATTCTAAATTAAGCAACCCTGGGGTTTGGGGTTGTTTTTTTTTTTTCATACTTGGACTCGCATGTTGCCTTGCAAAAGTAGGGTTCCGCTCAATTTTGGCACCTGTTTGAGGCAATTTCTCATTCCTTCAACACCTTGAGTCTTTGACTTTATGAGCCTCTGGTCCTGCTGCTGGCTACCAGGGAGCAGCACTGGGCTCCCAGCGGTTCATTGCAAGTGTTAGGAGATGGCTGCTCAGCATCTCTAGTAAGCCAATGCATTAAGTAGAAGGAATTAATTTACTTTGTCTGCAGTGTGTTTTGTTTGGAATTTTAACAACTGACTGGAGCCTATGTGGGTATTTTAATCTGCCCAAAATATGCTTGGTATTTTCTTCACATCGTGTCTTGGTGCCTGTTTTTCAGGGAGGGTAGGAGCATACGCTGGGTTACAAACAGAGGCACAAAGCGTTAGTGGTTTGCTTGCTGTTGAATTGCAAGGATGCTGAAAATAATGTGTTGTTTTAGCCAGACAAGTGATTTTGGGTTCTATTCTCAATTTAAATTTTGGTGTAGCAATTTTGGCAGCATAACATCTTGAGGTAATGCAGGGGGGGGGTTTGTTTGTTAGACCAGGCACAGACCGCTGTACGGTACCTCCTTCACTGAGCGAAACTCCCTTTGTAAGCATAATGCTAGACACCAGGATTAGCTATCAACATTGTTATGACCTGGTGAGCAGCATATTCTGGATCTGAATTATGAATTTTACAAAAATTCCATAATCTGCCAGAAAGTAGATATAGTCAACAGCTTTTTTCCAGCACTGTGGCTAGGCCAGGACATAGAGACATGTGCTATTGTTAGCTGCAAAAGCTATGTTTGGGAACCAGGAATAATTTTTTAAAGTCATTATGTTTAACACAACTTTGTCATCTCTTTCTTCAACATTGAGGAATAAGGTAAAGAAGAAAAATCCCTGGGCTCACTGAGGTTATTACTTACTGTTCTTTTTGTGCCCTCTGCTATTTTAGTAGCAGAAGCAACCAAATTAAGAAATGCCCTCATTATTGCTTCCTAATGCTATTTATTTTATGAAAATCAGTATCAGGTTTTAAAGTCCCAGCTGGAACCTGTTTCTCTTTGTTGCTTAGATAAAATAATCTCTACGGTCGTGAAGAATGCTTTAGAAAAGAGATTCATGATACACTCAGTCAGAGATGGGGGGTGGGCTAATTGTATTTCTTGGTTTCTTTTTTCAGCTGTTATAGTGCAGTCTGAATGTTTGAGCCAGAATTTCAGTTCCTGAAGCTGGAATTTCTGGAGTAGAAGCAGCATTTTATGTTGGCAAGGAGGAATCCATACATGCCCAGCGGGATGGCCCTGGCCTCCCATGGACGATGAAAGAATTAGAAATCATAGGAATATTTGGCCCTGACCCCCTTTTAAAATTAAAATATTCTCATCCCTGATAATTCCTGTTTCTTGGGACTGGTTTACCTTTCAGGACTTACTGGACTGACCGAACAGCAATTTAAATAAGTAAGTAAATAAAAATAGCAGGTGCTGAATTTCTGCTCCAGGTAGTTTAGTGGGGAAGGTGAAAATTCCCGTAGCTGGCAACTGCATCCACTTACAAAACATTTTCTAGGTGGCACTTGGATTTAGCAACCTGCGAGCTGTTACCAGATGACACTACGCAGGGACGGGTACAGGTGAGTGGTGGCGAAGGCAGAGCCAGCTGGGTGACGCATTTCACTACAGTGTTTCCTTAGGAAAACTTGGAGCCTTTCCTAACTGCTGATGTTTTCTAAGGAAGAGCTAAATAATGTTCTGGCATCAATAGGTAGGGCGTTTCTGCACCTCCACCTCCTTGGCTTTAAAACTTTAACTGATGGGCAATCTTAAAGTGGCTTTTCTGGTGTCCACCTACCACCAAAAGCAAAAGCTGCTCTTGCAGGAGCTTCTCAACATCAGTAAAAGACTGCTCTCAGGTGTTTAGCTTTGGGGTATTTTTTCACCTTAACAGGGAAAGGAGACCAAAAGAGAAGACTTGCACTTTACCTGGAATGGCCACCGTGCTGTTTAACTGCAGGTGGTTTGTGTGTTTTCCAGTGGCTACAGGCAAGGATGAGAGAGGACTGAACAAGTTTTGAGCAGACACGCTTTCTGCAGTGTGGTGTCATGCCTTAACAATAGCGTTATCCCTCCTGGCAGCGCTATAAAGTCAGGAGATTATTTATTCAACAATAGAAAGCGGGGTAGGTAATTTGTGTTAGTGCTAACTCTTTCTTAATATTTTTTTCTAATAAAAAAAAAGACATTTACGAAGTGGTTGGAGTACTTGGTAAAGAACCAGAAACAAAGCTTGCAAGAACTTGGGTAAGGATGACTCTTTCCTTTGATCCTATTCCTTCCGCAGCCGTGGCAGGCTAACACACGGCCGCTGCTGCGTCTGCAAGCTCTGTACAGGATTTACCGTGCCGAGGGGCTGGAAATGAGGTCCCCGGGTCACTGCTGCCTCCCTGGGCGCAGTGGTACGGAGAAACACCGAGAACTGGCAGAACTTTTGCTCTCCCGCCCGTCCCCAGAGCAGCCTGGATCTTCTCGTGCAATGGATATCCTGCCGTGCGCGATTTGTACCGTCACAGCTCTTGCAGTTTCTGGTCTGCAATAAAAGACCGAATTAGTTTCCGCAGCATTAAATAGAAATTTCGCTGAATGCTGAAAGCAAACGCCAAATCCCCCATATCTTGTTCATGAATAATAAAATCTTTTTAATTTGGGATATAATTAGCTTACATCATAAAAGTTTTTTAGGTAAGCATTTTCTAACAAACAGCTGAAAAACAGTCATATAGAAATATTTGTAATTGCTTGAAATTGCTCAAAAAGCCTCTAACACAGCAGCAGTTGTGTTAACCATAAAATCAGAAAGTGTTTACTTTTGCTAGGTGTGTCTAGATACACACCCCCCGACACCCATGTTATTGAAATTATGATGTTGCACTTTTCACTTTTGTTTTGAAGGTGCATGTATTTTATGTTGAGCCTATACAGGCTATTTTCTGTATTTCTAATGTTAAAATTAAACTAATCTGCTGTCGCTGTATTTTTCTGCAGCTCTTGCAAAGTAAACTGTAAAACCCCCAACATCTTCCTGGTGTTACTCATGAGCAGTCCCAGATACATCAGTGTATTGGGTTTGCATGGCAAGGTTTTGGTAGCGGGGAGGGGCTACAGGGGCAGATTCTGTGAGAAGCTGCCAGAAGCTTCCCCCATGTCGGACAGAGCCAATGCCAGCCGGCTCCCAGACGGACCCACCGCCGGCCAAGGCCGAGCCCATCAGCGATGGTGGTAGTGCCTCTGGGAGAGCAGAGTTAAGAAGGGGAAAAGTTGCTGCTGAACAGAAACTGCAGCCAGAGGGAGGAGTGAGAAGATGTGAGAGCACCAGCCCTGCAGCCCCCCAGGTGAGTGCAGAAGGAGGGGAGGAGATGCTCCAG
>JAOBAS010000013.1:8256725-8268046 GCA_025311575.1 Elanoides forficatus | reverse complement strand
CATATTTACCTTGTTCCCTATTAAGTCCCCTTGCAAACGCTCTGCTTAAATATGCCTGCAGACTGGATTCAACACTCAGGGACAAAGCAAAGGTATAGTCAAGGGTAACTGTAGGTGAATAGATTATATCCACTTTCAGTTCAGGATAATGCAATTTTTGCACTTCTCTAGCACACCAGCTGGGTGAACTCGCCATTTCTTTACCAGTTACACTGCCAGGTGGTTTTCCTGGTTTTCACCTGCAGAATAGGCAGGACAAAAGCAGCGGACATGCAGAAGGTGGCCAGTGGGATGGTGCTCTGAGGTGGGAAGCGGTCAGGTCTGAGTGCCCACAGCAGTATGGACAGATGACAAAAGAAGGGAAGAGATCCTCCTTTATTTTTATTATGTCATCTTGGACACCTGATCCAAAGGCTCATGCCATTTTCATCACAAATTCCTATTCAAGCTCCACCTCAGGTTCTTGGGAAGTTCAAGTTCACCTTCAGTCTTTGATCATTAGAGAAGGGGATTTTCTCCTTGGCATCAATGACAGCATGTAGATTTAGGGACTCAGATTGCCTGTGTTTGGTTTGTCTTGCTATAAAAGTTGGCAATTAAGACATAACTGTGTGAGTCAATCAAAGTTCAGCATAACCCTAAATTCATTGTGGTTTATAAAGCAACACGTTAGTTATTTAATAATTACACAGTGCCTTTTCGTTTCATCCAAATAACCTGCCTTCACTTCGGTGCACTTATCTAGGCCTCTGGTTAGGTCCCTTTGCTTCAGCCACTAGTAACCTTTCATGTGCATCTCCCCCCATTCTGGCTTTTTGGTACCTCAGAAAACAAAACGGGGCTGGTAAGGGGCCTGTTTGGGCTTCATTTCACAAGTCTGAGTGACAAATATGATATTCCAGTTCCTGCTAAGACGCTGTCAGGAAGAGATCTGCACACTCAAGCGAAGTTTAAGGAAGATGAAGTACTTCAGCTTTGCTGCTTCCCCAGGGAATACGCAGGTGTTGATAAAGGGCCACCCACCTTCAGATCCCAGGGATAAATCATGCACTCTGAAGTGGGTGCATGTTACTATGACTGCTAGTTGCTAGAAAACCTTGGTGTTGCATTTAAAAAGAACTATTAAATGCAGAGGAAAAAAACCCAAACAAAATATACAAACAAAGGTTTTCCACTTGACAAATATTTTCCAACCATATTTAACGAAAAGGCAGAGGTGGCAGAAGGCAGGCTGCAAAAAGCCTGCTTCTTCTTTCTCCCCAGCCCCCCCAACCGATGCACGTGCAGCTCCCTTCTGCATACACATGTGCCAAGGGCTACCTTGGTCTGGACATGTAGGTCTCTGTCTCCTGCCTAGTCAAGACCTGCAGACCAGGCAGAGGGATGCTTACGCCTGCCCGCGGCCCCTCTGACACCTCGTTGTAGACCTGTGTCCTAAATGGGTTGACTGGGCTGGATTGCTCAGTAACGTGGCATGAGCCAACTGAAGAAGCAGTGGCCACGAGAAGAGTCAGTGGTGCCGTCAGCAAACATTGGCAACTTGCTGTCTGGGTATTCCCAAGAGGGGAAAAAGGAAGAGGACATACACAGATAAAACCTGATTTTGTAGCTTCATGGCTGGGGAGAGGAGCAGATATTCCACATTCTCTCACCATAAAATCCACACATCTCAACCAATGGATATATAAAATAAGGACTATTTAGGTGTTCTTGATAGATTTTGGACATTTCCTCATAACCAGAGCATTGCCATTTCTTCTCTGAGCTGGCTTCTACCAGGGCACAATCTTGCCAAAGGCTGCACAAGCAAACCCCTCGCCATCGCTGGCTGATCTGCGTTGGTGTCTCTCTTAGGGGGCTGCTACGGGGAGGATGGATCTTCGTCAAAGGTGGATGGTAGGTCAGTTTGTGATTTGCAGCCCTCCATGACATACCACAAATGTTGAAAGCCAAAGTGGTCTTTCAAGACAAAGGGAAAGCCTTCAGCTACCTCCACCTCGAGGTAGAAGTAAGAAGGCCTTTTCCCTGTGTTCACTTGTTTGCCAACACCTCTCTGGAGCCCATTGGTTTCAGCTTCATATGTTTTAAGATGAGGTGATTAAAACAGGCTAAACCCTTCAAAATGCAGGAGGAGCACTGAGTTAAGTGGCATTTTCTCACTTCTCTATCCCAGTCCTTTCTGTGTTTTGCTGAGGGTGCCTAGATCAGACCATGCTGTCGGATTATAGCCCGAAGGCTGTCCACGTCTTCTCCAAAATGGTCAGATTTAACTGAGAAATGAACAAGGGGACAGGCCAGCTCCACTTATTTCTGTTAAGGCTCACTATCTCATACTGACAAGAGGCAATTTCCTCTGTCATCCTTCTTCATAAGTGCCTTTCTGTTGCCACTTTTTCCTGGAGTTTCCCTAGTCCAGGAAACACCAATTTGCCTAAAAAAGTGCTGTCTTTTGCAAATTATTGCCTCTGTAGTCTGTAATTTTAAGGTCTCTAAACATGTTTTTAAATGGTTGCTACATTTGCTTTTTTCCAGTCTCTCATTTCCGTTTCTGCTTTTACTAAAAGTTTGACCTTTTTTGTTCTGGTTTGGTTTAGTTTTCCCCTTGTAAAGAGCTGAAGAAATCTCTTCGATGTAAGCCCTGCTCCTTAGCCAAAATCACAAGTGGTGTATGACGTGTGGGTACTCTTGAAAGTCTCTGTGACTTATATCATGTGAACCACTTACCATTTTACTACTTATTTAGCAAAATTTAGTGGCATTATTTGTTTTTCAGTCTGCCAGTACATTTCCAGGTAAATGCTATGTACAAGATGAACATCACACAAAATATTCATGAACTTAGGGACTGGGAGAGAAAGTCCACATCTATGCTTGGCAACCTGCCTGCTACCAGTCTTTGGCATAAATATATGTATATATACACACAAATATGTATATATGTACTGTGTAACCTGGATACCCTCCAAAAGAAGGATGCTGCATCCAAGCTGTCCACGGGAGCTGTGCCACTGGGAGCAGCAGGGATTAGCCAGGCTACTTCCCAGCAATGTCCATGCTTGTTGGGCAGAGCAAACGCTGGCCCAGGCTCCAATAACCTTGTTGAGCTGGAGCAAACCCCAGACTTTACACCACGGGGCTCGCACCTTTCTCCCACCACTCCCAGGTGTCACCCCCATCTGCAATTGCTGCATCTGAGCCACCAATCTGGCAGCTCAGGGCAAGAGCTCGGGGAGCTGGAAGGCAAAAGGCGAAGCAGCACGGCTGGGAGGGGATTTCGGCAGGCTGAGTCTCACGGGGGCTCCTTTTGGTTTTGGAGCCCTGCGGGAGAACCGCATTCCCTTAGATATATTTTTGTTGCATTTTTAAAAACTGAGGTTGTTCAGCTGGCACTCAACTTATCATATGCACCCGTTGGGCTAAATTTCTGAAGCAAAACGAGTGATATTACAGCAGAGATGGGTTTCTCGCTTTACTAGATTATGTCGTCATATTGATGTATGGACGCCCAGGAACGAATCTATCTTGATTTACGCATTGCAAGTGGGCAATGCTCTCTTTGTTTTCCAACTTCTCAGCAATGCAGGCCATTAATTAAAATGTATGGCTCTCTCAAGTGCTATTTTAATTGCATTTCAATTCCAACTTAAAGGGCCGGCAAATAATAAAGCTGGGTATTATGTACACTTTGAAATGCTGAGGGATGTAGGGGGGAATAAACAACTCCTGCAATCAGTTTGCTCTCCCGCACTGCTCAATTCCTGAGTGTGCCATTTATTTGATTAACGGATGTTATTTTTTTCTGTAAAAATCAACAATTTTAATATTGTTTTCCATCAGAAACTATTTGTGCCTTGCTAGTGGATTAAGGAGAAAGTTCTTTAGCATCTCTCCCACGTGCTGGTGGAATCATTAATCAGAGTAAGCCTCTCCTGATCTGGAAGGATGGGAGCTGTGCGGGGCACACCACACGTGCGTGGCTCCGTTGCTCCTCCTGCTCATTCTTGTCCGTATTGCTCCGCTGTGGGCCATGCACCTCCTCCCAACGAGCCTCTCCTGGCCTTTTCTTCTCACCCTCCCTTCTCCCTTCACTTTTCTTCCTCCCACCCGTCTCGGGGGGTGGGCTGCGTGGAAAGCCCACGTGCCCATCCAGGGCTGCCTGCGGTGCTGCAGGGCGGCTCGGCCGGCCAGCGGACGGCAAAGGCTCGGTGCCACATCGGCTACAGCGACAGGGTAGAGGTTCACACCTCAGGCTCCCAAACCTGGTAGGACCATTAATACCTTCGCTTTCATGTTCAGCTCGCTGGCATCAAAACCCACATTGCCCGTGGTCCTCCTGCCACCCACTCCTGCCCCACGAGACCCCAGGACCCACTGCGGAGGGGACATCTCTGCAGGGAGATGAGAAGCCCAGAGCTGAGTGCCGAGACCTGGATGTCACTGTCATCTCATCTCCTGCACCCTCTTCCACGGGGATCCCCTCTTCAAGCAGCTTGTCTCATTCCCACTCAACATTTATCAAAGCAGAGCTTTGAACTTTCCCTCCTCGGTCAATACTGTTTTATCAGGGTTTTCTCTTGATAGAGAGGTTAAGTAATTACGTTGTGGTCAAGCAGCTGCATCCTGCTCCTGGTCACCACTGACTCCATCAGAAATACCTCCCACCAGCATTTCTTCCCACACACCACTTTTCTTTCTTAGCAGGAAAATCAGAGGAAAACTGCAGGATTGATAGCTCTTTTTAAAGTTACTAGAGGTGCTGAAAATAAATGTTTTTAAAATATAGGAAGAGCTTTCCAATAAGAAAATCTACTCCTTGCTTTCTGTTGCACTCATTTTCCAGCCTCGCTTCTTCTGACTTGGCCGGGGCAAAGGGGCTGGAGCCCACCCTCAGCCCCAGCCCATCCTCGTACGTGGGTTTCCCGGGCCAGGGCAAAGCTGTACTATCTCCTTGCAAGTGAAGCAGAGGAAGGCTTGCCGAGCAGTTTCCATTCTGCCGAGGAGGTTCTTTTGGCTTCAGAAGGCTCCTGGTTGCTTCTGAACTTTGTTGGAGACTTGGTGGGTAACCTGGGGCATGACACAGCTTTCTTTATTAACTATTAGCCTCACAGTGGCTCATTTGGATGCAGTTCACTCTGCACTCTCATAAATTTTATACCACTCCTAGGAATATATAGATTAGTCCTGTGTTTAAGAGTGCAGCTAGTATCAAAAACAATGAGCAGATGAAGAGACCATTGACTTTGACGAGAAGAATCTGTGTGATTCACATATGAGCAGCTGAAATGGGCAGCACCTGATGCCTGCCGTAACATCCCATTACTCAACATCAGACATGCTTATCACATACAAACGGTGAGGTTAACAGATTTCATGCCAAGACCCCTAAATTCTCACACTGGGACTTCTCATTTTCCATTTGAATCACAGACCTTTGAACCATTTTGGCAGACCTAATTATTAATTTCTGAAAAAAATCAAGTTGCAACAGGCACTTCTTTAACTTACACAGTATAATAGCTTTGCTGCCTATTTCATCACTTGTTTCACAATATTTGGTCCAATCTGACACCTATCTGTTACATGTTAAAGCTTGGAGGAGAGCATTCCTGACTTAGACAGTAGCAGACTTACAATTTATTGAGATTTCCTCTCCTTCTTTTATCAGGATGAGCAGGAGTCAGCTAATACAGAGATGAGCATGCCTAGTACTTACTAGACAATCTGAATTTGTCTAATATTCCTTTAAATATTTTAATCAGACAAGTGGGAGGGGGAAGCTTGGTCTCATTAATCGGTACACTGAAAATGTTCATGGATAAGGTCCTGAGGGAAGAATCACAGGATGTGGGTTATTTTAAGCAGCATTTGCCTGTCTATGCAGAACTGAAAATGCTTGTGATCTACAACAGTTGACAAAAATTTTAGCAATTATGTGAAGCCAAGGAAACCTATTCTGTGCTGATTTACAAATCATACTATATGGACAGGTCCGAGGGAGCAATTGCACTGGCTAATGAAGGCCAAACAAGGCTAATTACATAACAATGACATCAAATTCAACTTTTTATCTCCCCTCAGACCCACGTCAATATCAGAAAGGGAAAATCTTGGAATGTTTAATTCATCATCAAGCATTTAAAATGTATTAAACACCCGGGGAGCCTTAAGAACTTAAAAACTGTGCTATTTTGAACAAATTAAAGTTGGCTCTGAATAAACGTTAATTTCCCTTTCACATGTTGCCTCTTAACTCAGTCACGTGTCACCCCAAACCCTTTCCCAGTGCAGTGTGCCTGGGCAGGTCTGGTCGCACCAGTCAGGTACTGATGTGGGGTTCGGCTAAATCGCTTGAGCATATATACTAGATAGATATATAGGTTTACTGAAAGCCCATTTTAGGTCAGTGATTACCCATAACTTAGCAGCTGACTGACTCACTGAAGCTATATGGCCTGCCGGGCTGCCATTTGACAAAGGTCCCCTTTGATGGCTCCTGCCCTGCCCTGTCTCTCAGAGCTCCCAGCCCCATGTCATCTCCTCAGTTTTGCCTTCATAGCTTTTGTGGGACCATAAAATGACCCTGATCCGGGTCTTAAATGAACCTTCTTTAATGGATTACTCTTAACCAGATCGGTTCCTCAGCCTGGTTCAGTGTATGGCCCCAAATGCAGAAGTATTGGTGTGATTTTTCCACCAACTGTAAGTACTGCTTATTGTCTATTTTAACAATGATTATAGAGTGACCTACAGCGTTTTTGAGTTCCAGAAATAAGTAAACAAACACATAAATAAAACATAATGGCCTTCACCCAAATGGCTAACTTGTGTAAATCTGCTTAGGTTTGCCTGATTTACAGTATTTGAGATCCCAGATCCCCTCTACTTCCCCGCATACAAACAGAGGACATGTAGATAGCACCTGAAAAGAATTTCCCATTATCTTTGGACTCATAAAACATTTAAGCTGACAATAGTGATGCAACAGAGCCTGCTATTGCTGCAGTACCTCTGGTCCCTTATGTGTTTCATCCAGACAAGACCACCGCAGGATAAGGAAGTGTCTTCACAGGAAGAAGCACAGAAATTTTTTAGAGCTAAGAGCCTGGCTTATAAAAATGCACGTTGGTGCCCAAAGATGAACACTTCTTAAATTTGCAGAAATGTCTGGCGTGCTGAACTACCACTGAAATGAAGTATGCATCCAAACGCATTGTCCAAAATTCACATGGGACATTTATGGTGAAAGTGATGGCAAACAGGCCAGCTCCTCAGTCCCAGCCGTAGGGAAGCACTGAGAATGACTATTTTGGACTCAGTGGCCATATTTTTGTTAGGAAATGAAAGGGACCAGAGCTCACTTTATGGCCTTATGCTCAAGTGGCCTGGCAGAGTTCACAGAGGACATTCCCTAAATGCCCTCTCCCCCTGCCCACATTTAAATGTGGTGGATAATCACGTGCCAGGATTTGATGCGGTTCCCTGGCTCCATTTTATCTGCTCCAACTGACATGTCCTTTGAATATCTGAGAGAAATAAATAATGAATTAACTGAAGAGATTGAAAGGAAGATTGGAAGTATAATTAAGGTCCAAGACACAAGGCAGGAATATTGTAATCACCTTGATACACGCAAAAATGCAAAATGGTTTGTCGGTGAAAAATAAAACAGTCTCTAGAAAGAGTCCAGACCTTTTCTAAGGGCACCTGGGCTGTTGCCTTGTGTCCTGTGGGCTGGTCCTGTGACACCCTTCCATTTCCACCTGCACATTTGGGCTGGCCCCCAGTGCTTCAGCCTCTCCCACATTGCCTGAGTGATCCTAGACATTGGTTGCAACCCACGGGAGTCCAAGCCGGAGGTTTTCATGGCTATAATTTCAAGCCTGAATTAGAGCCACTAGAAAGAGGCTCTTTAGGATGTGTCTGTAGAAAGGAGCAAGCTTTGGGCCAGCTTCTCCTCACCAAAATCAGGACACCCTCTGTTAGTGAATTGGAGAGCACCGCGGGTCCCAAACGACTCCCCATAGCCTTCATCCCACAGTGCTGTCGGTAGG
This sequence comes from Elanoides forficatus, assembly GCA_025311575.1. Taxonomy (NCBI): domain Eukaryota; kingdom Metazoa; phylum Chordata; class Aves; order Accipitriformes; family Accipitridae; genus Elanoides; species Elanoides forficatus. The sequence continues at coordinate 8,259,995 of JAOBAS010000013.1, read as the reverse complement.
ATGGGCTGACGGAGAGAAGCCATCCGATCTGGGAGTCCCTGGAAGATGCTCCCTCTTTCCCACAAAAGGGGTCTGGAAATGTACACACCCGCTCACTTCCACCTGCATTTCCGCAAGGGCAACAGCAAGCTCACATCAGCTTCCAAGTTAAGGCAGGGAGACCGGGAGACCCTTTTTTAATGCCGTGGTGCTGTATTTTACCTGTTTGTTTCTTCTGAACTCCCACGCACCTCAGATGCAGACTGCAGCCATCAAAACGTGCTGTTGCAGAAACGAGCTCCTCTGGGAGTTCTCTTGAAATAGTGTCAAGGAATGGCACTATTTCAAAACACTTGATTAGGTCTTATGACAAGAGATAGCATTACCTATCTCTAGTCCCAAAAGTCTTTGGGAATCTTATTTTTTGAAGCTTCTAAAGCTTGCTATTCTTACTAGGCAGCAATAAAATGGACAACAAAACCACAGCTGAAATATTTGGACAGATGAACTTCTATGAAGTACAGCTTTAACGACAGATGATGGAGCTTGGCAATAAGGTTAAAATTCATTGATTTCAACAAAGTAATAGATTTCTGCTTAAACCTCAAGGATTTGTTATAAAGAAGTACCTGCAGCCTCCAAAAGCCTCGTCAAAAATCTCTGTCATAGCCTGAATGCATGCATGGCTATTTTATTAATGATGATGCATGGTACCTTAGTGTTTAGGGACACCAGATTCATGAGAGATGTTGTACATATTAGAGAAAAGATCCCTGCCCCAAAGATTTTGGGTGAACTGTGGGCACTGGGGAGCTGAAGGTAATTGTGAGACAGTGTAAAGTGGCACAAAAGCAGAAGCCGTGTTCCACAACTGCAAAAAAAATTAAACTGTTGCTTCGGAGACATCTTGATACTGCAGTTGTTACCGTGAAATCAAGCTGAGGTTTTGAAAGAGAATAACGTGGTAGAAGGATGAGAGGATTTTGTGGATTTTTATTTATTTGAACCTTTCATTGCTCAGGACTTACCCCTGAAGCAATCTAATATCCCATGGAATGATGGCCCATGTACACTCATCTCAGCTCCATTGAATACTATGACTTAGAGAACACAGACAACATCTTAAAGGGTATTTTGTTACTGTTGCTCTAACGGAGCTAAAAAAAATAACATGAAAGAAGTTAGAGATGCTGCTTGCTAATATAATTCTCCAAGTTTACTTTAGCAGCTGTACAAATCAGGTTAGTGATGTAATTGCAAAAGCCAGCAAGTTTGCTTCAGTGTTAAAAAAAATAGCAATATTTATTCAGAAAAAGTAACTCTCAAACAAACACCTTTTGTCAAGGTATTGATTGCGAAAAGCATATTGGTTGTATATAAACTGTATTAAGTGAGAAATTTTGAAACACCTGGAAGGGACAAAGCTGTGATTATCTCTAGTGGCAGCTAATGCATATCCTAAGAGAAGACAGAAAAAGAGAAATGGGACACTTTGTGCTACTATATGTCTCTTTTCCTCAGCATAACAAACCAGTATATATAAATAAGCAGCTGGTCTCCTTCCTCCCCCTGCCAAAAAAGTAAATGGATTTTTTCCATCTAGCAGGAAGATGATGTGAAGTAATTATGATGTCTGTAATCTAGGAATGAGCAAAAATACCAATTACCATAGCAAGACACTTCAAATGCCATCATTTGGAAAATCTTACATTTCTAAATAATGCTGTCTAATTAGAATCTGACTGTCACTGAGCATCTACGCACATAAAACTAAATATTAAATGCAATGAAATGTCTGGAGTCCAAATGTGAGAGGACCCATAAAACGAGGAAGTGGATGCATTTCTGGTAAGCAGAGCATTATAGAGCAGTAATGCAGCAGCACAGTTTTGCTGATTTCAGGGTTCCTGTTTTCCATTTGCAGTGTCCTTCCCATTATTCCTCATACATATTCTCTTCACAGAGAGAAGGTGATATGCTCCGTGTCTTTGATAATACCGTGCCATGGTCTAACCGCCTGTTACAGCACAAGGGTAAGTTTTAGTATCTCCCACACCAGAAAGCACTGAGTTAGTCAGACTTCCAAAAACCTGGGGTGGTCATGCCTCTGTCTCTGCAGTCCAGGGATAAAAAGACCATATTCACACAGCTCATGCCTAGGTGTCTAACCCAACCTGCCCAACCGCCTCCGTCAGCCATAGGGGTGGAATATGGCAATAGAGAGTCGACATCAGCCACTGCTGTCTATCTTCAACACTGGGTCTGTTGCAGATGGCCTGAACACGTCCCTTTGTGATTAGCGGCTGTTTCATATTTATTGCTCTACTAGTTAATAAAGCAAGATACTTGAAAACAGCAAGTTAGGATTTCAGCTCTCCGTCGTTTTGCTTTTGCTCAGCTGTTTGGGGTCTTGTTCCAAACCATGCAGATGCCATCTCCTGCCACCGGCAATCATCTAATTCGCGGCTCTGATGCTTGCGATGAGCAAGCTGCAGGAGTTACAAGGAAGATGGAGATGTCCCCACTGGTTTTGCTACGGTGCTGATCCCAGGCTCCCAGAAGCCATGGTCCCAGCCCAGCGCCTTGGCACGTCAGAAAGGACAGAGAATAACGCCCAGCTAGAGCATCTCCTTCTGACATCAGGTAGGGCAGGATTTTGCCAACCCTGCACTACCGAAGGGGTTCAGGGAGGCTCTTAAGTACGTACGCTCTTGAGCAAAATTCACCAAAGTTTCCTTCTCGCTCCTCCTGCCTGCGCTGTGAGCTCGCCTCGGGCCAGACCTCGGTAGTTCGTCACACGGTGCCTCAGAAAGGCTGGAAGAGAGGCCAGCGGTGCCTCTCTGCGGCTGCAGGCATGTTGTGAAGATAAGTTAATTAATGTTTGCGACGCAGTCACATTATGGGGTAATGAGTGCCACAGGAAAAAAAGTGTTAGGGAATTAGTATTTGAGAACGGGGTTTGGCTAGCATGCAGTAAAAAAGGCCTGAGGCCACACGTTCGACAGCGAGGAGAAACAAAATATTGAGCGGCTTGCTCCCAAAGCAGGGCTCATGCTTCCGCAGCTCCGAACCGGGCAGCAGCCACAGCAGTGCCCCGGCGAGGCCACCGCCTCTCCTTGCAGTGCTTGTAATTTAATGCAGCTCCGCGTGCCTGCGGTTGTGCATGTGTGAGACGTTATCACCCGAGGAGAAGTAAAGCAAGGCACGCTGAGCCGAAGCTCGCAGCCTCCTAACCCCGAGGAGCTGGAGGACGGTGCCAGATGGCGCGGGAGGTGGGCAGCGAGGGGCGGC
>JAOBAS010000013.1:8230231-8243914 GCA_025311575.1 Elanoides forficatus | reverse complement strand
CCTCCCCCCCGCAAGGTCAGCAGGGTCTTAGCCGCTTGCTTCCCAACCAGCTTAACCAGTAAGCAGATTATGAGTGCACTTGGAGAGTTTCTGATTGCTTAACCCAATGAGAGCCTTTCCGTATTTCGCACTCCCGGGCCCATGTGGATGTGCAAGACTGCAGAGACCATTGCATGCTTGATAAGACGGTGCTCAGCACTGAACCATTATCTTCCAGAACAGATGGTTAATAGGGAACAGTCCCACATTATTAGTTTACCAGCCAGCTCATAAATGATGAACGCTACTCTGTCACTTTCTAAATGCGTACGTTTCATCATCATTCATCATAAAGAGGAAAAACCAAGTTAACTATATATCTCTCAACAAATATTTCACCTTAGCTGCATGTGTATTAAGAAATACCTGTTGAATGCAAAGATGTTTTTTCAGCAAGAAAAAGGATGTTCAAAGCCTCATGCAAAATATCTTTTCTTTACTTTTGGATTAGATTATATTTATTTTTTAGAATGGGTCATAGCACTGATTTTTCCAGTGATTGACTGCAGTTTTATCTATCTGTTTATGAGACCAAAAGCTGTAATGGGAATCTCTAAGAGTCTGGCAGATCACACCTTGGTCATTTCCAAAGGGTCCCAGCTCTGCCAGCCCTCCCTGTGCCCTCCCACACCACATGTTACGGCAGTGCAGTTCCACTCCTCTTTGCTCTACCCTCCCACACACGTCCTTTGGACATAGACCCGATGGAGAGTCCGATGGGTTCTCCAAGGGGTTTTCTCCAGCGTCCCGGTGGACTTGGGACATGCCCATCAGCTTCAGCATTGCCTGTAGGTGTCTGTGCTCCTAAACATCCCACCTCCTGCTGTTTGCTGAGTAATTTCATGCCTTGTTCTCCATTTTTTTCCCCATTTCTGCTCTCCTTTTCACCACCTTTACCTCCCTTTCTCCACCCAGTCTCCTGCCAAACAAACCACCTTGTTATCCCTATTTTGCTACAACCATTTCCAAATGTGGTATTTCCGATACCTTTACATATGCAATCTCAGCATTAAATGGCATTAATGATATGGTTTCCTAGGTACAGCTGCCCTTGCAAGGCTCCGTTCCCCAAAAGAGCCTCCAAAGTCCCCTTGAACTATGGAGCTACTGGTTTTGGTTTGCCCACCTTATATGCTTTCTGAGAAATGCCACCCTGCTTGTGCCTTGCTTCCTCCATTCAGCTCCAGATAAGCTCAAGCACTGTCTTTTCCCATACACAAAGCATGTCAAGGCTTATCCTGTAACATGATTTTCTTGCTCTGTTTTTGTGCTCACGGCGCGTCCTGCTCTCCGTGCGCTGCTCAGTCACAAATCATCACCCTGGACACGTTCTTCAGACACCATCCCACTTCCCGCACAGGCACCATCTCAACATCATCCCGATGCTCTGCAACCTGGCACCCTACGGCGATGCTCTCCTGGTGTTGGGAAGGACACCCAGTCTGAGGGCAGCATCAGTCCACACACCCCAGCGGGAGTAGGGCAACAGGGCAGATACAACTTGCCATTGACCGGAGGCTACGCAAAATGTCTCTGGGGCTCAGGTCTGCCCGGATCTCTCACTGCTGGGGGGGGTTGATCTGCTTCGAGGTTTGCACTTGAGCAGACGCGTGCACTGCTGCTTCGTTTCAGGGAGAGCAAACGCATTTTCTGGAGAACACACCTTTGACGACAATTGACCAAGTCTGAATTTGGCTAAAAAGAGGAGTGAAAAACCAAACTTTTTGCCATGTTACTTGACATCTGATGGGGCCAATGCAATTTTCCTCTGTAAGTATCTGAGAAAGATACTTTCTATTGGCAGATATTGTAACCGGAGGTGATAAATCACCTATTGCAGTAATTTTAGTAGGAACGCAAGCTTTGGGTGACCTCTCTTGTCCCTGCAGCTGCTCTGTTGCCTTCTCACCCACTGGCTGCGAATTCAAGACAAGCAGTTACATGAAGCTGAAAAGAGGATGCTATGATCGGGACAGCCAACGAGAGGGTAGAGGAAAATGCAGAAGAAAGCCGGGCTTTCTTTGAAACCAAAGTGCACCGAGAAAAAACAGGCAGTGATGTTTCACCTCCCAAGCATGAGTGAACAAGACTTTATTTCTATTTCCATCATTTATAAAACACTTTATGAAGGGAGTTGGCCAGTGGGAAAGGACTCAGTTGCTCCGTTGTTTGATCTTCCTTCGCAACACCTAAAGCAGATGAAATGCCAGTTGAGTAGAAAAGTTTGAGTGAGTGTTGTCAATGTAAGTTGGTTTTTTTTCCTATGATCCGATACCAATAAAGACCTGATTATATTCTTACCTGATCTCCACTTCACAGGAAATGTTTTTAAAGGTTATCATTGCTCATGTAGGTAATATTTCTGCTAAGCACTGTGCCTCTCCTGCTCCTTCATGCTGCTGCTGCCGCCGCTGCATCCCCAGTAATCATATCAACAAGAAGGTCATTCTGTATTGTTTCTAGTTCAGTAGTTTACTGTGGTAACAAGCCATGGACAACGGTAGTATTTATAGAGGTAGTTAGAAGAAGGAAATTAATTAAAGGTCATTTTGAAAAAAAGATGGTCCCATTGCTTTGAAAAATAAAATCAAGACCATGCAGCTGTAACTGCTTTGGAAGGTTTACTTCCACTTTTAAAGCAGATGTCTCTGATGTCATTTAATTATGAATAAACCAGAATAGCTGGATGCTGTGGGAAATCTGCTGTAAAGGCAGATGTCAGCCAAATTGTTTTAGTTCATACAAAGCACTTGTAAACTCTAGAGGGTTACAGCCTCTTTTAGTTTAACTACAGACACTGTAACATATACTGCTTACTGTTCATTAAATGCTGCTCGTTAAAAGCAGCTTCTTAGGGAACATTGACATTGTCCCATTCCCTGACTCTCTTGCCCTTCCCTCAAGAACAGTTTGAGGATGTTCTACTCTTTTTTGGTACGTAAAATCAGGTACAACTGTGTTAGTACTTTATTAGCAATAAGTATATTTTCAGTCAAAAAGAAATGTGGCCCTTTGCAGAGGGAAGCACACTTATAACGTGTTTTGGGGGTTGCGTATTAGCACTCAGAAGGGGGGGGACCTTTGTTGCCCACAGATGATGCCGTGGCCTGTGTTTTGCACTTGCTCATGCATTGCTCGTTCTGGTGTTAAGACAGCAGGAGGTAAAAGTCAGTCAGTCACTGCATGGTGAGGACCTGTGATTCCAGGCGCTATGGGGAGATACTTCTGCACCAGGCAAGAGTCGATTTTGCTGCCAAATACCCTTCCTTAGACCACCTTTGTTTTTTAAAGACGTCTATTTGAAGAAGATAATAATACATGGGGCCTATTTATAAGCCATCTTTGAGATATAGGTACACCAGTTAAAATAAATATTGAATATTTTCTGAACTTACATTTATTGTGGTCAATGTAATGTAAACATACAGGTTTGGAGAAAATCTTCTTGAGCACAGCTCAGACTTTCAAAGTTCTTGTAAGAGCAAATTTGTCTTCAATTGGCCTTTCATTTTATGCTGAAATAAGTTTTTTCTCTAAAAGATAACCACTGCTAAATAACCTCAAGCAGACTTTTTCTCATTTCCCTCCATCCCCAGAATCTTGCCTCACAGTGACTGTATTAAAGTTTGGGGCAACTGTAGCAGAACAAGCAGGAAGAAAATGCGTCCCTGGAAGTCTGGGTGCTGTGACAGCCGGTGCATCGGAGATGGGCATGGGATAAAATACAGGGATTAGTTATCTTCTTTTCCACAGAAGACAGGATTTGGGTCCAGGCTTAGATACTCAAATGCCTGCATTCAGGCAGCTGAACTGAGCCTTCCCTAGATTTCCATTTGCAGTAATGGGAACTTTGATACCTTGCCCACTTAAGAACATTCATTTAGATATCTTAAGTGGAGCTAAATCGCATCCTGCTGTTTGTATGTTTTCTAAACTGGATAAGATAGCACAAAGCCAAAGGATGCATTAAGTTGTTGGACTGTAATTAATGTCAAAAGAATGGTGACGTGTTTGTTCAGTGATAAAGCCAACTGATGAGGTACAGGTGATGAGAAGGTATTTGTAGAGTTGCTATGATCTTGATGACATCGTTAATGTTGAAGGGTTGTAACCAATATTTAAACAGTTGGAAATGGTGCTGCTTATGCCTTATGGCTGCTATGACCATGGTTTGCTTTAACAGAACTTGTACTTTAGGTGACGTGGGTTGTAAGAAAGCACATAGCTGCTTTCAAAATGTACCTGTAACATCTGTTGGTCACTTTGACTGTCCAGCCAAGCAAGTGTGCAGGGACACCACTGCCAGCAAGCTTCTGCTTTCTGTGAGTGCCTCTCTGAATCCAGCAATAAGGAGGGCTAACTTCACCCCACGAATTTTGGTGGACTTGTGTCACTCTATATAATTCCGGTCTGACTGCTCAGAAACGTCTCGCAAAAGCAACACGTTTTAACAGGGGGTCTGTCTAATCTCAGCCTAATTTGCTGTCTGACAACAGCAGCACTGAAATTCTCTGAGGGGTTTTTCTCATTTCTGTGTGCCTGTGCATGGAGAAGCATTTCGCTCCGGCTCTCCCCCAGCAGCGCAGAGCTCCTGTCAGCCTCAGCAAAACAGCTGCTTCCCTGGAGAAACCACTCCCAGGTACGCAGATACCGCTGCAGAGCATCAGCTCTTGTAAAACTGGTTTAAAATTGGATTTTTTTATTTTAAAAATATATGCGGTAAGTATTTCACTCTGCATATCATTATTAATCCGTATCTCAGCTTTTCTTTAATCTATTTCTACGCAAAGTAGGGATGAAAATAGAACTTTATATATAACCCTGATGAAAGCATCTGTCAAGTAACGGGAAAGAAATAAGTACGAGAGACTTGCTAATAAAACAGAAAAATATCTAGAGATGCAGCATTACAACAAGGGAGGCTGGCGCTCTAGTTAAACCATCTGCTTTTAAATTTTATTTCCTTTAGCAATCAGCTTAAGCGCTGGGGCATCCCTGCGTGGCAGCGAGCTGAGCCCCCCGACCCACCTCGACCAGTCTTCCCCTGGGCACACAGGCGCCGTCCTCCACGCCGGCTGGCTCAGGTGATGCAAAAGGGCCCCCAAAGCCATCGTCCTCATGCAGGAGGACTCCAGAGAAGTGGTTCCTGTGTCAGGGGTGTGTTGTCTCCCGAGACGGGAGCATTTCTGCCTCGTGCGTACATCTCCTTCGCCAGGGTCCATGCTGAAACCATACCTGACAACCCCTCCTTTGCGGAGAGGAGGAATAAAGTAACCTTTCTCCTTCCAGCCACTGACAAAATTTCCCTTGGTCTAAGAATAGTGGCTACTGGCTGGTTTGTAAAAAGTGAAATAGCTAAAGATCTGGGGGGCTTGTCCCCAGGGCACAACTGGAAGAACTTTGCAATCTTAAAGCTCTGTGAAGAAGTCAATCCCTGTATCATCCAGCTCTACTGAAACACCATCAGGTGTCCACTGCCCAACCACACATAACACACTTTCATCGCAGATGAACAGGTTTTGTCCCTTTTTTCCAGTTGTGTTTGTCTACTGCTCCTGGCACAGAGTGCAGGGGGAGCAGAAGGGCTATTTCCAACACCACAGGCGTGAGGACCATGCTCACTGATGATGATCTCTACCAGAGATCCTTCATCAATCCAATAAAATAAAGTAAAAGAAAATAAAATAAGCCCCTGGAAATGTCAGCCACTGCAAAAGCAAATGGCCAGGAGCCTTCCTGGCTGCAAAGTAGGCAGCAACAGGGGTGGTTGACGGGAGCCAGCCAGCCTGTGGAGCTGCTGGGAAGCAGTGGCACAGGTTATGCTTACCACATCACCTGCCCTCGCTGACCTCAGCCCTGTAAATCCAGAGGTCAAAGCTGAGCGTGTGGGTAAAGCTAATTAAATGCAGTACTCAATTAAAATCCCTCTAAAAATTTTTTTATTAGCTTTGCGCAAAAGAGTTTCCTCATCCTTTTACAATTCTGCTCATGCTCTCTTTATGAGGACAGCCTGTTCAGGAACGCTGGAAAACCAAGGTGTGGGGTAATCCTCCCATTCTGGGAAATTGCGCCATTAAGTGCCAATTTGGCAGGAGCTAAGCAGGGCGAAGAGCTGCTGTGCACATGCTCAGCCACCCGGCGAGGAAGAAGCGGCTCCTTGGCTTGAAGTGATTACTGATCGCCTCCTGGGGCAAAAGAAACCAGCCCAGCCCAAAGAGCTGTGAACAGTTAAAAATAATCCCGCTAAAGCTTTCTGGAAATGGTATGAAGCGCTGTTTTGGCCTCTTCCGTTGTTTCCTACATCCGCAAAAGCTTGGCGCTGGCGTAAAGCTGGAGAGAAAGTGCCTGTCTATTATAACTTCCATCTTCATCCTTTAGCTGTGCCAGGAAGAGGAGCCTACCGTGAAAACCTGTCTCTCAAATGAAATCCGATTTCCCAGGAGCCTCCCTACTCATTTCCTTTGCTTTAAAAAGCTGCCTTAACCTTGCGTCGACAGGGGCTTGAACAACGTACTCTTACAAACGGATGACAACAGGATCTGGTAACGCCGCCGGCCGCTCCTCCAACCAGCAGGGACCCAACCCAGCCGCCCAGCCCCAGCGCGGCGGGCCAGCGGAACCGTCTTGCACGCCACGCTGGGCGCAGGATGCCGAGAAGGTGCCCACGGACCCCGGCCTTGGAGCCGTGGGGGTTCTGCCGGAGCCTGGCTTCCCTTCGGTTCCCTGGTGGAGTAAAGCCCGTGGGCTTCAGGGTCGTGGGGGGTGACGGCAGCTGCCTGCGCGTTCCCCATTAGGCAATGTCCGCCGCTGTGAGTTGGTTTGGTCAGTCTCAGATTTGGGGTGTTTGCTGGGGAGAGGAAGGCGAGAAGGGCCCCGCAGAAGTTAGCAGTGCTGGTGGCTCACCGACAACAAAAAACACAATGTCAGTGTCCGGGCTGGGTAAAATGCTTAAAGGCAGCCCGAGCACCGGTTTGGAAAGCCAGCGAGTTTCAGCTGCGAGGGCTGCTGTGCCCATGAGCCGTGCCGGGGCAAAGGAAGACTCCTCAGGCCGCAGGTTTGGTTACTTTAGAATGTAAACATCACAACATACACGCTGTGCTAGATGTCAGCGACAGACAGCACATCCCCACTCCCACCCACACCCCGTCACGGCTGGGCCAGACTCTTCCCTCATTCCCCTTCCCCGGCTTCATTCTCTCCGCCATACGCATCTGACCCTTCGTGCCAGCACCAAAGGAGATAGATGGTCCTCCAAACCAAGCTGAGATGCAAATCCGTGACCCGATTTTTTGAAAAGGCCAGGCTCCAATTTTCCTGTGGTTACCAGTCATTCGTAATGTGGTTTCTTGCTGTGCGTTGGTAGGACCAGGCCACCCAGGTCACCAAGCTACCACGGGGGTGATTTCCCAAAGCCGGTATGCTCTCCTCAGAGGCGAGGGGAGGAGGATTGCTGCATCCCCCCGATCAGGACGGGGAACGCCGTGCCAGCGTGTGCTGATGGTGTTACAGGAGGATCTTCAACAACGGGTAGATATAGAGGTGCAGGAGAAACAAAAGGCTATTCAAGTACTTGCTATGCTAATTTATATGAGGGTGAACTTATTATTAATGGAGCTGCTGGTAAAAGAATTTTCCGTCAAAGCCTTTCTCAGTGAAAAATGAGGTGGGTGAAAGTGCACCAAAAAATGGTCAGCGTACCTACTCTCTTCAGGGCTTCTATCTTTTAAGGAGAATGTGAAAAATAATTCATTTATTTATTGTGTGGCCTTGTTTTCCATCATTTTATTCTACAAGGGTAGTGGACAACATTTTTCTAAACCTCTCTAATATGAAGATCTTCAGTCAGCACAATGTGAAGACCATATTCACTACAGAGCCTCATTCTCTAACTTCACTCTCTTTTCATCCCCTCCTCTTTTTATGCCTGCAGGATGTCAAAGGGGTCTTCAGAAAGGTGCAATCATCATTTAGTCTGCCTTTATTGATCCCCTACAGTGTTAAGTCTCTGTAAGAGGATTTTTTGTAAGGACTGTTGCTTCTGATCGGTTGAAGATATCACTAAGAAACAGGTATTGGGATCCGCAGTTAGGTGGGATAGAGGAAGCTAAGAAAACCTGGCATGTATTTCTAGTTTCAACCATCACCATCGCTGAAGACAGATTAATTTAAACTTTCGGTCATACGTAACCCTGAGAGGATGTCGAGCAGGTCTTTATGGTAAAGAAGATCCTGTAAAGTTACAGTCATTAAAACTCTCCCCAGTCTTCAGCTGGGAAAAACTGCTGAAGTAGTCACCATTTCAGGTTTTATTCTCCGTGCGTTTGGGACATACGCAACACTGTTTTTTTCTTTCTATTATTAACCATAAGAGCATCCATCCCATTGGGGTTTGAAGAGCATAAACTCCATAGCACCCCTTGGGGCAGTGATGCATCTGCTCCGTGGGCTTTTGGCTAACACAGTGAGAGGTGTTTTCTGACGAGTGGTGCTTTGTAATGGCAATCGATTATGCTGGGAAGAAGGTAATAAAGATGGTTGTTACATTTCCCCTTATCAAATATCCCAAAATATCTCACACATCTTCATAACCTCTCAGCTGGGGACGCAAGGCAAGGAGACTGATGTGAAGGTGGGGCGGGTGGCAAAGGGAAGAGGCCACCGGCACAGAGGTTGGGTTTGATGACACGACAAGATGTAAAGCGAGGAGAAAAGACTGGAAAATACACTGATAAATGTGCTGGAAGCCCAGCTAGGACAGTACGACAAGGGGGAAGGACTCAGTTGTGGGAGCCTGCTGAGGGATGCGTGCAGGGAGCAAACACCACAAGAGTGATTTTGGGGGCAAACACGGTGATTGGGGCTTGACATGCAGGAAAGCCAGGCAGCAGGACCCCGTCAGGAGGTGAAGGGGAGGCAGCGGCAAGAGCCGGCAGAGGAGAGGGAACGGGGAGAGCCTGAGCCCCGTGCAGCAACAGCAGGCAGTGTTTGGCTGCTGAAGGGCCGCAGACAGGTTGTGTACGGCCTTGGGGAAAAGCGGCCGTTGCCCTTGTCCCGCTCACCACAGCACACACAAATAAAGCCACGACCGCAACAGGTCTCAGGCCCCTCACGTGCAGGTCCTTATGCCGGGGTAACTGCTGTCTGCCATGGAGAGTCATGGTCCTTGTTTGAATTAGTGGACCTACCTTTACCAACTTTTTTTAATATATATGTCTATATATTAAACTGAAATAAATTTTTAAAAGATGGCTGGTTACTCATGGTCTTTCCAAGATCTGTATTTCATTCCTGCAGCTGGTGTAAGTTCAAGGAGCATATCCCCAGCTATTGATTTTTCTGACACCTTTGAATTAATCGAAGGTTAAAGTCTGTCAAGAGAATGTTTAATTCATGTATTTAGGAAACACAGTTCTTTCATCTGCCCACACACTATGCCCAGGAAATATGCTAAATTGGAGCAATAGCTCAGTCAGGGCTAAAATGAGAAACTGTTAAATGGCAAGACTGCTGCCAAGATCCTGAAAGCATCAGAATCATCTCTGTCTTCGCCACACCTCTAAATTACAAATTCTGCTAGCTGAAGTAATTAAAGAGCTCATTCTGGACTTGCTTCATGGAGTTACTCCATGCTATGGCATAGGGGAGATCTCCTCATCCCAGGGAACTCAGCTGTCCTGGACTCTGCACCAGCTCAGCTGCTTCTTCCACCTGACAAAAGCGTAGCTAAGGCAGTAGAGAAAACCACCACATAAGTACATAAGACAGGTAATTCCTGTGTGGGAGACTTATTTAAATGAAAGGACAACAAGGACGATGGAGATAAACTGGTCATAAATAAGCTTCAGCTGGAATTTGGAAGAAGGTTTATTTTTTGGTGCAAGAGAAGTGGGATTTTGAGACAACTTTCCAACCAGCATAGCAGAGCCAAAAAAACACAGGAAAAAATATCAACCCAGACCCAGTTTGGTGCTTTTAGCTGGAGTTAGGTAGTTTTATGAAACAGGTTCTGTGACGAAAGAAACGGCAGAGGATTTGGGTCTGTAACCCAAGAGATCTCCTCTAGGTTGACTATTTAATGCAGACCATGAATTCTGTTGCACTGAAATGCCATCACCTCTGTAGGTTTCTGTAGGTGTAAGTGGGTTTGATGGATACCCACACTTTGCTCAGAGCGAGAGTGCTCCGAAAGACATGAAATGGCCACTTAGGGCTTAAGTATCATAGCCCGGCTGAAGCAGTACTGATGCTACAGCAATTTACCTTAATGACTCAAGAGCGTATTTCACAGCAATGCTGTATAGCTGTCCTGACCTGAAAGCCCTCTCACGGCTTAAACTCAAATTTATGCCACTTACAAAAGACATCTAAAAGAAAAAATCATATCCAACAAAACCCGGAAAAGAAACAGAAGAATTTAAAGCTATGAAAACCCAGAGAAGAAAATATGTTGAAGGAAAATTACACCAGCGGTGCCAACGATTACAAAAGTCTCGTAGTAGGAAGACCATTAGCTCGGGGTCGGAGGTGAAAGCCATTATCAGCCCTTACGGGGTGCAGCACGGCAGGACGGCGGCGGCGGGATGTCCGGCCGCCGTGGGTCACGGTGCCGGCCAGGGACAGGGCTCAGGGGGCTACAGCCAGCTCAGCAAGCAGCTTTCTTGTCTTTTGGAGGTGACGTATGGCCACGTCACCGCTGCAGACAGGTGACATCACCAAAGGGCTCTGCAAGGGCCGTTCAGAGATGGTCATTAGGCAATAGGTAAAAGAGGACAGTATGGGTATGTTGGCAAAGGAAGCTGAGGCAGAAAGGACTGGACTCTTGTCCAGAATCAGCTTTAATTAGACAATGTATAATTAAAAGATAAAAGTTATGGATTTGAACACGTTAGCACGCTGCTCGTATGTTGCTTAAGAGTGATTCAGCTTTCTTAGTTCTCAAATAGGAAAGGCTGATCAGTACATGATCCATCTCTGCCGCTTCACACCTACATTCTTCCCTCCTCCCCCATTAAGGATATAAAACCACGAAATTAAGAGAAGCCAAGTAAAAAGAAGACAGGAAGAGCTGTTAGCGCTGTTCCAACCCTGGCTGCAGGCTCCACGGGATGGATTTCGCACAAGGAGGGAGAAGGACAGCCCGGTGTTTACCTGCTGGGAGACCGGGAGCCCCGGGGCGGCTGTGCCCACGCCAGCGCCGTGCGTGCCGTCCTTGCAGCATTGCCCTGCGGAAGACAATTGGCAGGGAAGAAGGAAAATTGGCTGAAATTACCCTGGAAACGCATGCAAAGGCATCAAATCTGGTAACTACCCTTTTCCTACCAGGAAGGTGGGAGCTGGAAGTATTTAACGAAGAGGAGGGATGGGCTAGCAGTGGCTGGAGAAGCGAGCTGGGACAGACCTGAGCTGTTATCTTCAGCAAACCTCACCTGCCACAGCCCCGTGTTCTTGCCCAGGGACACCTGATCACCCTCTGCGGGTTTCTCTCCCTGCCAGCGCCCATCAGCTTCTCACTCCTCCGGTCACACTTCGGTGAAACGAATCCCTCGCGCATAGGTGCAGCCGGCAATGGCCCGGTCCCTTTGGGAGGCTGAGGGAAAAGCAGTCACAGCTTTTGTTTGGCAGCCAGGGCTGGAAGTCCTGCTACGCTCTCAGCTCTGGCGCTTCACAGTGAGGTGTTCGCAAAATCTTGCTGATCCTCAAAGCCCCTTGCCCAAACAAACGAGGCAAAAAAAACCAAGCTACTGATTTTTTTTTCTTTTGGTTCCCAGCAGAATAACTTACCCTGCCAAGTTCATTTATGGAAGGTGCCATAATGCAGAGACCTGTAGGCTCAGCTTTTGTTTTACACATCTTGATGTTCATCGATTTCAGCGGAATTGCTCTCGATCTCCAAAGAGGTGCAAAGAAACGGTAAGCGCAGTTTGCTGTGCAGCACAGTTAAGGGACATAGCACCTGGACCTGGAAGAGGCATATAATCTTTGGGACTTGAGAGGCGCCGAACCAGCCTGCTGTTTATTCCCGTTATGTGAAAAATACCTTCTCTCTCAAGCAGCAGGGAGCAGGAAGCATTCCCAGGCGCATGCAGGGCTGCTGCATGATGTGAGGCATCTTCTGAGGACGGCAGTGGCACCACGTAAGGGCTCTTTCCCTTACAGGGGGACCCCACTGGGGCCATCCTGGGGTGCGGGGAGAGGGATGGGGTGTTCAGGGTCTGCCTGCTTCCCCAGACATGAAGGAAGGATTTTCTCCTGCTGTGCCTACCTGCATTGGCTTTGTACCTGAGCTCCTCGAGAGGGGGCAGGTGGCATTATTTTTAAGACATGAATCATTTGACTTCTGAATATTGCCCTGGAATGAATCGAGTCATGGCCAGAAGTGTGTGCTTTCCCTGGATAGTGAGGCTCCTCTCCCGAACGTAGCTGTACGTACTGTGGACAGCTAAACTGGATGGGGCAACCGAGCAGCTAGAGATTGGCACACATTTCTCAAGGACTTTGCTTCTGAACTCCCTTTTTCCACGTCAGAATCTAACAATTTCTTTCTTGCTTTCTAAACACAATTTTTCAAGGCTGCAGCTGACCTTTTCTTTAGGGTGCTAGTTCCTTAATCCTGTCATTTTCTAATGTTTCCCAAATTCATCAGGGGATTGAATTACATGCAATGGTCACCTTTAAAGTGACCCATGTGTGGAGGACTTGCACCCAGAACCACACTTGCCTGTGCCGCACCATGCAGCCTGAGGGAGGTTACTTCAGATGAGAGCATGAAGGCACCTCCAGCGACAGCTCGGTTGAAGCCTACGGAATGAACACGGGATGTCCTTCTGGCACCTAAAAAGGAAATCAAGCAAATGGGCCAGTCCAGAACCTTCTCACAGGCCAGACCAGCTGCATTCCGGGGTAGGAATGAGCAGATGCAGACAGACTGGCAGACACATGCACGCACGCGTGCAAACACAGCGATGGCTTTCAAGCACTTTTGCCCACTGATGTTCCCCCGGCACAGGGAGCCCACGCAGAGCCGGGATGCACGGGAGGATGGCAGCTAGCGGCAAAGCATCCCGCGCCGTCCAACCTCTGCCTGCCGGCTGGCCTCGCTGTGCTCTCTGGCAGCCACGTAGGAGGAATAGCTGTGCCACGGGTTTACACGTGGAGCGCAGGCAGTGATGCTACACTGAGCAAATTGATACAGAACATCTCTTCATCTTCCTCTCTGGAAATCAAGAAGTTTCCGCCCACCCCTGCAGCAAAAGCTGGCTGCTTCTACCCACCGTGACACAACAGCTGAGCTGCTGCAGCTCCGCTCGCTTCAGAGAGGTGCTACGGATCCTACATCAGCTGAGGATCTCATTTCAGGCATTTCAGGCTTGCCTCCCCCACCCGTATCTCTTTGACCAGTCCTGTCTTAGAGCAGGTGACACAGAACCTCGCTCCAGGGTACAGAAGCGTCCTGGTTTCAGCTGGGATAGAGTTAAGTTTCTTCCTAGTAGCTGGTTTGGGTTCAGTATGAGAAGAACGCTGATAACACACTGATGTTTTCAGTTGTTGCTGAGTGGTGTTTAGACTGAGTCAAGGATTTTTCAGCTTCTCCTGCCCAGCCAGCAAGAAGGCTGGAGGGGCACAAGGAGCTGGGAGGGGACACAG
>JAOBAS010000013.1:8213682-8230101 GCA_025311575.1 Elanoides forficatus | reverse complement strand
CTGCTCAGGAACTAACTGGGAATGGGTGGGCAAGCGGTGAGCAATTGCATTGTGCATCACTTGTTTTGTATATTCCAATTCCTTTATTATTATTATTATCATCATCATTATTATTTTCTTCCTTTCTGTCCTATTAAACTCTATCTCAACCCACGAGTTTTACTTTTTTTCCTGATTGTCTCCCCCATCCCACTGCGGGGAGGAGGGGAGGAAGCGAGTAAGCAGCTGCGTGGTGCTGGGTTGCTGCCTGGGGTTAAACCACGACAAGAAGGCAGCCACAGATGGGTAGAGTTTTCATAGCAGTGTCCACGCTGGCGACAATGGGCAAGTTTCAGACAGAAGCAGTAAGCTATTAAAAATTACGCACTAGACAGAGAATCAAGGGAAGACTGCAATGTTGCAAACCTAAACCTTTGGTTAGTCACTTAACTGTGTAAAAAATATTTAAATATAGATTGGTAAAGTGGACAGGCAAAACAGAAACTCACATTCCTTTCAGTCAAGAAAAAGGAGCGCTCCTGAAGATTTTAGCCCCAGGAGCAAAACTTTAGCACGTGAAAACTTCCCAGCCTCACTGCCCAAGCCACCCCAGAGGATCTGTCCTTTATTTCCATGGTACTTATCAACCAACTCAAGCGCAAAACCAGAAGGTAATAAATCACCCCTTTTTTTATTCTTTACTACTATTTACCTGGGGAGGACCTAGACCCTAACCCAGCAGGTATTCTGCACATTGCAATTCCCACTGAGCCACCAGGGATCGAAGCCACTTAGCATCTTACAGCATCAGGCTCACCCACCCCAGGCGAAGAGCTCTGCAGTGCTTTTCATCTGCCAAAGCACCAGGCTGTCACCAGAGGGAGCTGCAGCAAGAATAAAGACTCGTATTACTTCAGTTTCCTTTGGTACATACCACACATTCCAAACGTCCTTTTTGAATTACATTTTTTATTAGACGAACACGGTTTTAATATATATAACGTGTACACGGCCTAGGATGCAACGTGCTCCCTGCCCCACCGAGTTACGAGACACTGACGCCGTGACGGCGAACACCAGCTCTGCGTTTGCGACCTCACAGGGACGTTACAAATGGCCCGGGAGCGGAAGCTTTGCAGGCAGGTAGGTCTACGCGGAACAGGACGAAGCACATGAGGAAGAGATAAATAGGGTGAAGGGAGTAAGCCGGATCTGCCCTGGCTGAAGGACTGCTCTCAAGAAGCTGCTCTCCGTTTCCCCTCCCAAATTCCTTAGGGAGCAAGAGAGTGAAGGACAGGCCACGATGCAGGTGGAGTCCCGTGGAGAGCGGCGCTGTGTGGTTTCACACGCGGCACGGCCAGCCAAGGGCCCCCGTGAAAACCACCGCTCGGGCTGCCGCCAGCAAGCCGTGGGCCGGTCTGCACCGAGTCTTCCACTCCCGCTCTCTGTGCCGGGCGAATACGCGGGGATCCCTCCGCCTCCCACCGCTCGCGCCAAGATCTAGTGAAATCAGTGGACAAGTCACTGAAGACTAAGGGGATTTGGCACTTTCCTGGTGATGACCCCACTCTTCCACTCCTGTGTGGTGCCACCAGGCACTGCCTAAAATCTCAGGGTCCTACTTCTGAATCGTGGTATTCCCAGAACTGCAATCCCTAAATAGATGGCCTGATGGGGGGACAGGGCAGGGAGGGACAACCAAGAAATCCACTGAGAGCTTGGTAGCTCCTCTTCATTTCAGTGATAGCACTTGGGCTGCTCAACACTTGAATCAGATAGTTATTTTAAAGTGCAAACATGGATTTAGGGGCTTTACTCCAGGTCTACTTCCCTTGGAAGATTTGATTCTAGACACTCAACAAAAAGGAAAAGAAAAAAAAGAGAAAGCCACACAAAGAAAAATCAAGAGTTCAGAACTCATCAAAAACTGTTTCAGCCTTACAAAGCATGTGTCTTTTGACTCAGGCCTCAAAATCCATTTACTGCATTATTAAAAAAATAGCAATATAGAAACTACCCCTTTCTCAGTTCAAGGTTTAAGTGCATCTGGGAAGACCCTACAGAAACAGATCTCTTTCTGGCAAGGCACTATCCAGTAGTGTGTGGCACAAACAAAACCACCTCTATCAAAGCCACTGATACAGTGAAATGTGCATGTGCATGTCAGCCCACACAGCAACTTTAGCTAGGTACAAAGATTTACAGTTTAATTGACACTGCTCTCCCTTTTAAAAAGTGGGGTAGTTACAAGTATTAGCTAAAAATTGGGATCATTTGGTTCTCAAGCATACCTTTATATGCAAGCATGTTAAACAGAATTAAGAATTTGTTATTTCTTTCAATAAATGGCTCTAGCTTCCACAGACCTTTTCAGTTACCTGATAGTTACATTTCATTATTACAAAACTGGTTTAAAAAATTCCAGATCATCTTGTGTAACAAATTAGAACTCTACTTGCTTTCATTACAAAAATAAGGCTGTCGACAACAGACCAAATTCACATTCAAGCAATACATATACTTTTTTTTTAAAAAAACTAGCCAGTTATAATTCAAAAGCACATATTCTAAGGGACTTACAGTGCCAATCCATGCAAGCAAGCAGGATATCTTTGGAGCTGGTGTTGTCCTCCATACAACTGATTATGCCCACATGTGTGCTCTGAAATAAGCTAGGTTTACCTAACAGCTCTAACAGGACTAGCTCTCCACTGAACGGGAGGCTTCTAGTCTACAATTATCAAAATTCAAGAGGAGTTTTGTGAAACTAATTTCATCCCTGGAGAAATCAGTGTGGTTTTGCCTTTCACATCAGTAAGCTTGGGATTTCGCCCAGGATTACTCATGTGTATAAACTTACACACTTAGGTAAGTTTTTCGAAACTGGAACTTCAGGCAGTTCTCAAAGTTCACAACATATCAAGTACATGATAAATCCAGGATGGCTTCTCTGTAATCAACTGTGTAATTATGTAAATTTATATCTGTATTCATTTGCAAAGTTAAATATTTTTCTTTTTTTTTTTTTTAGGAATAGTTATATTGAACTTGGTGAAGTAACAATGTACAGCTCCACCTCATGCCACATTCCCTTCCTATAGTGAGGTTCAAGTCTCATGGAAATATGGGATTGGAGACAAGAATGTCACCATAACTCACCACAGACAATGTAATTTTTAAAAATGCAAATACATATATGTATATGCATGTTATCAACTCCCATTCAGGATTCCTCTAGAGAAGGTGCTGTAGCTAAGATTTTGACGAGTAAATACAACCATGGACTTGAAATCTGTGTGTGCTCTTGCTCCATCTAGCCCTTTAACTTGAGCTGAGGAGGCACCAGAGGATCCAAAGAGAAACTGATTTATGGATGGAGTCCTTTAACATCTCCTTTTTTAAAGCTTTCTTGCCTTTGTACTAGAGGGAAAAGCCACACAGCTGTAAGCAGTTTGTAGCTGAGACAATACGAACAGGAAGGTTACCTGTTCTTTACTCCAGCAACTGGTAGTCATGAATATTGTTCACGTCATACCTCTGCAGTCGGGAGTAAGCCATTGTCCAAAATCTGAGAGGCTACAGTTCCCCTATCGTTCAGCATCTTCAGCAGGGACTTGGATGATGACCTCGTGTGCACTCTCAGCAAATCTGTGAACGACACCTGAACCTGGTTCAGTGGTTGGTAACAGCTGGCAGAGCTTCAGTCCAGTGGCATCTCAATAATCTTGAGGACTGGGGTAACAGAAACCTCATGAAGTTTGATAAGGACAAGTTCTGCCCTTGGGGGTGGCAAAGCATCCGTGTGGGCTGGGAACCGACTGACAAGAGTAATACCCCTGCTGAAGGGACCTGGGGATTTTAGTGAATGGCAGGTTGATCATAAGCCAGCAATGTACTCACTGTAAATAGGGGAAAGCGTGCAGTGCCCTACTTCAGGAAAAGTGTGGCCTGCAGGCAGAGTAAAGTCCTTATCCCCTCTACTCAGCACCGGTGAGGCCACATCCAAAATATTGCTTTGGGACCTTCTCCCAGTTCAAGAGGAATGTGAACAAACTGGGAAGAGTTGCCCTTCAGCAAAGCAAAGCAGCCAGGGGCCTAAAGCACACAGCCTGTGAAGAGCCTGGTAAGAAGGCGGCTAAGAGGTGATCTAATGGTAGCCTACAACTATCTTGAGGGCAATTACAAAAAGGATGGTGCCAATCTCTTCCTGTGAATGCCAGAAAACATAGCAAAGGCAGCAGCCACAAATTACAGCCTAGGAGTTGAGGCTGGACGTTAAAAGTTTTCACTAGGAGAGTACTACAGGACTGGCACAGGTTACCTAAAGGGTTATGAGATCTTCATCTTTGGATATTTTTAACACTCTGCTAGACAAACCCATATCTGATCCAAGGTAGTGTTGCTGTTAGCCCTGATTTTGACAGTGCTGGACCAGATGACCTCCAGTTGTCCATTCCAACTAACATGTCTCGGATACTGGTATTACAGAACATGATTTGTTGCACAGTGTTGCTTTCTGACACTTTCTACAAGTTTGGCTTCCTTCAAGCCACACAGTCTGAGTGATGCTGTGATTGCAAAGAAGCTTTCCCACATAACGGTTGTCTTTCATTTACCCAAAGACATAAGGACATTTCTTGGAATGGCACTACCCTGTCATTATGAAATCACTTGAGTAAAAGCTACATTACAGCATAGCTGTTATTTTCATAGCCAGACTTGATTCAAAATGCATAATGCAATTTGACTTCTGTCTAGAATGCATTTTGTCATGGTTATTGGCAAGTCATGGGCCTATGTGCATCAATGCAGTCCCACTGGAACAATCTCCACTTCCTTTACTTGGCTCCTGTTCCTCAGCTGAGCTGACCATTGTGGCCTCATCCAGCAAAGCACACACTCGGCTTTCGCACTGCCTTTGAGGCACCTCCACGTTTCCACACCGGGGGATATAACCAGGACAACAGCTGGGAGAGTTAGGCGTGCTCTTGGACCATGGCAGAGTGTTTCACTATCCATGTGACTGAGCCCTGGCTCTCAACGTATCCCCCTGTCTCTCAAGTGGCTAATGCTGGAGCTTGAAGGTGGGTGATATTGAAGGTAAACTCAAGGTTTTGGCAAAAATTCATTTTAAGACGGTCCAGCTACAGAGCTCCAACTTTGGGTGTTGAGTCTTTCTCAGTTAAGAGATAACTTAATATTATCATTTAGCTATGAGACCTCTTCTTCTGAACTACCCAGTATTTTCCACCAAGTGTTTTCGTGCACATTTCACCTGCATTTGGAACAGGAACCATGTCAAAATATTTTACTTCGGCACCTCCTCCATGATAACAACTGTTTTTAAACAGTCAGTTGCAATGTGCATCATTAGACAAATCAGGTTTTCATGAACAAGGTTAGCAGCCCATGTCTCTCACAATAAACATGATCTAGCATAAACATCACAATAAATACATGTAGAGCAAAAATATGGCAGTTATCAGCTCAGACTGAGATCTTAAGATTGACAATTTCTGCCTTCTGGATCATAGCCAGCACAAACATTCTAATAACCACCAGCACTTTAACTATCATGATGAGCTAACTTCAACTACAGTAGTTGAAAGAATTAAAAAAGATAAGGAATCTGACTATGTAAGTATATCCATGAACGATAGAAGCTCTACACCTCCACTCCTTATTCTCAAACATACGTGCCTGTTAAGAGTATCAGTGCCAGTTGCAAAAGCAATCCAAAGACAAAAGTGAAACATCAACAATGAGTATTTTTAAAAGGAAGATGAGTAGCCTGGCCTTAATCCTGGTTCATATAAGTGTTATTAACTCCACACTATTGAGGAGCACCATCTCATGGCAAGCAGACTACTACTAATGATGCATGCTTGCTCTATCACAGTGATCCATTAGGGAAGCTGTTGTGTGCTGAAGAAGAGGGTCATTCATCCAGGAGATGTGCTTGTCCATACTTCAGATAGGCTTTCTAGGGTTCCGACTCCTATTTAGAAGAAAAGAGGAAAAAAAAAAGATTATTAATGCTATGAATACTTTCTCATCTCCTGTGTCAGTGACCTTCACACATAAGGTGCCCTAACCCTGGTCCACACAGCAGCTAAGGATGCATCACTCGGAAGTACTACCAGATGAAGCAGTGATCTGGCCAAGTTTATAGAGACACTCCTCCAGCCCCACAACAGGTTATTTCCCAGGAACAGAGCTGCATAGAAGCTGCTATTTCTGATTGCAGTAGGACATCATCTTTTTCGCAGGACTAGTTCTTCAAGCTACAAAGTGAGGCAAGCTGCCAAAATAACCTGCTTTTGCAGTTCCCTGCTGAGGTTCCCTCCCACTCCTGTCCCTCATGGGGTCCAGAAACAAATGAATTTCTGGAAGAAGGGGAACTCTACAGATACCCAAGAGCTAGCATCCAGGCCTGAAACAGTACTACTACCAAACACAGCTATATCTACAGTAGTCAAGGGAAGAAAAATCCTCCCCTATGTGTCTCACATACTGCAGTCTCTTTGAACAAGGGTCCAGGCTATCATATGGCAATAAAATCTCCTTTATTATACTGCCCTCAACAGAAAGATGTTATCTGGCTTTGTGTTCTGACCTGTATATATGTATTTGTTAAAACTGAATTCTTACCCAAGAAGTTGATAGAACTCCTGCCTGCTCCAGCATTTCAGCATTTAAAAAAAAACAAGCCAAAACTAATGCCTAATGAATAAATGCTGTCCTGGTTGAGCCATTATGCCAGGCCGGCCCAGTAAGATGAAGTTTTGGTGACATAAGCTGCAGATATTCCAGTGATTAAGATCTTAGTTCTGTCTCTGGTTATAATTAAGCCAGTTGCTTTCAATTTAGATTGATAATGTGAAGGAGAACATATTCTTTAAACTTAATTTATCTGCTGGCTCAAATAAATTCCCAAGTATATGCTTGTTCTCATTTAAAATGCTTTGCTTTTCATTGCAAACATTTCAGTTACCTCACTAGTATGAAGTTGATATGGACAAGGTATGGATCAGGGCAGTGGTGCATCTGAACACATAGAGTTCTTTTGGTTCAAAGAAAATTCATTCTCAATATTTCAAGAATTCCATGAAAAGTCTGCAATACTACACTGACCTTTGAGGCCAAAGTAGGTTTCAGTCCAAGAAAGGAGAAGACAGTGTTGCTCTCCTTTGATTCAAAAAAGCCATCATAATCCTAGAGAGAAAAAAAAGAGTCAACATTTGTATTCATGTTTTCCTGATTCATCTTACCACACCATGTATTAGACTAAAGGGTGATACATAATAACGCTCAGGAAAATACTGATACTTACCCACATACTCCTATGCAAACCTAAAAGCTATTCTAAGCTGCAATGGTATCACTGACTACAATGGCAAAGAAAAACAGATAAATTCTCTAACTACAACACCTTTCACTACTTCATTTGACAGGAAAATATAAACATGGACCTGCATTAAAAGAAAATCTATTGTGGGTATATTTTAAAGGTATTTAAGTGCCTAACAATGCAAGTAAGTTCCTGACTGGGTTTCCAATTTGCATTTTAGCTAACAAAATACTTCCTAAGATGGAAACATCCAAGAAGTAGTCCTAAAGCAGCTGAACTCTTTATTTCTTCTGTGGTGGAATAGAGACTTCATCATCATTGTATCCTTTGAAATCAGCAATCACATCTCAGCCCTAGACAACTAACCACATAGTTAAATATAAAATGTTACCATAAAGAAACTTGTTGCATAGAAGGACAAAAAACAAGCTTCATTATCATGATTAAGCCCCTTTTAGGTTTCAGCTGCTTATGATCAGGTTCTGATCTCAAAGTGTCACTACTACTTTTACTGATTTGTTTATTGCACTGGATACCTGCTACTCTTCTATCATCAGACGAGCTGACAATATTCAGTTCTCAAGGGAAAAAGAGAAAAACAGAGTACAGTTTAGTGAATGGATTTGGCATATGGCAAGAAGCCAAGAAGTTTCAGGTTCTCTTTGTGGTTTGACAAAGATTTCCTTTATGACCAGTAGCAAACAATAAAACACCCAGTTCAGACTCTTTTCCTCCACCACATAACTGCAAAATGGAAATATTAATCCGTGCTTAACCACTTCTGACATGTAAAATACTCTGTAAATGTCAGGAAATTTCAGGTATATGCTCATCACTACATAGCAATTGTCTCTAAATATCTAAGATCAGTAGCTACACTTAACTTGAAAGCATTCAACAAGAGAAATCCTTTTAAATATTGACTGTGCACATACATGCTTTCAACACAGAATAGTAACAGGCAATCTCTGTGCCTCCACATGCTTCCCATCTGTCTAACGGTCATTCCCAATGCACCCAACCCCCGAAGTTAGCGCTTCTTTGGCTCCTAACCTCTAATCTCATTACTTTTTGAGAGCTCATCTCTCACTGCTACAGTTTCAGGTGCTTTCCCTGAAATTGGATCTCAATTTTTCCCCAGCAGCAGCTGGCTTGCCCACTTGCCTCCTTCTACTCCTGCCTTCTCTTGAACCTGTAACCTCACAAACCATCCTACAATCACAGGGGACCATGTAAGATAACCAGAAGAAGCTCTAACTGAAAAGCAGAAATCTTTGTCTGACCTGGCTGTTCTTGGAAGGCCATCATAGGATATGCAAAGATTAGGAAGCTTCTTTCATCTTCCAACCAGAGTTTACTCATGCCTAACCAATATCCAGTTGTGCTTTACATTTTGGCTTCTCAGATCTTGAGCAGGAAGCAAAAATGGGCTGGGCAAGCATTCTGCTTCCCAGAATTTCTCTGGGTCTTCACAATCCAGTGTGAAACCCTGAACAGCCCTTCATCCCACCTGACAGACTCAATTATGAGATATACCAAATTATATCCTTGCAGGATGATTGGTATTTTGTGAAATAACTTTGTAAGGAGAGTGTGTGCTTGTAGATGAAGACTTTACCTCTCTTTGTTCTCTTTTTTTCTCTCCACCAACATAAAATAGAAGATTTTTTGGACAGAAAATACATAGTCACCATAGCAAGGACAATATACCTCCCACGAGATCCATAATCATCCTGCAGATGTGCAGAATTTCTCTTAAAACCTTTATGGTGCACTAGACAAAGATGCTTTACTAGCATTTCCATATATCATTATATACTGCTATACCAATGTGAACACAACTGTCCTAGCAAAGTGATACTTTGCATAATCATTCAAATACCCTCAGCCCAGAAAAAACCATAGCTGCACAGAGGCAGTTTCCCAGCCTCACCCTCTATACTAAAAGCATCAGCCCTGAAAGACACAGAGAGGCCAGCAGGAGTGTATGGTGGTCATCAGGCCACAGACATATTAGCTGACTTAAGTAGAAAGAGTAAACCTTCTTAAGGTGGCTTTTTGTCATCATCTTCTTAAAATATGGCATATTGCTGTGCTATAGACTAGGGCAATAAGTCAATATTCCAGGACTAAGCCTTATGTCTACTGATCCTTTCAGTTTTCATACACATGTGTATATCTATGTATATACACAGAGAGAGAGAGCGCACACGGATTTCTTCTATCTGGTTTTCAGTTCCATGGTTTTGTCTATGTGCGATACATAATTTCCAAGGAATACCATCTACTCACTTCACTCTATGGGAAGAGTCAAGTTTATTTGCTTTCACTACCAGAGGAATGAAACACTTCAAAGAATAAAGCAGTTCTGGAGCAAAGGAAGGTAGAATCTCCTGCAATGATCAGCATCGCAGACTGGAAAACCAGCTTTGGAGACAGATGCTGCTTATCATTATGAGCACAGAACTATTACCATTACTGTTTAAAATGCTAACATATGAAGATATTAGACACAATTTTAAGTTCCCTCACTGTTAATTTTAGGTATGGTATGGTCTGTTTTACCTAACTTTGAAATTAAACATATAATTAAACAGAGGAAATAGACACTTTTACATCAATTTAAAAACATGATTAAAGGTGACGAACTGGTGCTAATTTCTGAATTAACATAAATTTACAATTAATAGCCAGAAAGTAAATCCAAATAAAATAGACAGATCTCACAACTAAGCCATGGCATAAGCTGAAACAGTACTGAAAGCAACCCCAGCAATGCCATGGATTAAAAAGGGACAATGTAATCATTGAATACCTAGAGGAGTGATAAGTAATACTGAAGGTCTGCAGAAGGATGTTTGATTAAGCCCTGGACCTCTGTGTATGAGACTCAAAAAACTGCATGGATGCGGAAAAGGTCCAGCCTGACTCTGCTAAAGCACATGAAAAGTCATGAGGGACACAAGCTATATAAGCAACATGTGGAGAGAGCGCCTGATCTAACTGAGAAATAACCTTAATTTTCTCCACTGGGTTCATCTACAAGTAAGTCACACTATCTCTGGAGCTGAAGGTAGGGGAGCAGTGGATGAGTACAACCCACAGCGAGAAGAAGGGCACCTCCCCTTTAATATCAGGGCAAGGTTAAATTGCCTTAAGCTGCTCATTACAGCCCTGTCACCTATAAGCAGCCAACCAGTGGGCAGGCAGCTATTGCAAGCATTCCTGCAGCAGCGTGGCTCAAGACAGGCATCATTTTCACTCCCTTCCAGGAGCACCCGTTCCTCCTAAGCACACAGGCAGTTTTCACGAATGCCCAGACACCTGTTTGTCTCAACAGTTTGTCCAGGGAAGGCTCTCTGTTTGTTCGGGTGAGTCATCATCTCTCATCACCATTCTGAGGTTCTCCTGGAGTGTCTTAATCCCAGCACTTCAATTAGCTCTAAAAGCATCACTACTCTAAGATCATGGTTTTTTCATTCTTTGTTAATGAACTGGAAAGAAAAACAGGGCAGGGAAGGAATCACAGCCTGAAAATAATGTCATAAAAATAAGGCTGCATTCCTGGCTCTGCCAATGACTTTGTGACTCAGCTAATCCACCAATATCTGTGAACATCTGTTTACCTCAATCTCTGTAAAGTCATTTAAGACTTAATCATAAAAAGCTTTCTGCAAATGCTAGTTATCAATTTTTACTTCCAGAAGTACCCAGGCCTGATTTAGTATGTTTTTTCTACATTTTATGTCAAACATGGATTCACTTACTGAAAAACTCGTGAAGGTTAAACAATGAGCGAAACTGAGTAACTGTAGGTTTGAAAGAGCACAAAACCCAATGGACTGATTCATTTTAAAAGCAGCAGAATATTTAATAACCAGAACAGATTATCCACCAGAAGCAATCTCCCCTATGTTTTGAAATATCTGCATTGCAAAACATATTAAAATGCTATTGACATTCTTACTTTCATGGGGGTGGGGGGAAGAAGCATGATGCTTTTAGATAAAGTAGCAGTAAAATTTTAAATAGAATTTTCCTACTAATCTCTGCAATGAAAACATATGATCCCAAAATATTCAAATGCAAAAAAAATGTTATAAAAACACATAATAGTCCTATAAAAGATGAAAGAAATCACTTTAGTATGGCAGGTTTTTAAGAGATTTTTGAGAAGCATGATCTCAAGGACTCGTCAATTGTGCTTTGGCATGTAGTAGGAGTTCAAAGTGGGCATCCCTGGCTTTCCCTGTAACACAGGTGAGATAACAGATGTTCCAAAAACATCCTGCCTTTGACCTTTCCTTTATAAGGAGAGAAGTCTGTGCAGATTTGGGCCACATATATAAAGACACTAAATCCATGGGTGAGGACATGAAAATTCTTGTATCACATAAAGAACATCCCACTGCCACCCGCGGTAGACGCTGAGGCTGAAGAAGGAAAATGGTGCCAAGCTCAGTGGAAGCTGAGAGCTTCATACACAGGCAAGAGCCTAACTTGCTTGTGAGCCAACGGATTCTGCTTAGAAAAACTCTGTGGGACACTCCGCCTCCCACAGAGGAAGGACAGCACCATCCGCTGGTTTTGGCAAGGCTGTGGTTCCCTGGTTTTGCACCAGGCTTCACCACTGCTAGCAAGTTACTTCAATCCCTTTGTCACTGTCCCAAGCAGCTCTACCAAGCCAGCGGCACCGTGGCTTTGCTGGGATCGGCTGAGCAGTGCTGTCTTGCCCCTGTGGAAGGAAGTGGCTCCCAGTGACGCCCTGGAGGCATTCAGAAAGCAGCTGTTAACCTAAAAATATAGGAGCACGGCAAACGGCCACCCATTGCCTCACTTCAAAAGGCAACTATGTGCACAAATATAATTTTGACTGTATCACTTTAAATTATGATCCTTGGTGCTTTCCAGAGCTGCTAATTACACATTATTAATGTATAAAATTCTGGCAACATCAGTAGCTGATTAAGACTACTGAAACTAAGGGGACATAGAGACAGTGGACATGAATCATCAGTGACACATAGATGCTCAATCCCTCTGGAAAAGTTGAAAAGCCAAAAATACAGGTGATAAATCACAAAGATGAGGGTATGAAAGGTTACCAAGAATGACAAATGCCAGTTAGGAGAAAAAAATATATCTCAGGATGGTTTGAGGGGAAAGAAGAGTGACAGAAGTATAAATAAGGTAAGTAAAAAGCTATCTCAAGTCAGAAAAGGCTTCTTAACAGGATAACAGCCATCTGACTGCTTTAGGCCTAGCTCCTCACCCTTAAAGTCAATGGCAGCTTGATCACCCACCAAGCAGTCTGAGCAAGATACAGACCCTTTGTTTTACCACCAGAACAGTTACAGCATTAAAGATGCTCTAAGCTACTGGGGAATGGATTAGCTGACCTAATAAGCTCTTGCTTTGTTGAAAACAAACAAAGCTAACTCCTGAAGTTTCAACAGCTCACCTACAGACAAGCAAAATCTTGCTGGCCTTGCATGGCATAAAGCTCTTCTTTGCTTTCCCTGCTCCTGCTGAGTGACTCTAAACCAGGATAGAGAGGCAGGCCATGGCTGCAGAGGTCTTCAGGAGCAGTTACCCCAGGCGGTAATGGGAGGAAGGCTGTGAAGCTCACTGTGGTGGCAGGACAGTTGGTACTAGATGTAGAGCTCAGTGGACCCATGGAGCACATTGCCAGAGCACACTAAAGATACTAAATATTTACATGGCTTCACCAGAAGGCTGAAGTTCATGAAAGAGAAATGTAATAAGAATTACTAAATACATTAAAGTGATACTTGTTTCAGATAAAAAAGCTAGCGATAGGGAACATACTCAACAGAAATATTTTATATGCTTGAGTTGCTTGCAGTCTTTCCTAGGCGTATGCTTATGGCCACTGTTGAGACAAAACTGGGCGAGATGGACCTTCAGACTCACACATTTAAGGCCACTTATGTTATCTTAGGGTGTATCTTACACAAAGTTTTAAAATAATCAGCAAAGTCAAGTGATACTGTCTACTTAGTATGCTGGTAAAAGAAAAAAAAAAAACAAAAACAAAAACAAAAAAACCCCCACAAGCCTCACACTTATGCACCTTTGTTTTCAAAACCTGAATCCTTACAGTTTATCCTGAAACTAAAATGTGCTGTGGTTGCTTTGCACCTCTTTAAAACCAGATTAATCAAAGACAGGACAACTCTCCTACTGTCTAGTTTATGCAGAAATCCCAACAGCCGTCCCCCGCCCAAATGCTACAGTAAACTAAGAGCACCTTAGTCTTTGAGATAGTAGACAAGCATTCAGGAAATCGAGATTTAACTCCTCATTATGACACAAATGTCTTATGTCCTTCTGGCATTCATGTGGGTTTTATGCCAATTTACTCCAGTAGCAAAACTGTTGGTCCTTGGGAATTCTTTCCTCTTTAGAAATCACACTTCCAGGGTAGCTTCTCCTTCTCTCAACAGCAACTGCCAAGTTCACAAAGCTCAACTTGGCTACAGCAGTAGCTGTATCCCAACTGTAATGTGCAAACCTTAAGTGTGCTGTATTCCTGGTGCTGGGAAACCAGATCACTATAGTGATGTGATTACAGATACTGCCATAATTAATTTGGCTCAGCATTTTGTTAAGCAGGTACACTGAGGCTTGTTTAAATAAACACTGTCACCGCTGGGAGAAACTATCTACTGCACAGCAAAGTTAAAATTGGCAGTACTGCAGATCAGCATAAATAATTATTTGTGCTTCAAGGAACATAACACAAGTGTGATGGCATTCGGTCAAAGTAAAACATTAACACAAAGTAGACTTCATTTACAGTTAGCAATTATACAGACACTGTCTATCCATTACTGCAACTTGAGATTGGGAGAACATTATATCTAATGAAGTTTCAAAGACAGTAACTGTGAATAAAATTCCTTCCAGTAAATTTCTTTAAATGAGCAAGTTGGCTTTGTTGCTGTTTGCTTTTAGTTTGCAACAAGAGAAAGAGCTTGTTAAACATGTCAGACAAATCCTTATTGCTTACCACACCAAGAAGCAGAAAACCAACCCTTACCACACTAAAAAGCAGAAAAACAAGGAACCTACCCCAGTGTAGCTTGCATTGCTTTTCACAGGTTTTTTAAATGCACTTATTGGACAGTACTTAAAGATTAGTCTATTGGCATGCTGTTTGAATTTATTTCTCTTTGTCAGTATTTTTTTAATATATGATTATGATCTCTCCATTCTTCTAATATAAGGGGCAATGTAATAGTTGGGAAACTCATAATTTAAATGCATTGAATCAGCACTTTGCTACTGACTGAGTTAATGCTGTACGCTGTTGAGAATGAGCTGTTAGCATCCTTCCTGAAAAGGGCAGTTCAGTTCTCTAGAACAGATGACATTCATTTACTGATCTGATTAGGATTACAATGGAAAACTCTTACTCAGCACATCTCTCCTTGGAGAATGAGTGTGTGTGCGTGTGTGAGGGGTTTTTGATATTATATAAATACACAAAAATAAGAAGATCTTGTCTGCACAACATAGGACAATCTAAACATGACAGTTTTCAATTACCTAACCTTCTGATAAGATCTCTGCACAGGATTTTTAAAGAGCTTATACAATTGACTCTATAAAGCAACCTGTTACTTCTCTCCTAAGGGCCAGATGTTTATTTCAGTAATCTCTTTAGTTGTAGGCTTCCAGAAACAAAGGCTTTAATAAAAAGGAGCAGATGTCAGCTACAGCTGTATTGTTTGGACAGTACACAACAAACTCAGGCTGATGTGATGTTTGACATTCATTCAGCAACCATGACAGGGTACACAGACATCAACAATCTAAGAACCGATATCCCTCACCTCTAAGACAGGGAGTCCAAGTGCAGAAGGGCTTCCCCCAGCTAAGGACTGAAGACCTCAAACTGGCATAGTGCCCACCTGGGGCAGGGGAATATTCAAGGGAGTCAGTGGCAGAATCAGTATGTACTATGGATGACAATGGGTGCCACGTCCCCCTTTTTGTGCACATTCCAGCTCATCATGTTATTTTACAAATTGTTTGGATAAGAATATTATCAAATCAGACCACAACAGGAATTTGAGAAGAGGGAGGGATGGAAACGTCAGGGAGTTAACTATGGTAGTCATCCTTTTACATGAGGTCATGGCTAAAAGACATAAATTGACCGTGCTGCACAGAAGCTCTGCATGCACACATTTTAACTTGGACAATTTTAAGGTAGCTGTAACCTTACAAGGAACATGACAACCACATGTTGGTTGGTCTTCCTCTTAGAGCATTTTACTTATATCAATATTAGGTGATATCTCAGAGAGCTAAATGAAATATGGATCTTCCCCTTCCATTTGTTTATTTTAGGAATTGGACACTGGTAGAATCACCTTTCAACATTTCCTTTGTTTTCTGTGGTTCCTTCGGAGAAGAACAGAAATGGGAATCTAGTAAAGAAAGAAGAAAGCCACACTAATTGTAATGGCATTGCAATGTATTAACACCATTTTTATTTATAATCAATTTATAACTTTGCTGTATCTTCAAAGTGTTTCTTAGAAGATAATTACATTAGCATGATTACAAGTGGAACAGTGGTGCACTGTATCACTTATTTCATCCTGGTTGTTCTCTGACAACAACCATGGCCTTCTCTAGATATTGTTCCAATATACAGCTACATCCATATTCTGTGTAATACTATGTGCCCTCAAAGTATTACTGCTACTTAGTAAGCTTTCTTATCCTTTCCTAATATATCCCATATACCATGTATCCTGCATTTTAGTAGAACAAGCCCTTTATAAAAGACTTCAACCAAAGTAGTCATGACATCTTCAAGAATAAACCCCTTTTATTCAAGAAAGTATGGCACAATAGACACTCCCTCCTCATCTCCCCTGCCTGTCCTTCCTAAAGAGCCTGTATCCTTCCCTTCCAACACTCCAGTCACAGAAGCCATCCCACCACGTCTCCATGATGCCAATAAGACCATAGCCCTGCAGGCGTGCGCACGTCTCTAACTCCTCTTGTTTATTCCCCATGCCACATGTGTTTGCACAGAGGCATTTAAGTTG
>JAOBAS010000013.1:8200697-8213600 GCA_025311575.1 Elanoides forficatus | reverse complement strand
ATCCCCCTCCAGGCTCTGGGCATCTACTGCTGGCTCTGGCATCAAACTGGTAGGAGTGGGATGGATTGAGGTTCCCCACCTGCCAGCAACTTCAGTTTAAAGCTGTCTTCACCAGCTTGGCAAGCCTATGATATATCAGTTCTGACTATTCTGAGAAGGATAAAATTCTTGGATTATTTTATTTTTATTGAGTTGCTGAGCTTCTATTTTTTAAGCCCTAACACTTTGCAGGCTGGCTACTCTACACTTTGCCTATGGTACCACACTCCCCTTTATTAAGTACATATCACACAGAACTAAAGCTCTTTGCCTCAGGACACAGAAAAGCAGTGGAGAAGTGGACAGCTAAAGCATAGGCACAGCCTGTAAGTTATAACCATACAGACCTTGTGAATGGTCTGAAAAGTGTCTTGCCAACATGAAAAAGACACATGGGCAAGGGTTGCCTTCCACCAGCAGCTCTGCCTTCTATATTCCTTGCTTGAGAAAAGGGCTTAATCAGGAAGATAAACAGTGCTGTGTTACTGGCCTCAAATTAATCACATTCAGCGTAGTCTGCTGATGCCTGTGGCTCACAAACTACTCCAATACAACTGCAAAAGGTAATTAAGAACGATTTCAAACCAGCAGCTTAAACTGGCCATACAGGAAACTCTACATCTGATGGGAAAAATAATTCATCAAGAAAGTTTCAGCATCATCAGTCATTAACAGCTGTTATATGATCCCTGAGCAATTCACACTAACTTTTACCTAGCAAGATTATCCCTCTTCTAAAGACAGAGGCAGATCACCAAGATGCTAAGTGAGTCAGGTAAGACATCTCCAAGGGTGCGGGGAACTGAATGTAGACTTGCTGAACACCAAATTAGCCTCACAACTGCCCTAGCTCCTGCAGTAAACAAACTACAGCAGGTGTGCTAAGGTGAATTCTGCCACATTGACTGAGGATCTAGAGAGACAGAGTTCAAGCTCTCTGTATCTGTAGGCACAAGAATAATGACAAATTCCCCAACAACAGGCCAGGGCAGAAACTCTGAGGTGCCTCTAGCCAGTTTTCTTAAATCCTTTCTTTCTTCTTTCTCTTATCAGTGAGTAGTTATTGATTTGTCATTTGACACATATAAAAAAGGAAGAAAAACAAATGTGTATGAATCTTTCCAGGATCTTTAAAAACAACAGAAGAGACTGATACTTAACAGTGCAAAGAAATCAGTGCCACAGCAATTGCCTGTGGACTGAATAGTTTCTCAAGAACACTGCACCTCTTTCAACAGCCTATCTTATTTCTTTCTTGTCTATAGGCCTTCATTGTTTTGATGGAGTTGATACCCATATATTACATTTCAGGGAAGGACAATAAATATCACATATCTCTGTCTCTACTGCTGCCCACTAGGCACTCTATCAGGACTTACCTTAACACTCTAAACCATATGAGCAGCTTCCAAGAAAAAAACACAGGGAAAAAAAAAAAAGTCAGCCTGCTTTGTAAATATTTCCCTTCAGCTCAAACTCCCACCTGGAAACAGATTTCTTTTTAATTTTGATTGGACTACATTTCAGGTGATCTCACATCAGTGACAGATTTCTGCATATAAAACTGCTACTGTTTCAAAGTGCTACCTTGCAGCTTTGTAAGGTTAAAATAAGAGAGCAGCTTCACTGGGAAGTGGAGATTTCCAATCTTCTGAAAAATCCAGGAGTCACTTCTAGTCTAAGAAGCATTGTGTATTCAGCTGTGGAGATTTCTGAGAAAGCAGAAGAAGGAGTTGTGAGGCACAGGCCTAATTTCAGACATCATTTTTCCAGCATTTCTTGCTTTCTGCTTTAAGAACTCCCATGTCCAGTGTTCTGGCTAGTGCAGATCCTGTTTGGATACATGTACCTATGGCTCCTCACCTACCATGTGAAGAAGCTAGAGCCCCAGCTGGGGGCTTGCAAGTTCCGCTCCAGAAGCCACATGCCCAAAATTTAGGCATTTCAGTGCATTAGGCATCATGCTATACTACCTTTGTGAATCTGGCTGTAATGCACCAATCTGCAGTGATCTCTCCATCTGCCTAGACCTTCCATGGTCTGTGTAAAAACATAACAGTAAGTAAGGATAAGTAATTATTTGTTCATTCTTTTTAATAGTGTTTTTAACCTGCAGGATACTTAATAGTTAGTAGTATGTTGGATCCTACCAGCAGTACTTTAGAAAAATCTGAATAACTCACATGCAAAATCACCAATCTGGCTGTGTAAATAAATTTACAGTAGGAGGTAGAGCATTTAGAAATGTTTCTGTAACCTTGAAAGCGAAGGATTTAGTTAGTGAAAACTTAGAAAATTAACTACAGTCTTCATGTTTTTACTGTGTCTAGCTGGGATGGAGTTAACTTTCTTCATAGCAACCCCTATGGTGCTGTGTTTTGGATATGTGGCTAAAACAGCTTTGATAACACACCAATGTTTTGGCTATTGCCAAGCAGTGCTTGCACAGCATCAAGGCCACCTCTGATTTTCACTCTGCTCCCCCTGCTACCCCCAGAGAGTAGGCTGGGAGCGGGCAAGAGGCTGGGAGGAGACACAGCTGGGACAGCTGACCCCAATTGGCCAAAGGGATGTTCCATACCATATAAATTAATGCTGATAAAAAAACTGGGGATTGTTTGTCTTCCCAGGTAGCCACTGCTTGGAGACTGGCTGGGCATTGCTCTGCTTTTAGGAGATGGTGAGTGATTGCATTTGCGTCACTTGGGATTTTTCCCTTTCCTTCACTTGTTAAACTGTCTTTATCTCAACTCATGAGTTCTCTTGCTTTTGCTGTTCCTATTTTTGCCACCATCCTGCTAGGGGAGTAGGGGGAAGCAAGCAGCTGTGTGGCTGCTGGCTGGGGTCAACCCACAACAGTCCTTTTTGGCTCCTCAACAGGGACTCAGAAAGGTTTGAGATAATGACAGATTTGATCAGGGTGTGCTAGACTGAATTTACAGCTGTTACACCTGTTTAGCTGTTGCTTGGCAGGCTGTTACTCCATGTTGCTGGTCATGATGTTGACTCACTTGTTCTTGATGCTAATTTGTTTTTTCCTTCAGTTGCCCTGTTGCTTGCTCCTTTTCTTCCTGTACATCAAACTCAAGAGCCTGTTAATGGCTGTTTTCAGCTTTTGCTGTTTGCAATGTTGTTTATCACTTTCTTTTGCTCTGCCTGGGAGAGCCATGATATAAATATTGGCCTCGAGCCTAATCTCATATTTGACCCCTGCACTGCTGCCATCCCAGTACTCTGGGAACCATCTCATGGAGACAATTAGCAATTACACCTTTCTCCTCTTCTCCTCCAGGAACCACTTTGTGGAGGAAATTAAGAATGGGATCTTCCTCTTCTCCTCTAGCACAGAGGTTTCCACCCTTGTTACAATGGCCCTTCCGTTTCTTTAACATCCCAATGTAACCACAGGTTCTATTGGGGTGTGTGGTGACACTGATTTTAGCTTTTCATACGGTTAATCAACCAGATGGGAATGTCACACAGGAATGTGCCCTGAGGCAACCAATTCCCAGCTGCCAAGGTGTATGGGAGAATTTGGGTAGGTGCCTAGAGCAGTTTTCACCTCCAGTGGTTTTCAACATCACTCCTGAACAGATGTGAAATCCTGTTGAATTGGCAGACCACTTGAAGGCAGGATGCCTTGCATATACCATAAAGACACAAGTTTCAGCACCATGCTGGGGCCTCTGCTCAAAGGAATGAGAGGGTCTCTGGATCTGAGGACACAGACACTGTGAGGGTCTCTGGATCTGAGGACATACAAATGGATACTGTGAGGGTCTTTGGATCTGAGGACACACAAACAGACACTGTGCATAAATCAGAAATCCAACCCTCCTCTACAACAGTTGTTCCTGCAGTCAAGAAGAAACAATGGAAGCTTAGGTCAACCCAGTTAGTAAAGGAGATAGAACCTCTTCCTGAGAGAGAGCAGGAAGAAGAGATCAAGTACTGGCCAGAAGGCAGACATTTCAAAGCATCACCCAAGGAGGTGACTCATGCCAAAGAGGCCCCACTGTATAATAAACTACCAGAAAATGAAAAACAATATGCTCTGTTTACTGATGGTTCCTGTCATATTGTAGGAAAACATTGGAAGTGGAAAGCTGCTGTGTGGAGTCCCACAAGTCACAGAAACTATCACAGGCAAAGGCGAATCAAGTCAGTTTGCAGAAGTGAAAGCCATCCAGCTGGCCCTAGACATTGCTGAAAAAGAAAAGTGGCCAGTACTCTATCTCTACACTGACTCACGGATGGCAGCAAATGCCCTGTAGGGGTGGCTACAGCAACAGAAGCTGACTAACTGGCAGCACAGACGTAAGTCCTTCTGGGCTGCTGCATCGTAGCAAGACATTGCTGCCCAGGTAGAGAACCTTGTTATAAAAGTACATTACGTAGATACTCACACGCCCATGTTTTCCATGTTCACCGAAGAACATGGAAACAAGGATTTAGGCAGACCAGGCTGTCAGAACTGAAATGGCTAAGGTGGACCTGGACTGGCATTGTAAGGGCAAGCTATTCATAGCTCAGTGGGTCCATGCACATCAGGGCACTTAGGAAGAGATGCAATGTATATAGATGGGCTTGTGATCAAGGGGTGGACCTGACCACTGAAGCCATTGAACAGGTTATCCATGAATGCGAAGCATGCACCATGATCAAACAAGTCAAGTGGGTGAAGCCTCTCTGCTGTGGAGAACAGTGGCTGGGAAAGACAGTGCGGGTTACTCCTCCCTCAGGAAAAGGTAAACCCATTCATTGGGTTCCTTTTGCTCAAGGGCCAGGGTGCACTTGGTGGGTAACGCAGGAGAATGGGGAAGCCTAGTATGTACCTCAAGGAGATTCAGCCTTGGGAGAAAATAATCCACGATTTGAGTTGTATGTCATAGCTGTATGTCAAAGTACTACAGCAAGAGTCACTAAAACTGAGAATGAACCTTGTAAGGAACCGGGCAAGATACAACTGGTTTCAATGCCCAACAACCCAACCCAACACACCAGCTCCTATTAAGGCTCTACTTGTCCTTTTTTTTTTTTATCTTTTCCAAATTATCTCCACTTTTCTTTATGCAAAGTGCACAAGTGCTTGGAACATGCACTAAGTGCTAACATTTCCTTACTTTTACATAGCACTAACTAGAGCAAGATAACTGTAGTAATTTCAGATTTACACTACTGTAAATTAGAAGAGCAGGTTCATGTGTCTGGTTTGTCCGAAACGTAGACTCTCTTCTCACACACTTACAATGTTATAGCAATGTCACTAAGATGAAACAACAGATTGTAAAGTCATAAAAATATGTACATTATCATAGTGTCAGTGCTACGTCACAGCACTGGATTATCAGTAAAATGATTTGTGTTCTTGTGTGCTCACAGCTCTTATCTTGTTCGCAGGAAATAGAAATGGTTCTTGCTGAGTACTTTATTTCAAAACCCATTAGCAGAACTTGTTTCTGAAAAATTGGGGAGTGCACCTCAGAAGACTGAGAAAAGGAGAAGATAGATTGATGATCATATCTGTGATTACATTGACTCAGAAAAATTTCAAGGTCTTGCTCACACTTCAAAACATGGAGTTTGTCTGTTGGTATCAGAAGGACCCCTCCCCCTGTGGTACAAGATATTTTGTGAACCAGTAAGCATTGGTTATCTTTTTGTACCTTTCTCCCCTCTTACACCAGCTATCACATGTTCAATTGGCTGACACCAATGTATTTTGGGTACTTACTGAAAACACTGAAGACAAACTTCCTCTATATTACAGTTACATTCTGAAAAGTGATTCTTTCAAATGGTAATGTCCTAGCTAGAAAAATCTATTCTGAGATAATACCCTTGTGTGCATTGCTGAGTTTTTCTACTAAAGAGAAAATGGGGAGGAAAAAAAAAAGACAAACTATTAATGCTTTTACTCACACAGAAAAAACAGTATGGCTATGAACATGACATTGAGTCATGGCTTGTCCACCACATGCTTCTGAACCTCTGTTGAAATAATATGAACAAAATAAAAAGTGTATCTATTTTGCTTTGCCTTGTGTAGCCCTCATACTTTTAGAGGAACAGCAATGGATTTGATCAGTTTGTATTGTAAGTTAAGTCTGTATCGTCAGTAATAATGTATAAGCCACAATAAGTACATAGGCAATTTCCTGGTGAGACTGTAGAACTGGCAGGCAGAAAAATAGAGAGTGTTTGTTAATAGAGCAAATTGGATTAAAGATTGCCTGGACACAAATCGGGAATGATAAACTACAATTTTGACTAACTCAACTAACAGAAAACTCAGTGGGTATTTTGTCAGTGTGAGTTATTTATTAGTGATTTTTTTTTTTTAGTTATTTATGTCAACATAAACATACAAAAACACTCACTGTGGAAATGACAAAGAGAGACAAGATGTGCAGCATCTGCTGACTTCATCTAATTGTGATATTTTAACCCCCTTTCCAGCACTGACCTCCTTTGCCTCCTGCCTAATGTTTTCCCTCCACTCTATTACCTAAGAACTTCATTAACTAATGCAGCAGGCTAACTGATGAATGTTGGAGATCCTGCACATACTTCTTCCTTCATCCTAGAAAATACAGTTTCTTTCAAAGCGTTTGCTCTTTAAAGATGTTCATGCAAACAGTGAGGTCTAGTAATACGATTAACTCTGCTCAACCAAAACGGCTATCAGCTGAGCAGACAGATTAACGAGATCATCTCACATGTTGCATGACATCTTCTTCCTTGCTAATTCCAAACAGCAATTTCTAAGACTAGGTTAAAACATGCTACAAAGACAAGCTGAAAGGGTAAGAAACAACAGCTTAAAATACTGTATTTCCCAGGCAAACTAAAATTGCACAGAATAATGTAAATCTTGTTATTTGTAAGGGAGGGGCTGCTCCATAAGTGAGGGTCAAAATCCCTTCCATGTCCCAGATACATTTATTTAACTGACATTTCTTACCTGGAAGTAGGAAGATATGAGTTATACTGCTGAGGCAAACAAGTTAAGGCCAATACAAAGCATATGGGAGGGATGTTAAATACCTCACTTCAAGAAGCCACTTAGCTGCTGCATCATACCCAATCTGTTTGTTGCAGAGGATCCTAAATCACTTCTTACGCACTTCCTACATTAAGCTAATATTTGCACTGCAGTTAACAGGTTCTCAGCAGATCTAAACGATCCATCAGCCAGAAGCAGCTTTGTTACAGCACTACTGAGTCTGGCACGGACTAAGTTAGAACCAGTTTGTATGTATCTTCACTGTATTGTAGTCAGAAACCCACACAATACCCACGTTTACTCTGGTCCAGTTATTATAACCACAGAGACCCTCTTCCCCAGTTCATTCTCCTACTGAATTCACAGGCAAGATTTACCCAATCACTTCCTGATGCAGCCAGGGTGGCACATCAAACCTCCCTTTCTCCCACCGGCTAGTCTAACAGCTAGTCAAACCTGCCTCCTGAAGGATGTACAAGTCACTCAGCTGAAGTATGAAAAGATGCAGCAAGGCAAAGAGGGCCCAGCTGTGGCCTTTATACAACATTTTGTTCAAAGGTGAGTAAAAGTTCTGGGAAGATTCTCCCCAACTACAACAGTGCCCAAGACTCAGAGCTGCACCGTACCATGCTGTCTAAGGACGAGAGTAAAACATTCATACGGTGCCATTCTTAACATACCAAAGGTTACCACTTCAGCTTGCAGTAGTGGATGGAGAAGTTATTGCAGCTTACACCATCAGAGAAACCAGCCCACCCATCAATCTGTTGTCAGATTCACAGGCTCTCATGCTTAGCAGTCTTTCAGCAGAGGAGGACAAATCTCAAGCTGCTTTGCTTTAAGGAAAAATAAAACTATTCTACAATTCAAACAGCAAATAGTTTTCACTTATCCTAGAGATTCTGATTGCGTAAAGGCTCTCTGAGCATAAATGAAATTTACACTCTGACAGCAGCAGAGAAGGGGCTTAATTACAATGACAATATAACTCAATCTAGCCAATATTCTCATTTACTGTGCCAAAGATTTCCTTCTGAATTTGTATGCTTGGACTAGACCCAAGTAGCAAGAAAACCATAAATCCCCAGCTTATAGTGGTCTCACAAGGGACTTTACCATCAACAGGTTGTACATGAAGCATGTGATGCTACAAATTCTTACATTTGTGGAGGGAATCCACCAGCTGAAGACAACTTTAGGATTTACAGATGAACAATCTGAATTTTCACTGTATGATCATTACCTGATGCTATCACCCCAAACTGTCACCATTAATTCAGATACTACTAGAGAAAGCTCAACAGCAAGTCCCAGCTTTTTAAATGGCCAACAGGGTACACTAGTATACTGTCTGTTGACAATCGTAACAGCTACTTACTCCACAGTACCGATCATCACTGAATATCTGTGGTGGCAGTGGATTGCCTTGTGCGGGCTGCCTATCCTCAGGAATATTTTTATACATCCATTGTCTTTTCTCCTCTGACATTGTGATATCCACTTCTTCAAACTCTATGCGATTGGCTTCCAGAAACCTCACCACATCTTGTTGCCTCTTCTTTATCTAGGTGAAAGAAAGAAAAAAAACCCCAATACTCAGAGCAAGTCCACCATAACCCAGACATGCTTACAAACCTCAGAACATTCCTCCTCTCCGGTCCCACTTTCATGGGATGGGAAGTTACAGACTCAGGAAGACTTCAGTTTTAAGTTCATAAAAGTTAAACACTGCTGTTTCTTTACAAGTTGGCAAAGGTTATACTTCGTCAACTCATTTCTAGAAGGCTGGCTCTTTAGTTAACTGTGGGAATTTCAGCCTTTACCCTCTAAAGATGCTTTTAAAAAAAAAAATCTGTATGGGACCCGTCAGAAGTAGGAGTTAAAAGAGGCAGCTAGTTTTCAAAGTCATTAGGAGCTACATTTTTTAAGTCTAGAGGCACCTAGAAATGCAAGGTAAGCAACCTGGCAAGTCCCAGAAGAATCTACTCCTGTTCACTGAGATAAACATGTCAGTACGTCTGGAAAAAAAACACCCCAACTACACACATTTTTGTTTTCCCAGACACCTACACATCTTTTAAAATGCAGCTCGACAGTTCCCTGAGCAAGGCTTGTTGAATCTTTAATTAAGAGTGTATGTCTGCATAATACACATGCCTAAAAATAAGCATGATCTCATCTCTTGAAAATTAAATTCATTGGAAAAAAAAATGCATGAGGTTTGTAATAAATGTATGAGGTTTCTGCCCCCCAAAGAGATTATCATCTTTATATAAAAGCCTAACAGAGGCAGAACACTGGCAGTTTTTAGCTCATTGTAGCTAACTAAGATCAACCCTTAACAGCTAGCTGGGCTTCAAGCAGATACACTTAGGTGAAGACTACTTCTGCCTCAAATAGGACTTTGTATCAAGACCACAACCTTTGAAATTAAAGTCTGTAGAGCCGAGGAATGGTACCTGGGCTCATTCAGCTACGTCTGCTCTGCATTCTCTTCAGTTTATGCTTACTTTTTGCATCTACTTAATAAAATTAATTCTTTCAGAACAGAACTATAAATTATATGCTGTATTTTTTACAGCTATCATCAACAGCATTACTGGAAGAAAAAAAAAAATACTGCTTTAATAATTTTACAGTATTCCTGGAGTGTCAGATCCATGCAGTTGCTGACTGGCATAAAGCCCAGGTGGATGAATCATGCCTGTGGGTATCATATGACCTAGATACTATTTGGAAATCAGAGGATTTTTAAAATGCATGTGCTAGTTGTTCTTGTCACACAACCCAGTCTGTCTATCTAAATGCACCACAAAAATAGATCACTCTTGGAGGTAATGCTGATGGAATCATTGCTTCCTTGAAATAAGAGGATAGCCATCCCAAGAAACTGCAAAGACAAAGCTCTTAAATGATTACTGTCTTTCTTAAGAAGTGGG
The DNA here is from genome assembly GCA_025311575.1 of Elanoides forficatus. NCBI lineage: Eukaryota > Metazoa > Chordata > Aves > Accipitriformes > Accipitridae > Elanoides > Elanoides forficatus. The sequence continues at coordinate 8,203,616 of JAOBAS010000013.1, read as the reverse complement.
CTGCATAGTAAGTTTGTGTCTCAGTGTCTTATTCTTTTTTCCTTTCTTACATAAACTGGTGGAGTTTTTTAGGCATATAGGAAAGGATCACTTTTCATACAGAAGGCAGCTCCTAAAATTGTGTGCCAATAATGCATTATGAACAGCAGCAAAGTTACCACATCATCATCACTGCTGGTACCGAAGACAACATGCCTTTTACTATCTCCCTAAAAATTGCAAAGACAAATTATGTAGTCAATGTAGAAATGAAAGACAAAAATATTTTCCTCTGTCTTTCACCAAAAAAAGCTGCAAGACAGGCCCAAAAGAGACAGAGACTGAGATTTTCTTAACACAAATGTTAAGAATTTGTTCAAACAGAAATGAGATGTCTAAAATGATATGTGGGAGAAGTCATTTCTTTATAGTGGAGTACTACTAAAACCAACATGAATTCCCTCCTGCACTGGTCAGAGCAACTAGCAAACCACACAGTGCCTGGGCCAGCCCACTGGCCCTGAGGCCAAATGGTATCATCTAACCAAGTGTCATGGTTTAACCCCAGCCAGCAACTAAGCACCACTCACTTCCCCCCCATCCAGTGGGATGGGAAACAATCAGAAAAAAAAGGTAAAACTCGTGGGTTGAGAAAAAGACAGTTTAATAGGACAGAAAGGAAGAAAATAATAATAACAATAATAATGACAATAATAATAATAAAAGAATTGGGATACACAAAACAAGTGATGCACAATGCAATCGCTCACCACTCGCTGACCGATGCCCAGTTAGTTCCCAAGCAGTGATCCACCCCAGGCCAACTCCATCCAGTTTATATACTGGGAGTGACATCACATGGTCTGGACTATCCCTTTGGCCAGTTGGGATCAGCTGCCCTGGCTGTGTCCCCTCCCAGCTCCTTGTGCCCCTCCAGCCTTCTTGCTGGCTGGGCATGAGAACCTGAAAAAATCCTTGACTTAGTCTAAACACTATTTAGCAACAACTGAAAACATCAGTGGGCTATCGACGTTCTGCTCATACTGAACCCAAAACACAGCACTGTACCAGCTACTAGAAAGAAAATTAACTCTAGCCCAGCCAAAATCAGGACACCAAGTCTATTAAACCTGCAGCCTCTCAGAGTGGCTGCATGTAAAACGGTACATTGGGAATGATCCCTGGCATGCTGTACCATCTAAATCATGGCCATGAACTGTTCGTGAGACTGTAAGTTAGCCTTGCCCAAAGCTGTCTGTGCTGGCAACCATTCTTCTAACAGTATCACAGTACCAGAGCGCTTCATTGCTCAGGCCCAGGCCACATACCAGTACACATGTATCTATGTGTACCCATTTTCATCTGCCCACTTCCAGCAGTCTGTACACTGGGCACAAGTTTAACTGCAACTTAGATTTAATCAGATCCCTAATATTTTACTGCTCACACCATGACAATTCTCCCACAAACCCACATTTCCTAATCTCTCCATTTTATTTTTATAAAACTAATTAAGATGTTGAAGTGAAATAAATTGTGGGGTGTTTTTTTTTAGCCAGAAGCCTTGCAATTCTCCACAACATCTGCATGAGTTATCAGCTGTGGATGTGCCAGCTGCATAAATTTAAACAAAATGCCCTGAAATCTTTTAGTCAAAAAAGTAGCATCTTCTCCTCCCCCAAGTGATTTGATTCAAGCCTGTAAACTGAAACAAAAGCATTAGTTACATTTAAAATCCTATTAAATTATGCCTTATTGTTCAAGATGGATGCTCAGAGCATCTGCCACAACAGAAGCCAGCTGATTATTCCCCAAGAAAACCACAGGACCTTTGTCTTCCTCTACAACTGGATCTGTGTCGCAGGAGTGCGTCAGTCTCACAATCCTGCCTGCAGCTCTCATCTGTGGTTACTCTGAGCTCTAAAAACTTCCAGCGTCCGACCACACGAAAACACTGAGCAAAGACACCATGGCACAAAGAGCAGTGTCAGTTCTCCCTGCCTCACTAGTCTATGCAGAGGATCTGAGCTCCTTTCAAGAGCTCAGTGGAGAAAAATACATCCTCATTTGACAAACCACGGAGGTAGATACTTTAGTCCTCTTTGTGAAACTCAGCGTTGTACTTCGCTGCTTCTGAGGTTTCCAGAGTGTGATGCAACTGAAAGGAAACTGAAAAGAGTATTCATATAATCAGAGGTACCACGTTCAGAAAAACTTTATTCATGGCTATTCATACACCCTTTGGGGAAAGCATCTGTATTCTTACAGGATAGACTGCTTTATCATCAAAATATTTTGGTTTTAATGTTTCAGCACACCAGAAGACACTGCGACATACACCATCAAAATATATATCCATTGTGAAGTTTCAGAGGAAAATCTTTATATAATACGATCCTAATCTATCTTTAATGCGGTGAAGAAAACTCTGATAGAGCTGAGTCTACTATTATAATTTGATGTTTGTCTCCCGTATTTTTAGCAGGGTGACTGTTTTCTGAACATCATTTCTCTAGGTTTTGTTTTACTGTTAATCTATATTTCTATTCTCAAAAGTAAGACAGGAGAAAATCCCCACAGACATCTCCATTTTATCCTGGTATTTAGAGCTGGTGTCCTTATTAGATTAAAAAGCAGCAAAAATAGGACATCCATTTTGATATACAAAACTGCTAAAATGAGCTAATCACTTATTCAGTAGCCTGATTTATAAACAAAGTCTATCGTAGCTAAAGTATCCTGTCTTTCTAACCTAGTTTTCATTTCTTTATACTGATTTGCAACAGGTAACAGAGGCATACACTTTCAGACTGCTTTGGAGACATACTTCAAAGACATACTCAGGCCTGGCCAGGTGGGACCACTAGGATTATCTGTTCTGACCTTCAGCATCCCTGAATTAATTCCTCTTAGGAGTAAAGAGTTTCTTTGGATTCCCCC
>JAOBAS010000013.1:8171195-8194436 GCA_025311575.1 Elanoides forficatus | reverse complement strand
ATGCTTTAACTTTTGGTCAGCCCTGAAGTGGTCAGGCAGTTGGACTAGATGATCGTTGTAGGTCCCTTCCAACTGAAATATTCTATTCTATTCTATTCTAAATTCTAGAATAGAAGAAAAATAAAAGTTTAAAAACAAAAAATGCCCCTAACAAGAAATTCACACACATTTCCTATTATGTAACATCTTTATCACCTAAACTTTTAAGACGAAAACACATAATTCTCTTTTTTTTTTTGTGACATGGTGAGTCAGCAGAGCACTGAAAGTATTGTGAACTAGTTCTATGTATTTATCAGTCACAATGAATAAAGCATCCCCAGCTGTATCTTCTGTACTTACTGCAAATGAGATATAAAAGCAAATTTCTTGGCACTAAAAAAAATAGGTCATGTTTCTTCCTTCTCATTAGCTTTAAGCATCAAAACCCAGTGGCATAGGAATATTTATCTATTAGAATGGATAAAAAACCTAGCAGCCCATGAGAGGTAATAAGTAATTAGCCTTATTTCATCTGGGTGGGGTCTCAGCTCCGTTAGCTCAAGATGAAAGTCCCACTGGCCATCTCCTACCTTACCCATGAGGCTGCACCCTCTATGTTTTGTCACTCAGGAGCCATAGCCCAACACCCAGTTACACCCAACTGTGGCTCCAGCGATTTTGGAAACCAGAGCTAGTTGATGAAGGGTGTGGAGCCCTAAGATGCCACATGCAGCTGAGTTGCCTGACAGTATGGTAGAGTTTTTAAGAGACATCAAGGCAAGCTCCAGACTGCAGTACTGCCTAGCCCAGTAGTGGCATACTGGGTTTCATGGAGAACCCTGTTCCCACATAAACACAAGGTGACATCCATATTTCTCCCACACAGCTACTAATCCCCCTCCATGAACTTGGGAGAATGATAAGACCCCTTGGACACTTGGAAAAAACATCTAGCCTTTCCCTAAGAAGGACTATGCTTGCATTTATTTGTTTCTCATCCTGAAGGATCAGAGATATCATGATTCCAAAATACCCCAAAGAATTTGAAAAACAAGTTTGTGAAATAAAGCTGTCAATACTTTCACTGTTTTCTCCTGACAGCTACTATCCCCACAGCACAGATGTGTCATTCTGCCAACTACAGATATACACACCCTTGATAATGCACTTTAAAGTAACAGCAGTAACAGCAGTGCAAGTCATTCAGAACTTGTTGTGGTAAGTTTTTACAGATATTTACAGGTTTTCCCAGCAGTACATGAAACAACAACAGAAAAATGCATTTGTGGCTCTAGACAAATGTCATATTTCAGATAAAATTGGACTATATTACTGCAACGTTCTATCAGTATGTTTTTGTAAGGCAAGGATGATGGATTTTGTTGATACCATTCTCTAAACCAGGGCTGACTGCCACTGCTATTACTCAGATCAATAACAAAATTACCTTTGACTCAACCGAGAGCAGAACAAGGCTTCTAACTTTATTAACAAATGTCAATGTTATTTGTCTTTCAACAAATGCAACTATATCCGTGTAGCTCATGTGTTCTTGCAGCTCTGTATATACAAATTACCTTTCCTTTTATACTTCTGCAGCCCCATTTCTTAGTGACTAGATGCATCCCCAAACACAGCGGCCACCTGATTATTATCCCATAAACTGCAGACACATCTCCTGTAAGGTCAACAGGAGTCACCTCCACATAGCCAAAGGTATCACTGAATACCATGCTGAATAAACCCACAGATTTTCAGACTCCCCTTGGGCCTGATGCTGGGAACCTTTACTGGAAAATAAACCTTGCTGCAGGCAAGCCAGTTTCACCAATTAGGAGAGGACTGCCTGCACATCAGAGCCTTCATGGCAGCATGGCAGCTGTCTTCTCTGATCAAAGACTAGTTTTGTATCTCCTTTCTAACTAATTTTAGCTTCCTAGCAGGTTCCTGCTGAAGAATGTGATGATATCTAAATCCTTCAAATGCTACTCCTGTCTCTGCTTCTATATAAACATATCAGATCACTCAATTAGAGATGCTTCAGGAAGATTGTCTGACCTTAGGAGAAGTAGATCCACATCAAAGGTTTAATGCATACCTGAACTGTGTTTCTTTAGATTACATGGAGATGATAATTTCACTAACCCTGCAGCAACTTAATGACAGGTTTCAGCTGCTGAGGCTCTATTGTTCATCAGATCAAAGGAAGCTTCCTTTCAAATGAAAACACACAAAAATTCACTTGCCTTTCTCTGAAAAACACAAACCCCAATTCCATGATTACGAAACCAGTCCTTAATTAATTTGTAATGTTACTACTAAATTGTTCCAAATAATCATTCATAAAGATTTTAATAGCACAGATAATACCTGGTATCATCCTCTGCAGCATATGAAAATGTCAGGAAATAAAATAAATTTGTGAAAGTTGTGATGGAATTTCCACCATTAAATTCTGAAGAATTCTTCTTCTGAGTCACATTCTCTTGGTTCAACTGGGATCTATCCAGTGAATTCAGAGGACCTGTATTACACAGCAGATTGGTGAAAAGGATCACAATGGGCCATATCTCCTAAGTAAGGCAAACAAGGTCTGTCCTTTTGTAAAAGCATAAAAAGCCAAAAGCCAACAGGAAGAACTTACCAGCATTTGTGACGGAACATACACAATCACATTTTGATTTGCATTTAATATGGAGTACAAGTTCATGGTTTCAGGGCTCTGCCTACAAACAAAACCTCTGAGGGTAACCCTGCCGGCAGAGTTTGCAGCAGAACAGTCCCACGAAAGAGGATGTTCAGAAAGCCAGAAACTGGCTGTTCAAGGCTTTGCCACAACCAGAAACTTGCTAAAAGTTATCATCATCCCTGCACAGTGGCAAAACTGGACATGTCCTGGTGCTGCAGATGCTCAATTTCACAGTCCAATGTATTACTAGCCCACCTTCAGCACCCAAGAAGGCAAACACACAAGGCTGCAACCAAAGAGACTAGAATGCAGGCACACATTCTGTCCTGGAGCTCTGCAACAGGCAGAAGAGCAACTTTGCAGTTATCAGCAGTAAGGTCTTCAACTGCCTCTGCTAGCCCTGTTAGAGCTCCCAGATAAAAATCTTCACAGCATTGTTTACACCAATGTTACCTTTTCCTAGGCAGGAAGTGAAATATTTATGCCACCATATGTCCCCATTAGCCAGCACAACCATCTTGGTGGATATCTTACATTGGTATAACTGTTTTGATGTTTTGTAAGCTCCTCATTATCTGAAATAAGTTACATAAGTAAAGCTCTTAATTATAGGCCAGATACATGGAGTAACAAAGATAGCTGAGCAAGCACCATGATTTTGGCACTCCAGCTGACACAGAAGACAGACATCCATGGTTACAATTCCCTACGGTCCAGCCATTCAAATAAAGGAGCAGTCATTTTTGACAGGGCCCTGACAGATGCTGACATATCTTGAACAACTAATGTGAGGCACCAGGACATTATCTTTATTTGTCTTCTGGGGATGCAAAAATCAATGGTTTATTTTTACCGACTGATAATTAGCATCTATCGGTGATTCCAAAGTTAAGAAACATACACACATACACAGATATAAATATAAACAACATATAAACACTATATATGTACATAAATATATGTATCAATATATATGTATGTATGCAAAACTACACATCTACATAGGTATATTCACATATGCGAAGGTCACTCCCAGGCATTAACTTCTGCAAGTTTATTCCTTGCAGTAAAATGAGAAACATCTTGCAGTTTTCCACTTTGTCTTACTAGGAATGGTGGGGATTAGTTATCCAAAGGTAAAAGAGCAAAACCAACAACAAATCCTGGAACTCTTAACTGTCAAGACAAGCTCCATCCTACCCAGGGGAGATGGGCAGCAACCAAAGGGCATGCTGTTACCAATGATTAACATGAGTCACTGTGAACAACCTGCATCTCCTAAGAGCTTCTCTTCATAAATCAGCTAGCAAGACAGTTACTCTCCTTCCTCCATGCCAAATTCAATTACTTTATAGTGAAGTTCAATATTAAATTTAGACTAAATAAGCGTGTTTACTTGTTGTCAATCCATTTGTTTTTCTCTTCCCCCACTAATGAGATAGAAATAACTTGTTTTAAGAAGGTTCCTCATCACTATAGCTCTTTTCACCCCACAAGAAGGATATCCACATGCTTTAGACTCAGCCCCTTCAGAGTGGTGATAAATAACTCTTACAGTAAAGTAGCACACCTGAATGGAGGGACTGCCACAGCCTTGAACAGAAGAAACAAAGACTTCACCCCCAAATACTTCACAGATGGAGGCCTAAAGCACAAGAAAGACAAGAAAGCAGGTTTTGTATCTGTGCTCTCTTGCTAGGAGACAAACTATGTTAAATGAGTTGCTGGCACAATGTTTGTATCTCAGTCACCCTTTCTTCCCAGTCAAAGCAACTGAAGTTCTCCAACAACTTTGAATCATTCCTTGAAAGATCGGAACACACTTTGCACACCTACATGAGTCCCACTAAAATGAATCTGATGTTTGTTTTTAGCACTGAGAGTCAATAGTGACTTAGGTTTCTGAGTTGACTCCACCTGCCCATCCAACAGGTGCTGACTAAACGACATACCAACCCCAGGAGAGAAGATTACAGAAACAATCTCATGGCTACTGAGGAACTCAGAAGCTCTTCTGAGCTATTGCAGCTAACTGCAGACTGTTTCCATTGACAGTCACAGGTAAGAAACACTACCACCATCTCTACATTTCCCCTCACCCCACCAAGAAGGAAATCCGCCAACTTAAGGGACTTGCAAAATGTTAACTATCTTCTGTAAAACCTATCAAAACATTAAGCTGGTAAAAAACACTGAGATACTGGAACATGATCACGGTTTTGGATACAGTAGATTTCAACTACAAATAGATTCCAAAGACTACAGCTTTTCTGGTTCATCACTCTTCTTACCAAGCTTTCACACTGCAAGCATAACAGATTGCAGTGTTTCCTTCTGGATAGACTCGCCTTAGGAGGCCAGCACTTGAGGCTGCAGGTGAGGAAACTGTTGCCCTTAGTGTACTTGCTAGTAAAATGATACACTCTGGGCTACCAGCTTAGTGACAATTCTTTATCTCCAAGTTGCACTCAGATTGCTGAAGACAAAAATGATCCTGATTTTATACAGTAAAGAACTTCCTTAAACACTGACTATTTTTCCACAAATCCTTATTTCTTCTACATTTTCCTCTTTGGATAAACAGAAGTATAAACTGTCTGAAATAATTAAATTGGAAGATGGATTGTATGGAAGAGTACCAGAGAGAATCTAACAGAGGTCAGCTGAAACATATTGCATTATAGACTTAATTTTTGCTTGGATTTTAATTAAAATCAAAAGCATTCATACAGCAAGTGAAATGGACTTATTCAGCAGTATACTTTACCAATGACAAGACTATTAGAACCAGAATATTCAATATATCAGTTAAAATACAGGAATTTTTTTTTAAGCTCTTACAAGTACTAAGAAAGGTAATTTACTCTGAATAAATATTTTCCCATTATATTGGCAAGCTTTGCTGGGCTTTGGTACTATCAGGTAACTTTGACTAGTACACTTTCACATTTACTGGTATGTCTTCCCTGTTTCTTGAATTTTATCTATAGGTCCTTAAGTTTTAAAAATGGAGAAGTATTCAGGAATAGAAGAGAGACATAACTTTGCAAGAGCTAGTTATTTGTTTCTAGCCTCACTGCCCACCAGAGTGGTGGAGTTTCAGGAAATTCAGCTCTCTTGCCTAGAATGTGGCCTGTTAAGTCATGTAACTGGTACTTACTTGCTATGGTTTGCCCAAGGACAGAGGCTTAGGAGTCCAATACAACCCTTCTACCAACAATCCAGTTCTTTCATTTTAGGTAGGAGATTATACCCTGAGGTTCATTTCTCCTTAATGCTAATGAGGACATGTTATGTTTGCAGACAGTACTCAAGCAAATCCAAGTTGGAGCCAGCAGTATTGTACCATTTAAATGCATAATAAAAAAGTTCAGAACAATACACATTTATTAAAGTCCTGAACTTTTCACACACAAGACACCATTTAGGGTTAATGTTTGTGGTATGTTTAATAGTAAGCATGCAAGCCACCTGGCTTGGATGAAAGCCCAATCAAAACACACACTCCAAACAGTCTTCAGAAGCCCAGTCAGAACAATACATCCTTTGAAGTTTTATTACAGCTACAATTGTAATCAAATGGTCCTACTGCTCATGACACTATGTAGTCTAAAGTGTGTTCTTCAAGCTAGCATTATTTCTGACATAATCTATCTGTCAAGAAGCAATGCAAATATTTGAAAAGCACTAGAGCACACAAGAATGGTGCAAGTTAGGTACTAAATACCATACACAGATGGCCTAAATTCCACCTGTATCCTTGTGACTAGGGTTCTCACCCAGCTCCCTCCTGAACACATTCCTTAAGCTATCTGAACCGCTGTTCAGAGGTTCTTAGTTCTCTCCATCATGAGGTAGGAGGATGTATCTAGAATTTAGACTTCTCTGGAATACAGACTTGTCAGCTAGATCCATAGAGAGTCCTTAGGGAGAAAAACAGCTAAAGACTTCAGCACTGACCTTCCTGCCTCGCACAATTCACAGCCGCAAGCGAGGCACTCAGACTCCCTCTGCCACATGAACCCTGCAAAACAGGACTCACAGAAGCCAGCAAAGATGACTGTGAGCCATCTGACCTGGCAATAAGAAACTTGAGGAAGGATGAGGGAACTAATTCTGTCAGTCAAAGGGACTAGATCCAGTAAGTCCCCAGATCTCTCCTATGGGCACCATATAATTGCTAAGGTCCAAGACAGGGATACACATGACGTGTCCTGTGAACTGAGCAAGGATCGAACTTCACTCCCAGTATTGCTGCTGTTGCGACAGCACCACTCTGTAGGTGCACAACCAGAAGCACCACCATCTTGACCTAGTGAGGTGACACAGTACAATGTTCATGCGAGATTCATAAATCAGGCTTTGAGGATCCAATCCAACAGGTGTATCCTCAGCATGCTGACAGATGTTAAGACAATACTGTGGGTATGCATTTGAAATACTGCTGTTTCCCAGGGAAATATTGCAGGATCACTTCTAATTGTAAAGATTATTGTCTCACTTCTGAAAAGCTAACTTACCTGCTGCTATGATCTGATTTTACAAACTTCAAATATTAAAAAATCATGATAATGTTTATAATTTGCAAAGCTTAATATTTTATATCATAGGTAGTTGAATTTCTGTAAATCACATGCAACAAGTTGTAAATTCTTCCAAATGACCACCATAACTAAGAGAGTTTTCACAAAAGCACTTGTATCACTCAACCAAATCACTTTCAGTTTTGACTGTAGTGCCTTTGGGGTGCAGAGAGGCAAAAAAACCTGTTAGATGGTGGATAATCTCGAAGTGACATATTCTAAGTTAATTTATTCCACACCTCTCAACAAGAAGCACATTCTTCCTGAGAAGTGCTATGAGAAATGTTGAGTTACAATGACTTGGTACAAATCAGGGTGGAGTTGAAATTCATCGTTATCACTAGGAGACAAGCTTAGCCTTAAGAATGTTAGCATTGTATTTGTATTCATTACATTATCCAACAACATGTGAACCGAACAAACATGCCTGCAATTATTCTGACATTCTGATGTTTTATACTGTGATTTAAAGTCATTCCAGGAAACAAAAATTCCAACTCGTTTGACCTCCATAATATGGTTAAATAAAAGCAGAGTTTTGGTCTCATAAAACCAATATTTGCTATAGAAACAATTTAACTGTAACTGCACCTATCTTATCAAGCTTCCTAGTAAAAAATCCATAATTCTTTTCAGTGGCAAGAGTCAAAGTCCAAGTTCTGGTAATTTTAAAAAGTATTCATTTCAGGTTGGTGCTGTTCTCCCCAAACCCTCCTATCCCCCTAAACATGTCTCATGGAGAATGTGACTCAGCAGCACTTGCCCTTGTACACTAAATGGAATTCATTTCAGTTACGTGTTTTTCACATCTCGTGAACACACAAAAATTTCAATGGGAAAGTGTTTTGCATCTCTCACTGGTCAGAGAAGATTCTACCTGCTGTTCCATTATTTCAGTAACTCCCCTAGAATATCTGTTCAGCTTAACAGATGAAGCTCCAAAGCAATAAACTATTACGACAGAAGAGAAAGTACAAGCGAGATAGTTGTTTGAAGTGTCTCCATTATTTGAATGCTAATGACATTCCCTTACCTGATCTTCAGTCCTCTGCCTGCAAGAGGTCTGAAGTCTCCCCTGGTGGCATTTCTAGATAACTGTAGGAATTCCAGACAGAGAGTTACTTAGCTCTTACTACCAGCTTCCTGTCAAAAGTAGAGCTGCTTTAAAACACTGAAAACCATTTAACTGTGTCAATACATAGTACAGTAGCACGAGTGTAAATTTTTATTGATAGACTGGAAAACGTGAAACAGATTAAATTACAGTCACCTTGGAATGATTTGGTGAAAAACGAGGGCATAAACTATTTCCCGACAACAGTGAAGCACCGCTGAGGGAGAAAAGTAAATGCTAATTTTGAAGTAGCCTTTCTCCTAAGCACAAAAGAACACTGATTGTCCTTATCAAGGAGGAGTAGCAAAGCCTGTGCCCGCCTAGTCCTACAAAGAAGTGCTTGGAATTCGAGACACAGCTTACCAACAACAAGTAGAAATCCAGGTCAGAAAAAGTAGGAGATGGTAAGGCTTGTAGAAACAAGCCTGCCTGCCTACTCAGAGGCTTCCCATTGTGATTCAGTTGGATCTCCCTAAAGCATGCCTAAAACAACACAAGGTTATTTAGAAACTTACACGTACACACAACGCCTCCCTCTTCCCTTCCCACAAGAAGGTCTCCGGAATTTGTCTACAGCATCCCTACAGCAAAAATCCACAGTCCAGCTTCCGTAAACACTGAAGACAACAACAAGCAACAAGTAAGTTTTGGGAATCTATGAGCTCTTTTAAGCTCATAAAGCATTTATATTCACAAGTTTTATTTTAAAAAAACAACAAAAAATAATGACTACCATTAACCTCTCAGGGGTCTAAGAACCTTCACATGTGAGGAAGATGCTGCAGGGAGAAGTCCATGACCAAATGGAGGGAAGGTTCATGTTGTTGTTGTTGGCTTCTTCTCATCTGCTCCAATTATTTCCTTTTCTCATTCTCCAGAATGACCCCCAAAACATTTTATGTGCTGAACTCTCAGAACTATGTATGATTATTACATATTTTTATCTTCTTTAGCACAAAATAAATTACATGAAGTACCAGGATCAATAAACGTTTCAAAAGTTTCCAGGGAAAGTTATACTTACGCAAACTGAAGTCTCTGCTGACTACACAACCAGTGTATTTCTCAGGAATGTTTCAGCCAAATGCCTATCACTTGACCTGAGTTTTCTGAAGATTTCAAAAGGACTCATATACAAAGAGTTTAGCTCATTGTATTTGCTAGGTAATATCATCTCTTTCATCAGTTAACATAAGGAAATTGCTCCCTATTATTTTTATTTAAACAAATCACTGACTTCACCCCTCCCTCTCTGCAAACTCAAACCAGTCTTATTCCAGGCACAAAGAGGAAAGAGAAGTGTCCCTGCTTTAACAGCACACTGCTGGTGAGGTAACAAACAAAACCAAAAGCTTACTCTAGAGACTAGATGGACCTTTCATTTTAAAATAAAGAGTAATTTAACAAAGTATCTCTAGTGAGATTAGGAAATTGAATCATGTCACTATGACAATGCTTTTAGTTTATCACCAAATATTACATATAGACATTTTTGGTCAGTTACAGCAGGTCAGATATTAACCTCAGCCACATGGACTCTCACAAGCAGCTAGCCTGCAATTTGATTCAAGCTAACCTACAGGTGGAAATTAAACCATGGATTCCGACACTGTTTTTAGCAGGACACAGAGTAGGATCTATAAGAGATACTCATTGCTCTAGGCAGGGAAATCATCCTGTCTCATGAATTGCACAGGATCCCAAAAAGTAGCTGATGTAGTTTTGCTGAAGGCTGGAGGAGATGACAAGGAATTACATGACTCAAACACTTTTCGCTTCCTTTCACTAATGTTTAGTTCGAGGAGGGTGAAAATAAGTTTAAAACTTCCCCACTTAGAGATGTGCAATACAGTAACCGCCCTTTTCTCCAGATTCAGATTCCCATATAACCCGCTGATAATATTTTTTTCTTTGTCATTTTCCTCAATCACTTAGCCATGATCTATGGACACCCCCTGCAAAGCCCACAGAAAAAAAACGTCAGCGATGCAACACTGAGCACAGCAGGAACCTAGCCCATAATGAAGGTTCCTAAATGCTGTGACAACACAGATGAAGAAAAACTGACAGAAAAGAGATGCAATAGCTCTGGTCCTGTGTAACAGTACCTTCAATCACTAAGTTATCTATTCTTCTCTGGCTAGCCTATACTCAGACGTACTGCTGGCTAGATGAAGAAAGTTGACTATCACCAGTATGCAAACTGTTATCTGCATTTTACATCATCTTCTTGCTGTCCAACCCAGAAAAAAAGTCAGCAAATTAACTGATGTGCAAATTAAATTGCTTGTCAACCTCAGATTTGGTTTGCTGGGTTAATAGATAGTGAAGAGGGTTATATTGCTACTGCTGACGGGATATGTACCTTGCAGGCAGAGACAGGGGAAGGAGAGGACAGAATGAAAAACTCCAATCAGTAACCTATTTGCAGACTGGTCAGAACGGGACATTTGGGTAAGCTAATTATGTGGCCCTTTCCCCCCTCTTGAACAAAAACAAAATATAAAACTATGCATTATTGTTCAAGCTATGAAGCATGAAACAAACTAAACCTAGCAATACTGAGCTACCACAGCATGAACCAACTGCCCATGCAGGGAAGGAGATGTTTCTATTACGGATGCTTGATGACCATGGATTGTAGAGTTCTGAAGACACTCTGTGTTACTCAGTTGGCTACTGAAATGGATAATTAGTTTTTATTAGCTGTAATGCAGCCACTAAGCATTTTGTACACTTCATGCCAAAATGTATCAGAACACATACCTGTCACCATGCCACTGAACTGAAAACAAGTATCACACAGGAAAAGGCTGAAGGAAGTGAACACACAATAAACCTTCAGATGGGAAAATACAGTGGTACATCCTTCCGCAATGCAAAAATGCTGCTGCCTTCACTGCTGAAGCATAAAGAATAGCAATTATATCTAAATCCTTCTGATGTTTCTCATTAAAGAACAAATTCAGTAGAATGCTTATGCTCAGATTGCCTTGACGAAAATCAGAGCTGTCACTATATATGAAAATACAGAAATTCATAGGTCCATGCATAATGAATTCAACGAGAGAAAGCTGTAAGAGCTTCAATTAAGCAGAGGATGCAGTGATGCCTTTCAAAACCGAGTCTGAAAACAGCTGTACCTTTTCCAGAGTGTCTCTTAATGCAGAGAGGTGCTAGTGGCCTCGACTTTGTCTCTAGGCTCTCCTTTTATTTATTTTTTTAAACCCGCGGTAGTTGGCAGGCACCAAGGCACCGCACCTGACCGGGTTCATGTGCCTCAGGACGGTCTCCCCCTACACCCAGGCGCTGAACCCCCCTCCCAAGCGGGCAAGTTTAGCCCACTTTAATCACCTTTAAGACCCTTTAAACACACCCAGTACTCGTCCCCTACGAAGAGGTTTCGGGGGCTTGGTTTGCCAAAGGCAGTTTACGAACAAGTTAAGCTTTGGCGGCCTTTCGCGGGGCGGGGGAGGGAAGTTGTCATTTTTTTCCCCCCACTGCACACGCAACCCCGGCAAATTCAGACCCGCGCTTCACAGCAGCCTGCTGACTCTCAGGTGCGTGCCGGCCTGCTCCCCCTCGGAGCTGAGGGCAGCTCGGCAACCGCGGGCACGGCGAGCGGCGGCTGAGAACCACCGGGCAGCTTCGCCCGGCGCCGTCCCCGGACCCGCAGGCTGAGCGCTGGCCGCGGCGGTCCCCCCCCTCCCCCGCCCCGCTCCTCTCCTCTCCTCTCCCTTCTCCCCGCCGCTCGCCCTCACTCACCGCCACCGAGCCCGAGGAGGAGGCGACGAAGACGCGGATCACCATCTTCACCTCATGAGCCGCGGGACAGGACGGGGCAGCGAGGCAGCGGGGACGCCGCTCCCCCGCACGGGACGGGGTCGGGGTCGAGGACGAGGACGAGTCCGCCCCGCTCCAGCCCGCCGCCGCCCCCCGAGGGCGGCCGCCACCCGCAGCAACCCCCTTCCCCGCGGCAGCAGCCCCTCTCGGGCGAGCCGGGTCCGGCTCCTCGCTGACAGGAGGCAGGCGAGAACGGCGAGAGGCGGGAAAGGTGGGGGCGGCGCGCAGGGGCCGACGGGCGCGGTAGTTCTTTCTCCCCGGGCGGGGGACAGCGCGCCGCTGGTCGCGCTTCACCAGCAAAGCCGAGCGAAGCCGGCAGCCTGCGTGCTTCAGGCAGCCTTGCCCCCAACGCCCGGGGCTGCCAAGTGCCACCATTCGCGTTTGAGAGGCCGAGAAGGGGTTTGTGCCGCCCCCCAGGCGCGCTGCCCTCAGGTCGAGGTGGCCCCAGCGCACGATAAACAGCGAAGGCACTTAAATTCATCCCCTCCGCCGTCAGGGCTGCTCCTCCCTGACGCCTCGGCCTTGCCTGGACGCTCCTGGCGCTCCTGCCCTGCGTGGAGCCTCCATCTCCACTCTGCCCGGCCCGAGTCCAGCCCTGCTGGCCGCCATTTACAGCGGCGAAGGGGTGGAAAATGGCGCTGGACAGACCACGCAGGCGCATTCCTGTCAGGGCAGGCAAAAGGGACAGCGCAAGGGAGGTGGGCCGTTGGGAGAGAGGGGTTTCCTACCCCATACATCTCAAGGGAGTTAAACAGGCTGTCTGTTTTCACTCCCTGGTAGAGATGTCCAGTTCTCAATATTGTCAGCTGTGGAACAGATGTTATTAATCAACAGGATAAGCAGATAACCCCAAACAACCCTTCATCAGTCCACTCATCTGCAAGTGACTGAGGGGAATCCCTACGGCCCTCATCAGCTTTTGGGTCTGTGAGGACGCAGCCTGTCTTTATTTAAAGACTCAGAACTGCGTAGCTGGCAGCCTTACACGTTACTACAGTCGTCACCCTCATCCTCTTACTTCCCTGCCCGCAGCCAGATGGTTACTCATTCCCTCTGACTAAACTCTCCCTTCCCACCATTTCACCCCGATGGTGAAGCGCGTGGTGCCTGCCTCCTTCCCACCTTTGCATCGCCACCGCCCTCGGCAAACTTCCACCGGCCAGACCTCGACTCGCTGCCAAACACACCCTTAAAGCTTTCTTTACATTTTAATATTGATCATTAGTTTTGAAATCCTGCAGGTCTTGTGGAAGGTACCTAGCAGGAGCCATAAAAAATAACCAGGACGCTCGGTGCTCATTCTGAGCTTGATTTATATCTTGTGGAAGTCATTGGGAGGCTTTCCACTGACTTCATTCTCCTCTGGAGCGGAGCTCAATATCAGCAATATAAAGTCCAATCCTGTAATGGGAATTCAGATACCAGTCTTCCAAATATTTATAACTATGCGTTACTTTGCTTTCATGAGAGTGCTTGTTGAAAAAAAGTAAACTTCATCGGAGTAAACTTAGGTACAAAGGTTAAGATTTTCTGGCTCAGTGCTCCTGTCTTCATCTGGGCGCAACTCTTACTATGGGAACCACAGACCAGTGACCAACAAGTGTTTACTGGTTAATTGCTACTGAACGACCAGCAAAAGGAGCAAAGGAGGAAAACTTTTTTAATGTTTTGTAAGGTAACTCCAAGCAACTTGTTAAAATTCTGTGATAGGTGAGTAATTACAGGAATCTGCTGGAAAATCCCCATTACCTTACTCAGTGAATTTCCTTCACACTGCAGGATTATTTCTGACAATATATTTTCCTATGTTTCTCTAAGTTTTTTTTAAAAGATGGAGGTGTTTACTTCCCACTTACTTCCTTATCTAAACCCTACAAAAAATACTGGTTTTAATATTCTAGTTTGGCCATACTGTTATTATATGAAACAAATAAAATCAGAGCAACTCACTGGAGCTGGTTGTATTCAATTCTCTAACAGCATTAACATATAGCATTAAATTATAATATTAACAACTCCTGCCTTCTGGTGTATTTCTTAAATACAGCAAAACAGAAAAAAAGATAGCAAAGTCTGATTCTGAAGGGTGCTGAATGTCTTTAACTCTCACTAAACAGAAGAAGAGGATGCTTCTACCTCTCCGGGAGAGCCTTAACACATAACCAGTAACCTAGAGAAACCATGTAGCAATGGCACTAACTGGAAAAAGAATGAAATGTAAATAAGAAAACTAAGAAATTCTAATGGGACTGTAAAAACTGTAACTAAGGTATTTTTAAGTTTCTTTCCTCTCCTTGTAAGAGTCCTCTACTTTGTCAGCTCCAAAAGCCACAAATCTAGTCTCCTTTCTGATCTGGAAAACAAACAACTTTCATTTCAGTTCACTTGAAAGGGTTACTGAGCTGCATAAATTCTCAAAAGCTACGGGAAAAAAGAAGTGGTAGGAAAGGTAAAAGCAAGTAAAAACAGCACCCGTTAGAAGAATCCAAACCCACTGTTCCATTTCAAATGCCCCAAACTGATCCCCAGCCATCCAAGCCAATGTACATTTTTCTTTTCATTGTTTTTAGAGTCTCCCTTTTGTTCCTATAGCCCTTGAGTCAGTAGGTTCCTACAGCATGAACTTCAAAGCAGAGCCTGAGCAGCCAAACTCCTGGCCGGAGTTGATAGAACCAAATTGAGCTAAAGCGCCAGAGCTCATGGAGAATTTCCATCCATCACACTTGACACAGCTTCTAGCCAACGCTTCAGCATCCTTATTCCACACGTATTTAGAGACACCATCGAAGACAGGGCAGGAGGCTTTCTGCCTGCATTCAACTACTTGACCACGAATGCAGCAACTTAATTAACGTGTCCTTTCGAACACCCTTTGAAACAGATTTTGAATAACCTCAAGCTGTATTTCAATGAATTTTCTTGTAATCTTCAATTTTTATAAGTAATTTTATAATATTTTGGGGTAAAAATCTTGCACCTACAACTTCTCAGTATCAGCTCTGATGTAGCATGGGCATTGAGAATCCAGATAGCTTTTTCATTTCTCTCTTTTGCTAGTGTTTCCATACACACAAAGAAGCTAGTTCTGTCACGGAAGTAATCCAGAAAGTTAGGAAAAAGAAGTATTAGACTGAGAAGTTGAAGATTTCAAAGCTTGTAGAGTGGCCTCCTACTTTACATGGCTCCTAAGCAGAGAACTATTACTCTGTGGAGGGTGAAACCTATCGGACATCGCCACGTGACATTTTGCACTTTCAGGTGGTGTGCAGGTTAACACTGGCCGTCACCCTCCGTCCTGCAGCCGCTGCTGGTAAATGTCCTGAGGCCATACCTTTAACTCCATTTCTATTGTACAGTTCTAGAGGCTTGAAGACCAAATGGCACAAACATTTAGTTAAGTAGAAGAAATGTAATAAATTAAAAACATCATTAAAATGATTTGTGAGCAGTTTTCCATGTTCACAGGAGGTACAGAAACACTGCATTCTAAAATTGGAGTTGAAAATGTAGATTTATGGGGGGCAGAGGGTAGTTTCTAAAGATTTCATGGTGAGAATGATTCATTGTTATGCCAGATCTTCATGGAAGATTAAACAGAACTTTACTGCTGCTAAGGTAACAAAGAACACACAAAACCAAGGCTTGCATGTATGTGAAAACAGAAGTATGAAAGTACAACCTTGGACAAAGAAGATTCTAATTATGACAAAAGATTACTTGTACAGCAAGATGCAACAGGCATAGGAGAAAAATCCTGGAGAAATGGAATATTATGTTCAGGACTAAAAAAGTGGTTAAGATAGCTTCATCTGTCACCTGAAAGCAGCAGTCTGTCTGAGGTGTTTTGGAAGTTTTCTGGTCTGTGAGTTGTTGCTACCCATCAGTTATTTCTCTGGGTTCTGTGAAACATTGCTAAGAAGTAGTAAATTCACATAGGCTCTCCAACAATCCACATAGTTGAAATTTCTAAAGAGGTCTTTAGGACTTTTCAAAAATTCTAAGTATCAAAACATGTTGAAAATTACTGGTTTAGAGTGTCATTAAAAGCTCTGATGGCCCTGAGCAATCTTCCTTGGTAGAAATGTGACCGTCATGCTAGGGAGCAGCAAAAGAAGATAAATAGTAGTGAAAACAGAATGCTCCAGCTTCAATCGAGCTACAGAGTATCATCAGCTGATCTCCCACTGCAGACCCCAAGAGAAAGTAGATAACTCAAAGGCTCTAAAACATACAAAATGGCCAAAGTAATGTGATGCAAGTACAGGATTGTTCCACTTGTTGAGTAATGGCACTCGGTGTGGTGGCTGACAGCCTATAAATATCTTGGCTAGACACAGCTTGAAAGCGTATGAGATAATGCTGTTTGGAGCCTGATTCACCACATACATCCTAGAAGCCACTGTATTTTTAAGGTATCAATTTACCCACAGAAGGAACCTCCAGGGTACACTCTCTCAGTTGTGCATGAATGCCTGCAGTTGTGGGTTGTGCATACTATTATGACGCCTCTACAGGCACAACAGGTCAAGCTACTCCTAGTCAACATCACCCTATCCTTGGCAAAAATATCTTCGGAGGTTTTGTAAATCACACCAAAGTCTCCCAATAACAAACTCAGTTTCAGGCAGGACTGTATTCTTTCCAGAACCTTGACTGTGGCAAAAGGTTTACATTTAGAGCATTTCATCACTTTCCCCACAGTCAGATCTTAGAGATAACATTCCAAGATAAAGTTTTTTCTCTTTTAACTTGAATTACTCTGAAGCTAGTACAAAGCACAGGTGTTAAAGCAGGCTCTCGGGAAAAGACAGAGCTAGAACAATTTTGAAAAAGATTTTGATTCTTGCATTCACAAATTTGTGGCATGTTGAGGAAAGCAGAAAGGTACAGCTGTTCTTGATTTCAGAATGATTTCTGTACCATCTCTTTATAACTGACAGAAAAAAAAAAACAACCCAAAACAAAAAAACACAGAGAGCTGAGTAAATCTTCCTTCATGCCATTTAATCTAAATATACCTATATAATTCCAAAGCTGTATAAGAGTCCATTCTTCTCAGCTGCTACCCTTCAGTTGAAGTCACAATCTGCTGCCCTTTAGTTGAAGCATGACTAGTTGTTAGTATCTGTGGCTGCTTTGATTCCCTCCATGAATTCCTAGTACTAAGGACCTTTGAAAAGAAAAACATTTTCCTGTGAAATTCATCATCTGATGTAGCTCAGTCATCTGACTTCCAATAACTGAACCTGGAGGCAAAAACATCTTTCATGCTCTGTATTAAATCATTCATCATTCCTTAAACTTAGAGCTACATTGTGTAAGAAGTGCCAGAGTTCATTTTCTACTCATGTCGTTAAAGATCCCACTGTTGCTGAAGCCGGTGGCTCTGACTGATGAGCAGGACTCCAGGCAGGTTTCAGTCGGTGCCCAGCCTTCTACCCCATCCACTCTTTCAGCCCAAGATATTGCAAACAATTGAGGCTCAACAATGTCAAGCCCGGTAGGCTTGCATTTCTTGGTGAAACCAAACTCCTGAGCAGCTTTCTCCTTTGTTTTGTGCAATTTAGGGAAAGGATTCATCCTTACTTCTGCTAATTTGAACAACCTTTAGTACTCTACATTACTGCAGATGGATGAGGGATGAAAGCCCCCACAAATCTCATTTCCCCATCTGCAGTTCCAATAAAACCTAAATTAGCGAGCACTTGGGATGTGAAGTGCACTCAGGGAGCAGTCATAGAGCGTTACCTTCCTGCCAGCCCTTTTCTGGGGGGACCTTCTGCCAAGCCCTTGGAAAAACAATCTACCACCACATTCATTTTGGCTGTTTTCCAGCTGGTTTTCCATGTCTGTCCAGTTCCACTCTGACAAGGCACTTCAGAAGATTCATTTCTTGCAGGATGCAGGAGAAGTAGGTCAGCAATAATATTTATGTATACAAGGACAAAGAGCGAATAATCTTGTGGAGAATAAGAAGCAGCTGAGTACATGAATACTGGCAACTTTTTTAAAGTGTATGCACCAAATAAACTAAGCATAGTTATTATTTTTACAGTATTTAGGAGGTTTTCAGATGTTTTACAGAACAGAAAGGGGGAAAAAAAAATCTCAAACTTGGACAGCTGACATAAATTTGAGAATAAAGATTATGTGTGCACTGCATTTCAAGCACGGGTTCAAGGCCACAAATGGAGGCCACATTCGCATTGCAGGGACGCAGGACTGTGCTCAGGCACAGGTCTGAGGTGACCTTCAGGAACCAGCAGGGAAGGGTCCTTGTCCCACACTAATCCTCAGCTCAGAGCCAAGGGTGTCCCCTGCAGCGTGGGTGGCCAGGACCGTTGTGCTGGTCCCTGCCCTGTCCTGGGTGTATCCCGTCTTTCTGGAGATGATGCCGCTGACTGGCAGAGCCCTTCCCTGCAGACAGGACACGTAAATGGTGTGAATTTATCTCCGTAAAAGCAGCGCAGGTGGCTGCAGCCAACCTACTGGCATCCTTTTGGTCCAGGGGAGTGTTGCCCTGACAGCATCGCAGGCTTCACGGGCAGGGGCCGAGGAGAACGAAGGGGTGGGGAAAGCGTGCGGGTCCTGTTTCCCAAATTGGAGAGGGGACTAGCAAGTGGGAGCCGGAGCTGGTGGAGGGAAAGGCAGAAAAGGAAAAAAGTGGCAGCAGTGATCAGGGATGTGCTGCAGACAGGTTGCACTGCCCTACATGGGAACCAACTGCAACTTCATGAGCTGGTTTGAACAGGCAGGACCCTCTCCTGCCTGGACAGAAGCGGAAGAGATGTGGATTCAGAGCGGGAGCACACTGGACGGAAACCAGCTGCCTGGCCTGGCACCGTCAGGTCAACCTGATACAACTAATACACTGAGCAAAGGAGCATGTAGGAGGCAATGTAAGCCAGGCTGAACAGAAGCTAAATAAATGAGAAACCATACAATGTCTCAAGTGATGGGTAGACAAATCATTGCCATTACATGCATTGTCTAACAAGTCTCAACCCGGCCTCTTTTGTGCTAAGCATGAACCTGCCTGTCAAAGCAGATACACTTTTGTTATTCTTTGGTAAACTAACCCTGCAAAGTTTGCTAACATTTATTTATTCCTTCCAGATTTGTAGCATAAAGTTTGTTGCATTTTGCATTTCCATGTCCTATTTTTTGCATCGTGTTTTCCCGGATCAGATCTTCAGTGCAGCCGTTACTCAAGGCTAACTGAAATTTATTTTCTACTGCCATAAAGGTACTGGGGAGGTAGCAGTTCGGAAGTAGTATTTTCCAGAGAGGACTAATTAACCTATAACTGTTGTTCAGTTCTAAAATGTAAAGTGGTGAAAATGCTAAGTGGCATTTTTAGCACTTCCTAAAAGTTAGCTACAAAACTCAGTACTGTTACCCGTGGTCACATTTGACCTTATCAGCTCTTCTTTGCAGAACAAATTACATTCTTTGTGTCCATGTTTTTCCATTGGGAGGACTGCCGGTTGACACAATAAGTATGTATTACTTTTGCCAGTGAAGGCACAGCTTAGGACAGCTTCCAGACTATTCAGAGCATGACTTGGATGGTAAGAACAAAAAACTAATTCAACCCGGTTTTTTTAATTAATTGGAAAAGGATGGTGAAAGGCACACAACTGGTCTTCATCGGAAATCTGTAAAACAAACATGGCAAGCCAAATGAGAAGTTATGAGAGGTTAGCAAAATTAATCTTGCTGCAAGGAATATTATTTGCTCATTTCATCAAAATCATCTTCTCAAGAAACATACTTTCTGTTTCACCAAGCAACAGACATATCATGCAGCCAGCAGGGTCAAGTCCGCTGTTGTACTAATGGCATGGCAAGGGTAAGCATGTCAAAGCTGCTATTGATTTTTTTCTAAATGCAGTTGGACTGAACTAGAATTACTTTCAGAATAGGAGATATAAAATAACTAATGAAGGTATGGTCAAGTGACTATTTTGCTAAACCTAACAGCAACCTTTTGCTCTCAGATGCTTTTGGGGATGAATTTGAGTGCAGAATATGACCCTGGTGTATGTAAAAATGCTGAAGATTGGGCTAAATTTTAAAAGAACAAATTATTAAGCAGGTTGTTTGGCAAGTAGAAGTACACCTCAAGTCTTAAGGTTTACAAGAGCAATGCATGTAAACTAGTCTATTTCAGACAGCATACCTGTCTCGATCATAAGCTATTTTAGCCATGAACTGGTCAGCATAGGCTGCTCTTAGATAACTCCTGAAAAAGAAGCTACAATTTTTAAAAACCTATTTTTTTAATGAATTTTTTCCTTACTTGTATAAAGAAAGTTGTCTTTTGACCACAAATGGACAAATACGATACCACAGCTATACCAGACCCTGAGTGGGTAAGTATCTGTGATGACCAGTCTACTTTCTACACTTAAAAAAACCACTTCTATTTAAAATAACAGGAGATAACTTTGACTCAATATTAACTTTAATGTTGATGACAGCAGTCTAGGAAAGTCTGAGAAATATTAAACTCAGCAAATGGATACTTTGGTATCATAACTGGATGCAGCATTTCTTAATGGAATCTAGATAATAGGACATAACAACAGACCCTTTCTCAGAGTTTTTGGACTACAGAATAGGCTGCACTGGAGGCCAGTGTGAGGGGTTCCTCCTGAGATCACTCACAGCATCAGTGGGTCAAAGACTAGCAAGGGTCCAGCAAAGACCTCATGGAAGACTTCAGAGAAAGGAAAAATATTGTTTCATATGCCCACAGAGCCAGTTCAGCTTCTTCATTTCAATTCACTTGCCTGCCTCCCCACCTAATCACTAAAGCCCATAGCTGCCATCCTTACTGCCGTTGAGTAGACCTTACTCAGACAAGTAGCATTCAGTGAAATAAATGGGACTATCTGTGTGAATGAATGATACTCAGCAAAACGGGTTGCAGGTTCAGGCTGTGAGATAGCAACTGTGAATCAACAGGAACCCAAACAGCAGACTTCTTGTTAGGATATGACTGGTGAGGGCCTTACAAACCTTCCATAGCATGACCCAGTGGTGAGACACTGGCCTACAAGCCAAGAAACCTGGCTTGGTTCGGAGTTTTGCAGCCGACCTACTGTGTAGCAGGTATATCTTCTTTAAAGCAATTTCTGAGAGACAGTCTCTCTTTCAATATTTCTTTTAGGATCTTTCCATTTTGTCACTCACTGGGATGCAGCCATTAAGCGTGGCAAGCAGTAGATAATTGTTAGTCATTGTTTTCATAGCTATGAACATCCCATCTTGCTCAGATTCAGCTTTACCAGTGGTATCTTTATGCTGTCTCCATGTTGCTGTCACTTCCAAGCCTGGGCTGTCTCACCTGTTTCTCTGAAAGCTGCATCTAGATGTCGAACCAATAAGACTGATTTTTATGGGACTTGCATATAATGAAGATCACGGCTGAAAATGTAATTTCTCGCAGAGGCTGGAATTCATGTATTAAGAATAAACTCCTTAGGGATTCAGGGCAAATTTCTTGTGAGGCTGATCAAAAATAGTGACATGAACTTCCCCAGGAACTAAGGACTCTTTATACTACTTCGTACAAGTTACACTAACAAATAAATAAAACCAAGTGAACTGGGTTATAATATTTCTCCTGTGTTTGGAGCTTGCTGAATTCCAACAGAGATAGGAACCGTTGTCAGTGAAGTAAATCTTTTTTGTCTGTCACATGGAAATTCATGTCTTGCTATAATATGGGAAATGAAAGACTGTTCCCAAATGGGTTTAGTGTCACAGAACTGGTTGTTGCACAGAAGCAGCTTTCTTATCTACAAAACATTAGTATGGACTTATTAAATTGGAATGGCATCAGCCTACATAATACATTTTATGACATTTACATTCTTCAGGAATTTAGGAGACTAGAGGAGAAAACAAAAAAAACCTGCATGCAGTCTTAATCTCAGTTCCCCACTCTCTGGTTCCTTCTCTGACCTTGGAGCTTTTTGTAGTATTGATTTGTAGCATTTCCTAAAATATTAGTTCTTTTCTAAAGGTTTTGCTGTCCTGATTTTTTTGAAACTATTTTGTATTTGTTTATTTTAATGAAAAAAAAAAAAAGGTTGTTTTAGTTATAATGAATGATTCATAGCTCCTGCGGATCATCCAGGGACACCATTCATAGTTAATGATTAAAATGCAGTAATAAAACATGAAGTGTTTGAAAGTCAACAGTGATGCCTCTGAAAGTAGATCTTTGACAGAAATTGCTGACAGCATCAGAAACTCTCCCTCTATAAATATATATTCAAACATACTAATTTCTCTATTTATTTTTTCTCTTTTGTCTTCTCTCCCTTGCAGGTGTCTTCTATATGTGCAGTTTCAGATCAGCGTTCTAGCAAGATGACAGTTTGTCTATAATTTAATTTAACATTTTTCTTTCTTAATTTACATTTTTACGCATTTTTAGCCTGCAGTGATTATTTGCATGGAAAGAAATTGTCTTCAAAGTCTATATTTAGCCTGATATATCGGATTAGAAATGTAAGCCAATCATGCAATGAGGTTAATTTTAAATCCTGTGGAAATTGTACCACTCTATTCAGTTTTCTCAGCACTGGCACCCATCTTGTTTGAGGTCATATGACCTTTAACTCCAATGTCGAATGTAATTTCCCACCAAAAGGAGTACAAGCAATCCCCTTAAAATAGGCATTTTAGAATTTATAAGGAAAAGAAGCCTAAGCAGATTTTTTTTTAAAGCTGATGATCTGAGGGCTGTGATTGTGTTTGAAACCATGCAAAGAATGAATAGAAAAGTCAAGTGAAAAAAGCACAAACTTGAGCTTGTTCTCCTTTTCCTACCACAAACAGTATTCACCACTTCCTACTTCAGGTTCACCCACCAATATTTGTAGACCTGAGTTTTAGCCAGCCCTGTATTTATTATATTTAGCCAATGTTAATATCAGTTAATACTATTCTTAAGTTCTACAGTTGCCTTAACTGCTTCCTTCCACCTCAGTTTGTCCCCATTTCCATGCTCCCCC
>JAOBAS010000013.1:8159145-8171034 GCA_025311575.1 Elanoides forficatus | reverse complement strand
CACAAAAGCAAAAGACAAAGGCTAGCCTCCATAGTCTTTAGGGTTTGGAAGAAAGGAAGCAACACAAGGAGAAAACATAGGATCTGACATTACAGAGTCTTTATCCCTTTGACCTCAGAGGGGTGTCAAAAGAGGCAAAGACTACTACCCCACCTGTGTATTAGTGTTGGGGCTTTCAGCAAACTCAAGAGAAACCTGATTTTTCAGGGGGTTTTGCAAGGTGACATGAATTTTACAAGTAATTAAAGTGACAATATAAGGAGTAGATGTGATTGTCAATCTTCCAATGAACTATAAATGAAATATTAAAAAGATGTAGTTTTAAAGTACGAAAAATGCAGGGTAGGAGTTCTTTTTAAAATGTGTTTTTCCAGCAGAACTCATTAAACAAGAGATCAAGGCAGTTCCATTCTAACCTATAAACTTCTTGATCATCTGCTATAGGGATATTTTTATTTTCTAGGGCATGGGCTCGCTTCAATGTTTCATTTCTTAAGTGCATGAACAGAAGCTGAAGAAAGGATTTTAGAAAAGAAGGAGGGACCGGACGATCAGAAAGTATATTCTCCTGCAAGGCCATGAGCCATGCGGGAGGATCCCCATCCCCGTGCAGGGCTGCACTGATTCCAAAAGGGCTCCAGATGGACATCAGGGTGTCTCCTCATTGAGCGCTGCAGAATTAGGCTAAACCGAACATATTTAATATGATCTCGGACAGCTAAGCTGCTTATCACTGTGTGTCAGATAATACATTATACAGCTGAGTGGCTAATAGATTAAACAGGGAAAGCCTGATGGCAGGGCATTTTCAGTTGCTCTGGATTATATTCCCCTCCCCTAGAAATGACACTGTGAACTTGGAAGGCACGGGAAAGATTCTCAGCTTCCTGCTTTTCCAGAAAACCTGCTGAAAAATACATATAAAGTAAATACTGTCTTCTGTATGGGAAAAAATGAGCAATCTTAAAATTTTTATAGATGATATATTTTTATTTCTAAGATTTCATAAATCTCAATATGAATGGATCTTAACCAGGAATAAGGAATTAATAATTAGATATACGTATTATTACAGAAGATCAGTCAAACATTAAGAACTCTTTAATTGGACTCTGAAATTTCAGTTTTCAGTTTTAAAAAGGGTGTTCAGCCTACAAAAGGGCAAATGAAATACCACTGCTAATGAAAAGATATTTGCATATACTCGTAACGGTGTGCGCAAGCCTTTGGTGATACCTGTCCAGTATGCAGCCTGAGAAGGACCAGGATTTCACATTTGTAACTGTTGCCACAAACGAAATGAATGGAATGAACAAGCTAACAGCATTTGCATGAAAATAAAGCAGTGGTTTTGGTTTCCATATTTATATTTTATGTTTCTATTTTTGGAAACTGTGTTTATTTACTTAAACCATTCCAGACGCTGGAACTCTGTCTCCTTCACTGTTAAACTGTGACCGTGGCCAGTGCCATGGCTTTCCCCCTAGTCAGCTAGCACTCTCCCCATCAATCCCCGCGCATGATTTGGGAGACAGCCCAGCCCAGGGTACACTGCCTGTTTGGGTACAGCTACACAACTTCGGAATCGCAGACTCGCAGACTAATACAGTTTGGAAGGGACTTTTGCAGGTCATCGGTCAGACAATCTGCTCAAAGTAGGGGCAACTAGATTGGGCTGCTCGGGGCTGTGTCCAGTCATGTTTTGAATATCTCCAAGGACAGAGACTCCACCACCTCTCCGGGCAGCCTGCTCCACTGTTTGACCGCCCTCGTGGCGAACAATTTTTTCCTAACATCTGGTCAGAATTCCGCATGTTGCAACATGCATCCAGCTGCCTCTCGTCCTTCCACCGGGCACCTCGGGGAACAGTCCGGATCAATCTTCTCCACACTCTCCTAGCAGGTAGCTGCAGACAGCAGTAAGTTCTCCTTGAAGCATCTCTTCCTCAGGCTGAGCAAACCAAGAGCCTCAGCCTCTCCTCGAACATCCTGCGCTCCAGCCCCTCACTAGCTTGGTGGTCCTTCACAGGGCTCACCCCAGGTTTTAAACGTTTTCCTCATACTGGGGATCCCAAGGCACGTCGCTGACTCATGTTCAACCTGCTGCCCACCAGCATCCCCGGGCTCTTCCTGGAGAGCTGCTTCCCAGCCCATACTTGCCTGGCGTGCGCTGCCTCATGGGGTTACTCCATCCCCGAGGGTGACAGTGGGGCCTGCAGGGTCTCACTGGTGGGGCCAGCCCCACAGCGCCCACAAAGCCAGCAGGGCCGGGCTGGGGCGGTGATGGGGTCAGCCCGGACCCCGCGGTCGCCAGGCTGGTCCGCAGCCACGGGGCTGCCTGTGGATGAGCCGAGAGGTCCCATCTGCAGGTCAGTGCCCTCGGCACAAGACACACAGCTGAAAGCAGCTCCCCATGGCAAGGGTTGGCCCTGGCTGCAACCCCTCCACAGCACATTTGAGACACCACCGCCCCCCCCCAATCCCCAGAGGTCACTCTTGGCTGCACAGGCATGGAGCTAGCCCCAAGCCCAGCAGCCAAACCTCAGGAGTGCAAGTATACACCCAAAGCCCTGACAAACTCCATCCCCTTGTCCAGCTCAGTAACAAAGACAATAAACAACACTGGCTCCAGTATCCATCCCTGAGCGATGCCTCCAGTCACCAGCAGCCAGCTGGACTTTTTACTGAGTCCAGTGGTTTTCACCCACCTTACCGAGTCTCTGTCTTTAGAGAAAAAGAGGCTGAGGGGAGACCTTATCGCTGCCTACAACTACCTGAAAGGAGGTTGGAGTGAGGTGGGTACTGCTCTCTTCTGTCAAGTGACTAGCGATAGGATGAGAGGAAATGGCCTCAAGTTGCGCCAGGGGAGGTTTAGATTGGATACTAGGAAAAAATTCTTCACCAAAAGGGTTGTCAGGCATTGGAACAGGCTGCCCAGGGAAGTAGTGGAGTCACCATCCCTGGAGGTGTTCGAAAAAATGTGTAGATGTGGTACTTCAGGACATGGTTTAGCGAGCATGGTGGTGTTGGGTTGACAGTTGGAATCAATGATCTTAAAGGTCTTTTCCAACCTAAACAAGTCTATGATTCTATGATTTAAGTGTCCCGTGGAAGCCAAGAGACTTAAAGGCATGGAAGCGGGCAGACCACAGCAACTGGCAGCCGTGCCACCGAGAGGCTCCCAGCGCCGTTCGGTTCACTGCTGCAGACGCGGAGACCCAGCCTATAGCCCAGACCCCGAATCGCACGCTGGGCCAGCTCTCCTTCTGCCTGCAGAGACCTCGGTGCCGGGCCAAGGCGACGACGTTCCCCACTAGCGCAGTAAGATGGGAGGCCGAGATGTTAAAAATAGTTTAGAGGACTCGTGGAGGTATTTTCTGCTAACGAGTGCACGCTCGCACTGCTGGGCAAACCTCCTCCACGCACGCTGGCTGGCTGCCACGCGCGTATGAATTTTAAGGGAAGATAAACGCCACCGGACAAAAAGGTTTTCTCGTTAAGCACGATGAAAGGAAACGGCCCAGCAAGCAAGCAAGCGAGCCAGTGTAAAAAAGACAATTAGATCAAAGGAACAAGGACGAATTTACAGGCGGGAGGAAGCCCGTTTCAAATCCCTCCATCGCCTCTGAGGGCTGGTTTGCCTGGGTTACGGAGTTGGGCAGGCCAGCTCCCTGCTTCTGCCGGTGCTGAAGCCCCATCTAGAGCATCGTCGCGATACTGCGCCCGCTGCGCGCCCCTCCGCGCCCCTCCGCGCCCCTCCGCGCCCCGCTCCGCCGGGGGCGGGTGGCGACACAAAGCCGTCCATCGCCTGCAAGGAAGGTGGAGATGGGTCAAGAAACCGAAGACAAAAGGGTCTGCAGGGCCATCCTGCGCTTCTGCTGTGAGGCCGTGCGGCAAGGGGGCTTCGGTCATCTGAATTTCAGACTCTGTGTGAGAAAAAGTTAACGTTGAACCGGTATTTTCACACAATAAATATAATCGCTTGGGTAACTACAGGCGGCTTTAGCTAGCAAGTGTCATCAAGCAAACTAACAGAAATGCTGATATGGGATACTAATGAAAGAATTAACGGATTATGGATTTATTAATGTCAGTCGACACAGTTGCCCAGGAACTCAGACTGTCAAACAAATTTGATACTGTTTTAATGAGATTAAGCATTAGACTGATAATGAAGATTCTGGTTGAAATTGTGTCTTTACCAAACATATGACATAATCTTGCATTAAAAAATAACTCTAAACAAAACCAGTGTAACACATAATAAATGATCATTTTAAAAACTGGTTAACAATTAGGTCATAAAAATATACTATAGTTGAAGTGTTTTCATTCCATTTCATTTGCATATTTTGTGAGCTTATAGAGGGATCTGCTGCGGCATGAATTTTTTCAATACGTTTATCAATGCCTTTGATGAAAACATAGCATTACTGCACATAAAATTTCAAATATTACACACAAAATGCTATTGTGGAAAACAACAAAAGCAGCAGTTTTATTATACAGACTGATCATTTGTTGAGGTAAAAAAATGTCCAGTTTTGTTAATGCAGATGTGAACCCAAATGCAAGCTCATGCACCTGAGAACCAAAACCATCATCAAATTCCTAGAACTGGGGCTGAGTCCTGAAATGCAGTAGGACACGGAGAAAGAACCCCATCAGAAGAAGAGGGGTTAATCAATAGCTCTTGGGTGCTGATGCCACAGTGAAAAGTCCTAATCACAACATTGCATACATGAGAATTCAAACGATAAAGCATCTTACCGGGACCAGTGTCATCAGCCCCAGCACTCCTCGCACCTAGTACGCATTCTGGTATCGCAGAATCACAGAATGGCTGAGGTCACTGGGACCTCTGGAGATCGTGTGGTCCAACCCCCACCTGCTCAAGCAGGCTCAGCCAGAGCAGGGTGTCCAGGACTGTGTCCGGTCAGGTTTTGAGTATCTCCAAGGATGGAGACTCCACAGCCTCCCTGGGCAAACTTCTTGTCTTTGATCACCTGCACAGCAAAAAGTGTTTTCTTAGGTTTAAATGGAATTCCCTCTATTTCAAAGGGTGCCCATTGCTTCTTGTCCTGTCTCTGGGCACCACTGAGAAAAGTCTGGTTCCTTTTCCTTTACTCCCCCCACATTCCAGATGGTGCATCCAGCCGGGAGGCAGTTCATGTCACTGTCTTGGGCTACCAGAAGGTCCCCCAAGTGATGACCAGAAAGAGAGAAAGCAAATGAGAATCGAGTCTACTTCATCTGCTTTCTTTGGACGGGTGTCTCTCCTTTTTTATTGATGATACGGGTTGTCCAGAGGACTAGCCCCTCGAGCCTAACATTAGCCTTTGTAAACATTCCTCGTGCAGTCCTTCAATCTGTCTGAGCAGGCCCAGGATTCTTCCTCATCTATGTGAAAGATCTCTTCCCTGTTTGCTCACCTGCAGTCCAGGGCTGGTTCAGTCACTGTCCTTGTTTTTCCACCGACTACACAGTGATTGATCTCATTATTTACTAGGTCTTAGGAGAGGATTGACAGTTTTGGTTATAAAAACAGAAAGGGAAAAAACAGCCAGAAAGCAGTCTTCATCAATCAAAGCATCCTTGAAGCACAGTATGGAGGCACGACATGAATAATAGAATATTCTAGCTTTTTTATTGCCAAAAAAAGGTTGAACTACTGCAGATCCTGAGAAGATGAAAAGGATGTTGGTTTAATGTTATTTAATTCCAATAAAGAGAATTCCAGTAAGCTGATGCATACATTGCAAGAGTTTATACACTTGAAGCTGTAAAGGCTCAGACTTACTCTAAACAGGATTTTAACAAATTAAGGTAATTAAGTCAAGAACGCTGTCTCCAAGCTGCTGTCCGAATCAGTGGTGCCCAAAGTTCCCAAGACACATGTTCTGCTCAGAGGCATCTCAGCCTTCAGAGCGATGGGCAGCTCGGGACATATCTCATGGATAACTTTGGGTCTGTCTACACTCCCTTTACAACTTGACTTGGAAGGCATATCCAGAAATCCGAGGGCCCAAGTTTCAACTCCCTGCTCTAACTGAGTGTGCACAAATCTCTACCTCCTCCTTGCCCAAAGTCTGTGACACGTAAGACTGTGGGCTGAGATATTGGCACTTCTCCCTCACTGGAAGTGTTCCATTTTACATTTAAAAAAAAAATAAAAATTTGATGATATGATCAGGTGCCTACAAGTGGTGTGAGTTGCCTAGGTCTCTTTCTGAGTCTAACACTAATAATCAAGATGTGTTTATACTCTGAATGAAGATTTTCTTTAAGAGGAAGATTTTTCTTAAGGGGAAGATTTTTTTTCATCCCTATACAATGCTTGTGTAACTGGGACAATGAAAATGTTTACAAAGCAGTCACATTCAACACTGAGGCCAAATTTATTTTGATATAACATCCATTCTCCTTACTGGTTTCAAAGATATATTTGACCTTATTTCTCTACAACATAATTTATATCGCTAAACTCTACAGAGCCAGAACAAAATTCATTTGCTATCCTAGCAATAGAAATGAATTTTAAAGCCAAAAGAGATGGATGTTCAGAAGCAACACACGTTGCTTTTGATTAAAGAATATGTCAACATTATTTGGTCACTGCATTTTTTTTTGTCAAGGACTAATACACATATTGTGAATATGATATTGTAGATTATGCAAAAGGAGCAGAAACAAGTCCACAGATACCACATTTGTCCTTCAAAAACTGGTTTTCTGGAAAAACGTTACTAAAACCTTCTAAGAACAAATGCAGTATTTAACATAAAACTGCCAGATCCTGAACAATCTGCATGAATTTTTCCTCCCAGTAGCATATGTCTTCTAGAGAAAGATGTCCTTAACTGAAATATCTCCTTTAAATTATATTTTTTTCTAATGAAACATTCAATACTTGTTTGCTCAGCATCTTCTCCACCTTCCCAGGCTTTAATGGGCTTTTTTGTTATTTAAATTGCTTATAAAATACTTGTTGCTAGCCCATAAGCAGTAATTACCTTGTTTCAATTTGAGCCCTTGTTAAAACACACCTATAGGCACAACATGAGCAGTTAAAGTTTCATATTGTAGCAATGGAGCATCTTATTTTATTATGTGGAAGTGATAATTCATCACATTGTAAATTATATTCCTGTGATTCACCACCAACCACTTTCATTATTCACCTAGTATTTCTCCACCAGGCAGTTGTGAGCCCAAAATCTAAGCAGGTATACTAACACAATGAATTCTGACAAATTCGTAAAATCTCTGAAATCAGCTCGTGAAGTATACATAAATGTTTCTTTCACTGCACTATATTTTCCCTTTAATATTTCAATATTTCACAGCCTTGGAAAATTGTATTGTTAAAAACAATTCCCCATGAACAATGCCCAACGTGCTTCTTTTATACATCTTCAAGTTCAGCTGAGTTCACAGAAGCCCATTCTCCGTTGCCTGTCAGAGACACAAAAGGGGTGTCAGTAAAGCTGCAGCAGCTCCAATGCCACGGCAGTCAAGAGAATGCTCAAGAAAATCCCCTTGAGGGGTTTGCAACTAGTCATAGTATGAGAAGTGACAGCAATAGACATTCTTTCAAAGAATTATAACACTAAGTTGTAAAAGGTGAGCGATCGCTTTTCAGCAGACGACTCGGGAGCACTTGAGAAAAGAAACAGCGAAAGGATTTCAGGTCACTTTAGAGTCCAGGGCATGGGAGACAAGTCTTGAAAGTGATCGTGGGCTTCTCATTTCTCAAGGTAGGTGAGCATGCAGAAAGAAAAGCAGCTGGCCTCCAACAAAACCACAGCTTATTTTGACAAATGCATTAAAAAGTACAAGGAGACCATGAATATTTATAGCATCGAAACAGACTGACGTTTAATTTTATTTGCATTAGAATTTAAAATATTTTGATGACATGACTGCAGATAATTGAGAGCAAAGGGAAGCATGTGCTCATAGACAACGTATCTCGTATGCAGGAGAATATTCCGACATATGCTAAGGAAAAAAACCTTCAGCTGGACCCTAACTTGATCCATACTCATGCTCTAATACAGAGATCTTAGTCACATTGTGGGGCACCTTTGTAGCAGTGGAGAAAGGGAACAAGTATCTTATCTGGCTGCTGGAAACAGCAGCCTGACTGACTCTCTTGGCTACCCAGATCGGCGGAACTGCTTTGATCCAAAATCTCTTTAGTGTAAATTCCAGGAATTTGAACAAAGCTTTTCTGCAAGTGCGGATGCAAGATACTACCTCTGGTGTATATGTAGAGAGATGTGTATAAATATTTATGCATCTGTCCCAATGTGCAAGGCAGTGTCATATAGCCTGTTCTGAGGAAAAGCATCAGAAAACGTGAAGGCTGAAGGAGCAACAAGGGATCTTCTTTGGTATTTCACAATCGATCTGATGGTTTTCACCAGCCTTTGATCTTTTGCAGAAATTGAGTGTCTAAGTCTGAATCTCACAGCCAAGTTTCACATCATGCCGTACTCCTGGTTAAAGCAAGCAGCATGTCGCTTTGGCTCCCTCATTTGTGTCATCGTGCATTCGTTAAGTGCCTACTTTTTCAGGAAGTTATGGGACTCAAAGCAATACCATGAAGATTTTCCCTTTCCAAATTTGAACACCATCTTTGTCCTGGCAATTCAGGGAACCTGTTTTATCCATCGCATTAGATACAGTCATTGTAATAGTTCCCGCCCCGTATGCCACAGCCATTGCTACGGTGCAGTGGAAATCAATAGCATTTTTTCTATGCATCAGGGATTTCCCATCGATATTTATGTATAACAATTAAATGAGCATGGGTTCCACTCATCTGAATGAGCCTGGAGCTTTATCCCTGCTGGCACCTCTGGGAATATCAAACTGCACGACACTATGACCTGATTTAGTTTTTGAAGGTTTCCACCCTCCTTTCTGAAGCAGCCCTCCCCTCAGTTAAGCTCTGCGGCTAGGGCCGTTCCTTTCAAGCCTTCTACTTCCCCTCCAGTTCTTGAATGAAACACTCTGTTTCAATGACCTTCCCATCCAAGCAAGCAGTTAAGACATCAGATTTGCTTTACACAGACAGAAGAAAACTGCAGAACATTATTTCTTGCTCAGGTGATTCATGTATTTGTCCTGTCCACGGGAATCTGAAATACCACACCATTTATCTGCACTGTATCAACTGTTACGTAGAGGACAATACATTACATACATTTTTTGTAGGTTTTAGATTAACAAACTTCCATCGATTAATCCCTATGCCGATACTGCACAATATCTGATTTTATTCCAGTTCAGCAGCCAATTCAAGTATGTCAGCATTATTCTGGATGGAGCAGTTGATGGAGAAGTCCGATGAGATGTCATTTGTTCTGAACGCGAGGCCTGTATTCAATACAATCCAATACCTCTATTCAATACCTGTAATAAATATACATACTGCCTAAATTCAATACCTGTATTACCTGTTTTCAGTAACTAATGATGAGTTAGTTGCTAACCAAGCCCCAAATGGTTAGTCATGACAATTAGTCTATAAATTATCAACACAAAAAAGTCTCTTCCACATTTTTTAATGCTTTCTCTGGTGTTGTTTTTTTTTTAATTGCTTTTTCTGCTTATAATTTTCCTAGCTACAGTGGGCATGGAGATGGATTATGAATCCCTTTCATCCTATTTACAGCAGCAACAGCATTTCAGATTCTGGCCTGGCCTGCTGCCAGATACAAGCAATACATTTCCTCCAGTTGCAAGCAATAAAATTATTCCATCTTTGTTATTCTGCATTTCCCTGGATCTTTTTGAAGGACATCAATGATTCTTTGCCAGCGTTGCTGTGATGAATTATATGCTTTAGCTGTTTAGCACAAGGGTGAGCTATACAAAGCCACAGGAGGATGAGTTTAAAAAATGATCCACGAGTTTTTGTCGGTTTTTTAAACCAATTTCATAATAGTAATGCAAATATAACAAAAAATATTAAGTGCAATTAGAGACACAATCAAAATTAGGATATTCACGGACTGGTTGTTGGGGTTTTTTACATGCTTCATGCCTGTTTGCTAGGATTTTAGGATGAAAAAATTAACGGCTCCATTCGGCTTGGGAGACTCCACGTCAGGTCTATGCCTCCCAGGTGCTTTCATGCTTTTGAAATACCTGTTTCCGTCTCCTCTTCTTTTACAGGAGTTCATGCTGACACGTTTATGATTGCACTCCAGCCTACTCACTAAATTATGTTTTCAAGAATTTTAAGCATATTCAGAGTTCTCGTGCACAATGTGTGTGTCAGTTTCGAGAATCTCTCAATTCTGACTTTCATAACCATGAATTAGGTTTTTTTATTTTTCCATTGAAATGCACACCATTTTTCCTCCTAAAATTTATATTCTGGGGGGATGGCAATATTTTAATTTCAAGTGCATTAGAACTGTATTTTCTCACATATTTCCTTATATTTTATTGTGAAGAAGATGAGGTTTTTTGCCTGAAAATATCACCTTGGTTAACAAAACTGGTACCTTGCCCTGCTTTCTCCAGGTTTTTTTATTTTCATTTAGTGGTGAATGAACATTAATTTTGAACATTCGGAACTGTGGAGAGATGCTTCTGTCAAGCGCAGATCTGTCTTCCTCTCAACAATGTCCCATTTATGCCTTTCCGTGCAGGCAGGTTATAACTTTCACATAAAATGTTCTGCTTTATCCTGCTCCACCCAAATTCTTATGTCATTTTCATCACTGTGCTATCATAATATATTCCATCGGGAAGTCAAGTGAGGCAAGCAAGATCTGCTATTTGTTTCTTTTTCCCTTCCTCTCTCCAGAAAGAAGTTTGCTTAACTTTGTTATTAAAGGTTAGCATTAGAATAAAAAAGAAACAGCAGTAACTTGAGTAATAAAAGCCGAGGTTTAGAAACTCTCTTACTTGTCTGTGGAATAAAACACAACAGCTTTGTCAAACTGGGCTTGCCTTTGAATTCAAGCGTATTTGTTAGCTTTAACCAGTATTTTTATCCTTTTGTCAGTACAATCCATTTTGCTTTAAGTTCTGGGATATTTTATAATTTGATAGCATTCCCTTTTTTTCCTTCCCACCTGGTTTAGGCGAGTTTTGCTTTTAAATGACATCACACACACACACAGAGTGCACATGCACAGAGAGGTATGTATATATGCATAAATCCTGCCACAAATTGTTTATTCACCTAGCTTCCCATCCTACATAAATAGGAAAGCAAAGACTATTTTCACCCTTTTTTCCTCTCATCTCTGATCAGCCGTTACTCCCGGGTGTTGCTCCGACCCAAAGCTGCACTTTCAAACCCCAGACGACGGCAGATGCCCGCGCTTTCCCTCCATCCCGCTCCTCGGAGGGGTTATGAGTGGGGTGGCTCGCTACCACGCCACGGGTGCTAGCACAGAGGTGGGCTGCTGCCTCCCCCGGCCCCGCCGGGCGCCTCTCTCATCTTGCCCCGAACGCCTCCTTCGACTACGCGCACACGCCCCTACAAACCCAAGATGGCGGCATCGGGGCAAGGCCCTCAGCGCCCGCCGCATCCTGAAACGCCGGCAG
The DNA here is from genome assembly GCA_025311575.1 of Elanoides forficatus. Classification (NCBI taxonomy): domain Eukaryota; kingdom Metazoa; phylum Chordata; class Aves; order Accipitriformes; family Accipitridae; genus Elanoides; species Elanoides forficatus. The sequence continues at coordinate 8,159,460 of JAOBAS010000013.1, read as the reverse complement.
CGCCCCGGCGTTGAGCCGCGCCTCCCCCCACCACGCCTCCCCTTCAGCCCCTCAACCAATCAGCAGCCGGGATGTAGCCTCCCACCCACGGGTAGAGCGGTTTCACCTGGGCCGCCGCCAGAACCCCCGTAACCAATCAGCCGCCGGGAGGCGCGGCGCGCCGTCGAGCTGGCAGGGCGGGTAGCCAATGGCTGACGACGAGATCCCGCCTCCTCCTCCGCTCCGTTGCTGGGGCAGCCGCTGACAATAGCCCCCGCGCTCCGCCGCGGCCCCTTTAAGCGTCGCTTGGCAACGGCGGGCAGGTACCGCCGGCGG
>JAOBAS010000013.1:8138682-8158968 GCA_025311575.1 Elanoides forficatus | reverse complement strand
AGTCGGCGGGGACGGCGGCTGGGCCCCCGGGGCTCCCAGCGGCGGTGGTGGGGCGCGGAGGGAGGGGAGGCTTCGTCCCGAGCCGCGGCAGGGAGCAGGCCTCCCGAAGAGCGGTGTGAGGCGGGGGGAGGGCAGCGAACGCGGCGTCCCTTTCCTCAGAAGTCGTTTATTGCAGGGTTAAACGATCGCCCTTAGAACGTAGTCTCACGTGTGGTTGTTAGTTGTTTTAAAAAGCGTTCCTTAAAAATCATACTCGGTAAGTCCTTTAGGAGCTTCTCCCCTGTGAAGGAAAATTGCTTGCTTACACTTTGGGGACTGGAGAGCTGCCTTCAGGAATGGGAAAGTTGAACTGGGTAAGTCTACGCACACCAGAGGCATCGGCAGAAATACCAGCGGCGGCGTGGGCCTCCTTGGTAGAGGATTTGGAATCATAAATCTCTTTCCCTGGTTGTAGGACTGGCCTATTTGGACTGCCGTTGCGTCATCTCCAACCTGGGACTTTTTCATTTTCAGATCCGCTGATGAAAGTTACACTAAGTGTTACTGTCACGGCGTCAGATAAATTTAACATTGGCTTTTAAAACCATACAGCGTTTTAATTCGCCAAAAGCTGGTAAACCTAGAAGAAATGCATACAGTGAAGTCAGCAGCTGCAGAAAGCTTCCCTAATAAAATATTTGCTCCTCACTGAAGCCTCATCAGTGAACATATTTTGATGTGACACAAGTAAATTCTTCTGCTCCTCTCTTTTCTGGGGAAACTGGAATATTTGGATGTGAAAAAGATGGGTGGAGGAAGAGGAGGGAGACAAATTTCTTCTGAAGTTATTCTTTGTTATTAGGTTCAGCACTTTAATAATGTGGGTTGATGCTTTTGTACCTGTCTGAAGCTGGCTCTTTCTTGCACTGTCCCTCTCTCAGAATAGGTGGAAAAACTGCCTGGACTGTTAGAGTTCAGCATTTGTACTCAGGAAGCGTCATATGGTGCCCAGTAAAAGCATATAGCTTCTTCTGGTCTTAGAAGGGTATTAAGATTGAAAAGGACTTAAAGAGTTTTGTGAGTTTTGCATTACTGAACTAAGCTCTGGGTGTAGTGCGAGAGAAGAATTACTGAGTAATTTTCCTTTCTCTCTATTGCTTAATCCCCGTAATCCAGTAGTTCAATTTCTGTTTCTGTGATTTACTTAGGAGCGATGGGGAGACAGTATTCTGTCACCATTGCAGTTGTTTTGTGCTCTCTTTTTTGTCTGTCATGTCCTTTGTAGTGACCTGGAGCTTGACTGGGTTTTGTAATAAGCATGTTTTCAATACAAAATATGTAAATAATAGCAATAGTAGAAGTTGCTGAAGTGAAGGAGCATGAAATTCTGGAAACAGAACTGTTTCTAAAGTTTGTGCAAGTTCCAGATTTACTTCAGCCATTCTATACTGATCTGATCTTGATGCACTAGGCTTCTAAAAGCACGTGTGAAGCTCTTGAGCAGGAGGGGGTTGGGGTTTTGGTGGTGGTGGAGCTGAGTAGACCCACTGCTAACCCACAGTGTTTCACTCCTCACAAACTTATTAAATGTGCTAGGGGAAAACAGATATCTATGTGGTTCTTACTCACACAAGTTGAACTTATTTTATAATCAACTCAAACTAGTTGGTAACAATTGAAAAGTCAATGAACCAAAGCGGTTCTTAATTAGACAGTCCTTAGGCTAACTGAAGTAAAACTCAAATATCCTAGTGATTCATTTATTCTCAAGATAAACTCTGCATTCTTTATGTTAATCAAATTACATTATAAACTGAATTTGGCAGGACTTAACAGACTAAGGTTTCTTGTTTTGTATGGGAAATATGATAGTATTACCAATTTATAAAACTGAAAACAATTTGAAGATTCAGAAAATGTTTCTGGCAATTCCTCAAGGGAGCTTTTATTGATTCACCTTTTTCAATTTTCAATTTGTTGTCAGTCCATTGCTTTTCAAAGTGCTTCCAGAATGCGTCAAAAATTACTCTTCATTTATGTTGCTGTATGTCAAAATGATACTTGGCAAAATATTCTCGAAAGTGAGAAATATCCAGTACAGAAGTGATGGATAATTCTAATCCTCCAGTTCTTACAATTTGTCTGTTTTAAATACACTGAGTTATGAAAAGCATTCTTCAAAAAGATTATTGCCTCTTCAGTGAACACTTGTGGGACTATAAAATAACTGATGAGCTTTAAGTCAGTAAGTGAAAGTGAGTGTTCTTATTTTGTGTATATATAATTAGACATCTTAATGATTGAACTGTAGGCATTTATGTTTTCCCAAAATGAAGTCCCATTTATTTTCATTCATATTTGCTTTCTTTTCAAGAAGGTCTGTGCATGATGATTTCTTTCTGTCCTTTTGTGTCCTGAAGGGAGACAAAATGCAGGTGTATCTTGGCTATATCTACACTGTTGAAGATAGCTGCCCCATAGAGTAATCCCTGCTTCCACACAGGGCTAGGTTAACACCTCAAGATGTGGTGGTGCCTCTAACATTGATGTGCCCACTCCAGGAGCGCAGGACTCCTCTGGATGCCACGTGTGGCCCTGGGACAGACTTGCACCCAAGTAACAGGCTATGTTGCTTAATTCCCACGAGTTTGTTTTATTCAGCATGTTTTTATAAGCAAAACAGGGAACACATCTTGGATGGAGAGCCAACAGTTGATTGTTAGTCTAATTAAAATCTTAGTGGTCTAATCAAAGATTTGATGTTAGTCCAGATACTAATATAGGTCAAGCTATATGTGGTTACAGTGGTACAGGCACAAACTCGAGAACCAAACGCTTTCTCTGGTGTTATCTTTGCCCACCCGCTCTCCCTCGGGGACTCGACTGGCTTCAGCTGGGAGGGGGAAGTCTTTACAGCAAGTCATCAGCATCCCAAGTACTTCCCTGGCAGGAGGAGGATGGTGATGGTTTCTTCCTCCTTGCCTTGGGATCATTTTAATATGCTTTTTAACACACTGTGCAGCTTGCTCTTTATTCTGTTCTGTTCTATTAATTGATTCATGGTTCCACGTTACATCTGAATTTACTACATGGTGTGTTTTACATATGTTGAGTACTTGTTCTTTGTTCTGTATATTGTCTATAAAACTGGTTTTACCCAGCTCCCAAGATTGGGTCCCATTGATGACCAGTAATTGAGCACAGGTGAGATGTTACAGCTTAGGGGCCCTGTACGGTCCCGCCTTTGTGCTTTCAGGCCCCTGCAATCTCCCCATGCCTGTACTGCTCTATGCTGCGTTTCTGCAAGGGTTGTAGATGGTTCACTCTGCACAGAATAACTACTTGTTATTGCTGTCTGTTAGTTATAAATGTAACAGTAGATGCTAAACAATTGTACAAAGCTAAGCAAAAAGCTGAAACAAATTAGGTAAGTTCCCTGGTTGTGAACTAATTCTGTTGCAGCTAAATAAGCTACAGCAAAGCTCCAGGCACCTGAGATGAGGTCAGACAAAGTCTGACAATTTTTGTGGCCCATGTTAGCTGGAAATGAAGCCTGTGGCTTCGATGACACCACCACACTTTGTGTGGGTTACAAACGCAACTACTATTCTTAATTTTTTTTTCAGTCAGGATGACTGTAGTAATATGAGGTCTGTGTTACAGCCCTCCAGAGTACTATTTTTATATTTTATATTATTTTAGAGCTTTAATGTAAATACATTGGTTTATACCTTATTATAGATTTTTTGCATTCCCTGATTCTGTCCTGTGGAGACAGAACTGATACAGTCTTGCCTGTACAGCCTCTAGAGAACAGGTTGTTCCCAAAACTCTGCTTGTGGTTCAGTTTGGGCTTGGTTTGCTCTTCAAGGAGCAAAATAACATACATTCTGCACAGATGTTTGTGAGGCCAGGACTTAGGAGTAGAGCTGTTTGGGAGTAGGGATGCACCCTGGTATGTTCTAGTATTCTTACATTATCTTAGTTTTGCACTTAGGAGCATGTCTGAGGGTCTTCATTACACTTAAAGACAAACAAGATAATAGAGTTACGATTACTTATATACTTTTGAAATATCTTCAATAACTGCATTATTTCAGAAGAAAAAAGAACAGTCATTACTGATCATTTGAATGCTTGCAATAACTGACACCTTCCAGCGTATGTTTAGCAATCTCTAGGACAAGTGATCTCAAGCATAGCTTGTCGTCTTTCTGGGCTTTGCAGTGCAATTTTAGTTTTCATCAGAATCCTCTCTGACATAAGTTTTAGGCGTGTAATTTATCTGGATCACTTTGAAAATATTTAGGTGCTTAAAAAGCGCTATTTTGGAAAGCTACTCCCTAAATAAAGAAAAATGCTCTCATCCAAATAGTTCAATATTGATTTCCCAGCAGCTTCCCAGTTTAGAAATCTGTTGGGATATTTATTCCTCTAATTCCTTCTGTATAGATTGTGAGGGCAAATGGATTCCAGTCACTGGGGAGAGAGTTGTGCTAACAGTGAGCTGGGCCAGAAAGCTTGAATTTGTAATGAAAACCATCTTGGCAGCTGACATTTCTGTTCTGCTTGGCTATGCAATTCTGCATGTATAGACAGCGGAATAGAAGGCTGAGAAGCATGCTAAGTTTATTTTATTGGGAAATAATACAGTGAAAAATTTACAGCTCATTTACAGGTATGTTGTATGCCCTGCAGTGTAGAGGAGTTTTGATTGAAAGCTGCTCAATTTTTCGTGTGTAGTTTGCTTTACCATTTAGAAATGGGCGTGGAGCTTATGTCATTCAACAGGCAGAACTGATGGGCTCTGATGCAAGTCCTGTTTATTCACCCATTAGAAGCTTGATGTCCTGAAGCTGGATGGAAGGCAGATAGGTGGTGAAATAAGCTTGAGAGCTGTGAAGTGGTGAGAGAGGCAGAAGACATGGGAGGCTGAGCGTAGTCAGTAAAATAGTTCCTAAACTGATGAGGAAAACTTTGGGTATATTTGCTCCATTATATTCTCAGGAATTGTCTCCAAAAAAGGTAAAATCACCTTATTTTGCATGAGATTAGGGGATTTTTCAGTTTACATTAAAAGGCAGGCTGCAGGAGCAGCCTTCTTGTTTTATACCTGCTGCAGATGTAATGTTTACCATATACCAGCAGTGTGGTCTCTCTTATCAGATACAAAAAACCCAAAAGGCTATATTTGCATTTTCCTATAAAGCACATGACACAAATGTGTGTGCTTCTGCCAGTTCTTGAAGGCATGAAACACTACAGATGTTGTGGGGTATGACAGTACTTTCCGGGGCAAAGACTGTGATACATAGCTGCAGTCTCATTAGCAGTTAGGGACAGAATGTCCTCCAGAAAAATGGGACAACTGATTTTCAAGCCCATTATTTAACATCATCGAAGTGTCAGAAATTGAGATATGGAAGATTTAGTCAAATTCTACAAATATGTCAGTTCTAGTTGCATGAATAAGTTGTTAATTCATTTGGTTAAAAAGTTCTAAAATATGTTTAAATTCATTTCCTGAATAGCATCAAACCCTCTCTCTAACCTGGGAATAATTTCTTATTCTAGATTTAGCTGTCTAATTTTCTGATTTCTCTTTTGGGGATGAAGTGCCTCAAACTACTGAATGTAATACTAGTAGCATTCCTAGAGTGTGATGTCTGTCACATTTAATATAAATAATAAGGCTAATGTAGCACAGCACGTGGCATAAGGTTATAGGAATCCTGAATAATTGTACAGGGTTTTTTTACCTTTCTTTCTTAACTAAAGAGCAAAACCATTCTCACTTTTTTCTCTCTCTCTCTAAAATGTTACAGAAAAATGCATTCTGAATGATAACTACTGCTTGCTGAACTGAACTGCAAAAATCTCATGCTTTGGAGATGAAGATGGTAAACCCAAGGAAATAATCCAGCTGCTGCCATTGTGGCAACAGAAAGATCCTTTGTGTCAAAATGAACAGTCTTTGAGGAAAATCTGGAAAGCCATTAAATCTGAAAAATGGGAGAAAGAGTAAGGAGCCCAGATTCTGAACATGACAGGAAATCAGAGGGGGATAAAAATAGTGACTCCTGTTATTCAGATGAAGATAATGCATCTCGTTCATCTGGCCAGTCGCCAGCACTAAGCTATCCATCTACAAGCCAAGAAAAAAGAGATCACAAAACACAAACTTCAAACAGCCTTGTGCACTACCAAGGTAGGTAGATAGCAGAAATTGCTGTTTTGTAACTGTGCTAAAGAGTTAAGCCTTTTGTTGAATCATGCTGATGCTTTCTTTTTGTCTTTGACAAAAATACTTAAGGCCAAGGACTCAAGGCAAGTCCTTACTATGCCGTCAGTAAAAGAGAGACAGTTGTTAAAATTTCTCTGACAAAATACCCCTAAAGATATCTCTCTTGTGGAAGTCTAATTGACTAAGCTTTACAGTGTAATACTGGGTACTTTCAAAAAATAAACAAATGAAAAGACCACTGGTGTGGCAAGAGAGAGTGTGTTTGGTGAAAGTTAGATGCATGTGGAAATTCAAAAGAAAGTTTTTCATGGTCCTTCCTTGAGGGTAAAATATCTCCCAATTTGAGATGTAGTAGCTCCACCTTTAGCTCCCTCACACACACCTCACCCACATAAGCTGCTTTCTTGGCTGAGATTGTGGGGAAGTGAACATCCCAACAAAAAGGGAGAGAATGGTTATACAGGTCCTGGGCTGAAGTAGGGATGTGAAGCTTCTCTGCTACACTTTGAGAGCTTGGTCTAAATAATTGCACGCATTTTCCGGTGAAGTCAGAGCATATCCTGCCTTTCTCAAGCAAGTGCTCTATTTCATTCGTAAGTGCTTGATACTGTATGAATTATTTGGTCAACATTATGATCTAGAGTGTGCCAGAAGACCTAACCGTAAATATTGAAGTTGCCCGGGGAGCCTATCTCTTCAGATCTTTGACAATGTTGGGATTCTGGTGCAACTGGTGTTTTGCCAAGCTTCTCTGTGTTCGGAAGTGGTGTCTGCTCCATAGCAGTCATGGGTTAGCTTTCGGGGAAACAAAAACTGCAGTTCCACTGTGCTATCTAATTTGGAGCAGGCAAATGAATGACTAGCTCTTTGATTACATAGCCAGGATTGAACACACTTATTACATGAAAGTATTGTGAATGTCATGTTGTTCTTGAAGGACGCTATTCCCCAATTGAGCTATATGGTCAAAAGTGCAAACGTGGTATTGGAATTTTCTATTCTGCCCTAAATGTGGAGAATTTCTTGAAGGGGCTGGAAGTCTAGGGTTAATGGGAATTCCCTTAGTTGGTGATAGGAGTGGCATCATTCCTGCAGTGCATGTATTAAATAATCTTTTCACACCTGAATGTGACGGAAGAGGTCTTTGTAAAGGAAAAAAACCCTTCTTTTATTTGCCCAAACTGTGGAAAAAATGAGCATCAAGCAGAAAACAAATGAGTATTTGTGCACAATGTTTAGAGGAAATGATAAGATATTTTAAAGCTGTTATTTTTGCTGTAAAATACTCTGTAAAATAGAAACATAGTAAGTGCCAAAGGGGAGGAAGAATTTGCTGTCACACACACTCACTGTCTGTGTATAGGTAACTGCACTACTGCTGTATCCCAGCTTTCAAGCCTGAATTATAATCTGCTGCTCAGAATGTTTCTTCCTAACACTGATGTACCTTAATGAGTTATGCAGTCTCTATATATTCGGTTGTTTTAAGAGATTTTTTTTTGGTGGATTATATGCTTCATTCTTTGAGTGTGGGTTGAGAGGCAAATAAGATAGAAACAAAATGTTTAGCCTTTATCTGTGGGGATGACAATAAAATAATAATATCAAATAGGAATGCAAGTGATGCATACTGGTAATCAAATAAGGATACTGTGTGGAAAATAACTTGTGATACAAGAATAAATTATTTAGGGGAGAACTGAATTTTCATGGGATTTATAATTTTGCTTTAGAGGCTTTTTGCATTGAGCCTTTGAAATCTGCTGTTTTGTCTGTAAGCATGGCAGCTGGATTTGAAAACACTACTGCATTTGTCAGAGAAATATGTCTTGCATAATACGTGACTAGCTAACACTCAGCTAATTGTTGCCATTTTAAAAGCATTTGATAATATTGTATGTGTAAGAGTACAGTATTTCTAAAACATTTTCATTAACATCATCAAATATTAACAAAACACGACTGTGATTTCTGATACAATTTGCAGATGATTACTTTACAATGGTCCTATATTAATGGTTGCAAATATTACTTCTTACAGTCAGATCGCAGACATAAATCTCCGTTTTTTATCTATCAAAAGAAGCATAAGTCTATCATATATATGCCTTTTATTGTCTGGTTTGAAAGCTGCAATCTCTTCTAAGTATTGTAAAATTGTTTCAGGCAGAGCTTTATTCCAAGAAGGGTGTCTGAATAGGCAAACTGCATTGTCTTATAGTAAACATGCTTTTTATTTTTTCTCTTTTAGCCACAAAGAAATTGGGTTCCAAATATGCACCAAGCAAAAGAGGGACGCGATGGGGTTTCCGTTCTCAGAGCCTCACTAGGGATTCTCCTGCAAAAGATATAGATCTTGTTACAAAAAGAGTTCTTTCAGCTAGGCTGCTGAAAATCAATGAGCTCCGAAATGAACTGACTGAACTCCACATCAAACTAGATGAGCTGCAGAAGGAAAACAGGGCACTGAAGAGGCTTCAGCACAGGCAGGAGAAAGCCTTGAATAAGTTTGAAGATACGGAAAACGAAATCTCTCAGCTCCTTGCTCGGCACAACAATGAGATTAGAATACTAAGGGAGCGCCTACGAAAATCTCAAGAGAGAGAACGTGCAACTGAGAGACGGCTGAAGGATTCGGAAGATGAACTGTACAGAACAAAAACTGTCTTGCAGAAACTGAAGAAGCTGTCTGCAGATAAGCACCTTGCCGAAAGAGATGACCTGGCAAAGAAACTAGCCTATGCAGAGAGCAGGCTAGAGGACAGTGAAAAGAGAATTAAGGTGAGATGACTTTCTTTTTGTAAGAAACTCTGGTAAAGATATTTCTGACCATAATGAGCTTCATGAACTGTATTTTCTCACAGTTGTGGAGCAAATAGAAATTTTTTTTTTATTATTATTATTTTTTTTTCATGTAAGTACCATCAAGTAAATTATTTCCAAGGTGATTATATAGTTATATACTTGGTATTTGTGCATTCAAATTTCTGTTTACAAATTAAGTATATTTTTGTCAGAATATATCCTGTGGGCTTTTGCTTTTAAGTGTTTTTATAACTATTAGTAATGTTTCAGAAATGCATGCAGCTGTAATACAACTTTATGCAATCTAATTTATCATCTTGGAGGGGAAACGTGTTAAAAATTTTCTAGGTGTTTAGGGAACTGTATACTAAAACTCTAAAAACCACATATATAGTAATTCTTTTTCAATTTTGTGAACTGCATTCATGCAGTGTTTGATTGTCCACTATTCTGTGCATCTGAGAGCTGAGCTGAACAAAATTACAGACATTTTTTTAATACTGAAATGAGCTTTAGAACACTTTACAGGTATCCATTGTAAGACTTTTGTGCAATATATTTTAATTTTGTTCAGCAAAAATGTTTACATTTCTGTAAACATGTCTAAAAAACTCATCTTAAAAATAATTATTTTAACACTATTAAACTGTTAGTAGTTGTATGCAATTCTATTTTTAGCTGAAATTATGTTAGTCATTAAAATGGTGTTAAATTTTGGTGTCTATATTAGTAATTAAACCTAAATTACATTACAGAGATAATAGATCTGGAAATCCAGAGGATTAAGCTGGAAACTAAGCTTTCATAAAATAAATCCCAAAATACCAAAATATATACTGCTGAGTTACCCAAATCACCTCACCCTGTAGTGTCACCGTCTGGTATCTGTAGTTTTATGATCAGGTATTTCAGCATTTGTTGTACTGGATAATGTTAAAATGAGTCATGCTCTAAAAAGTAAGGGATTTTCTTCTACTTTTTTTCCTTCACCTATCATCACAGGTTCACTTAAAACAGCTTTTGCAAGATGAGGGTATGTAAATGAAGTCACAATCACAAATTTGTTTCTAGGAGAAAGGTTAAAAATTATTTCTTGTCTTCTTCCTTCTAATCTTGCACTTACAGGGAGGTATTCTGTTTCTTAACCATCAGTTTGAGATTTGTTTTAGAGACCTGGAGGTCCACTGTGCCAAGAGCTTGCAGAAAGTAGTGTGTGTTCCCATTATGTCCTCAAATCACCTCTCAATACTCCAGAAGGATGGGCTGCAGCATCTGCAGGTGCTCTGTCTGCCCCCTCAAAGTTAGGATTAAGGGTTTAAGTGTATTCAGTGTTACAGCAGTGGTGGAGCCAGTATCTGAATCCAAGACACTGGTTTACTGTAATTTTATTTAAGTAATTTAACTATTTAAAAAGTACTTCAGTTATTAAAAAAATATTATTTCATTTCAATTGAAGGACCTGGAAAAAAATCTTGAATTGAGTGGTAGCAGTTTTCAACGAGAGTTACATTCAAAGAAAAAAAAGATGTATGAGGCTCAAGAAGAAAATAGAGTTCTCCAAGAAGAGCTTCATCAACTAAATCAGAAGCTGAAGGTAAAATGTGAATCAATACAAGTTGCTAACCGTGTTCTGGCATTTTATCTTTGGCAGTATCTGTAATCAGGTTTGAATAGTTTACCAGTGACTGCAGTCTCTGATGTGTGCTTAATTATATACCACATGTGAGTTCTTTTCCTGCTTTAAATTGAAATGTTCTGTGCTCTGCCCCTACAGTGTTTATAACAGGAATGCCTCTACGTTAATCATTGTTGTTAGCACTAGTTAAGAAAAGCAAGATCAAGTACATAGCCAAACATTGTGATCAAACCACAAGATCTACTGGAAAATTAGGTTTTGAAGGCTTGAATATAAAAATAAATCTGCAGGTATATACAGTACTTCATGTTACTAAGGTACTTGCATTACAGTAGGTTTGTGTAAAGACTAGTTTCATGTATTTGTGATATCCATGTGTGTTGCTAAATTTGTGCAAAGCTTTATTTGCATCCCCCCACCCCATCATTGCCCAAATTCTAAATTTAAAGACTGAAAATACTGTTGTGTTCGACCTAGTCAGTTTATCTTTAGAAAAAATAATTAAATAAGACTTGAGCTAAAGTACTTAGTTGCTAGGAGAATTTCCTTGAAACCCCAAGTCTCAGACATATGGTGGAGATGCACCAGTTTACCACCTTACTAGCTACCAAGCAAGTAGCATTAGTAACTCAAAAAATTACTTGTTTAAAGTAAGTGTTTTAAGCCTGATTTGTTAGTGGAGAGTTTAATATTTTGAAAATATTTTCATTATCTCATGATTTCTGATAACTCACTGTTCATTTCTGTATTTTATTCAATAAATGTCATGAAAGAGGAATATGTCTCTACCTCTATGATGTGGTGGGCCTCTGCTCCGGGGTACTGACATGCCCTGTGACAAGTAACATTGCTAGCATTGAAATGCTTAACTCTTTGCAATACTGAAAATTCAGTTGTGCAATCTGTACATACATTGTAAGTCTTATTCAGATTTATGGCATTTAGTTTTATTTTCACTACACAGATGCTTCCTCCACCTCCACCCCCAATATTTTGTTAATGAGTGTGTGGGGGGGGAGAATTTCTATCTGCTTTTTTATAGCAGAAGCAAAGTTAGGAATGTGATTGTTCTCCTTAAAACATTGGATGTAACTATTGATTACTCTACATTACAACATATTACTCTATATTACAACATATATTTTTAATTTAATTTACAGCTTTGCTAATGACTAGTAAATGAAATGTTAGTAGCTCATTATACCTGCCTCTTTTATTCACAGGAAAAAGAAAGAGAACTTGAAGCAAAAAATATATATGCTAATCGTATGTTGAAGCTATCACCAAGAAAAGACATGGATATTATACAAAGAAAAAGAGGTGACTTAGATAAAGCAATAAAGGTGGAAAAATTAATAGTGACGCGTTTGACCCTACCACTGCTTGTTCAAGAACGTTTACTTTTTTGCACTGCTTTCAGCACAGCACTGGTTACAAAGAAGGGCACTTTGTTTATTTGACTATTCTGTAACTGCAGCAGAACCAAAACCCAAAACTTCATCAAACAGCGTTCTTAACTCCTTTTATACCAGATGTTCCCGAGTGAAGGAGGAGGGGAAGATTGTTTAGTAAATTCTCTTAATAGAGCATAGATAATGTCTACATGACAGTAAATTAGAGGCTTTAAAAATATGTAACTTCACTAATATGAATATTTTGGTGATGTTTTTTATTTATTTTTTTACTAATTCAAATTTACTGTCTGTCAGATGAGCTGCACTCTTTTATTTTTCCCTCAAAGAGTACATATGTCCCAGAGCATAATCTTTGAAAAGTATCAGCACAGTGATTTCTTCTGGCGTGACAAGGCAGCCTCAAGTCTTACGCTACCCACATAAATATGTGTGTCTATATGTGTGTCTCTGTGTGTACTCAGACTATTTTCACTGGATCAAGTAAAATCTACTTGTCAGAGGAAGCAGGAATTCATGGGACTGTTTTAAATATTTAATGCCAGCATTTCAAACAGTTTGTCTGCTGTTCATTTTATTATAGATGCTCTACTATTGTTCCATTTTGGGTTCAGATTTTTTAAAATATCATTCCATAGAGATAAGTGTATGTGTTTCAAAGATGCAAATAAGTGAATTTTCATTTTATGAGTTTGCTTCTCTACATGTAGCTTCTGTGACAAGCAGTAAGATGAACAAGATATTTTGTGGGGATTTTTTAACAGTTACTCAGTATACCGTAACGACTTTATAAGTAGCTTTAAGGGTAGGGGGTTTATTATTCTTTTCAGTATAAGTTTTGCATGCAATTTTTTTTTAATTAGCTTTGACAGATGCTGAAAACAACTGTGTGAAACTTGTCAATACTTTCCACTTCCATTGGCTCCAATACAGTCTTTTATGTTTGCTGCAAATCATTAAAAATGAGAGATAGGTATATTGTGGGATATTTTCAAGTGAAAACATGATTTAATTAGTTTGTATTTTGTACAGCCAACAACCAAAATGTTAAAAAAGGAGCACAGCTCACAAAAGGTGTACAGACCAGCGGATACTTCTCACCAGTAGAATTTCTTCCTGAATCAGAACTTGTCTATGGTGACACAGCAAACAAGAAAGAAGGGATTCTTCCTAAAATAGTAAGTTCCATAATAATTTGAGATTTTCTCCAGATAACTCGCCTATCAGACTGAATGTTTAATGCAGAGCTTATATTTTAGAAAATATGTGTAAATGTACAAGTATATAGAAAATATAATTTAGAAAACGTTCTGATCTTTAAGAGTAACTTTACCCTTATGGAAATATCATTCTCCATTTTGTGACATTTAGTTCATCATATTCTATGTCTTACTGATAACCATTAACTCAATTTGTTTCTTTTTCTACCACTGTCATTTCTTTGAAGTTTTTAAGACTTCATTTTGATTTTCTCCCTTTTTTCTTTATTTCTAATTCTTATTTGAGCAATCTGTTGTAACAGTGCTGGCTGCCTTGTCTCTCTTTTTGCTTTGGTCTTAATTATGGTTTCTTTTACTTTCCAGATTTATTTCACAATGCATAAATCTAACACTTCCTCTTATTGTCATAGTGCTGGTATTTCTTCTGTCATTTTTCCAACTTTGTGAATATGGTTGGATTTTTTTGTTTTTCCATTTCCCTTTTTATGATAAAATAGTACCATTAGAAGTATTGCTAATAATTCTGTGACCTCAGGCTAAAATCAATGAGATTTGTAAGGTATTACAAATCAGAGTGACACAGATTCTGGTACAAATTGTACAAATTCTGATTGTATAAGACTAGGACGATTTGTCAAAATAATGCTCTGATGATGGTCTTGAATGGCTTCCTGGTAGGACTTAAGCTTTTTCATGGCTGTTTTATTCGTATGTTCTCACTTCCAAAATCCTTTCTGTAAGTACCGATGTAGTTTAATGTATGCATTCTTCCAGCATATACTTTGGTGTGTGAGTTACGGAACCACACAGTTGGTACAAGTGCAGCTCACGGAGTGCAACTATATGTCATCTTTCAAACCTCTCTAGTTCGTGTATGGCTATTGCTTTAAGGAACATAAATTAGATTTAGGTAACCTGTGCTTCCATGAGTTTTCCAAGTCAAGCATTTTAAATACTTGGCCACCATCTCTTTTATGAAGTTGTGGGGGTTTTTTTTAAACATAATAATGGTAGTCTTGTACAGGAAGGAAAAATACTTGGAAGTTCTTTTTGCTAATAGTCATATTTTCTTTGTTCTTTAAGTAGCAACTGTTTCTCTTCTTTCTCTTAGAAGTGTATTTTAATCTAGAAGCTTATTTTGCTCTAAAATAAGCACAAGCTACAAAGTTAGCACCCACATGTTGGATTACGCTGGCTTTCTCTTCGCTTCATTGCCCCTACTTTCCTGTGTTAGTGATTTTTACTGCTGACATTAGTATCTTTTCTGCAGGTTCTTTCCTTTTAAATGTGGATGTATACACACTAGCTGAATTTCTCAGCAAAGATTAAACCTTTCTCTTTCATTGTTTGTTACTTAATACTTCATAACACTGTGAAACTGAATCTACAACCCACTCACTTGAGTCAAAAGATCAGATTGTGGAAATAGAGGGTAACTAATTGCTTGCTTATTAAAAGAATAAGGTGGTGGGGTCTGGCCTTCTATTAAAGTCCTTGAAAAAGACAACTTTTGACTTCTAAAGAGGACTACCCTAACACAGTGATAATTTTGCTTTATGATATCAGAGCTGCAACTTTCCTGAAATGCATAATACAGAGTAGAGTTGATTGTCTATTCATTTAGTTTCAGGTGCATAAAACTATGCTAGAGATGATAAGCTTTTAGGGCCAAACCCCTAGGTTGTCAAATCCAGTTTAGTTTAGATGACTTGCTCGTTTTTACGTTTAATGGTAAGAATGTGATTTCAGAATGACATAGAAGTTCATATGATTTTGTTTGTTTGTTTTATTATTTTCCCCCAATAGTTTCAGTTTTGTATTAATTTATTTCAGGAAAAAGAAACTCAAGACAAGGGATGGAAAGAGCAAGCAGACCTCCTCAGACAAGACCAAGACCGGGAAAGGGAAGAGAAACTGAAACGTTTTCCGGAAATACAGGCTTTAGAGGAGAGGGGTCTAAAACTCCATGCTGGTAAGGAAATGGGCAGCTGAAGACTGGAAAATACACCATAGAATACTAATCAAGTGAGGCTTCTAGTTTCTTGTGAGAAGAGCAAAATGATTTTGCAGAGATCACTACAGTGGAAAATTATTTTCAGTTACATTATGCAAAGAGAATCAGAAAGAAATACGGGATATGGAATAATCTGTGCCCTGTACTCAGCTGTGATTAAATGTGCAGCAGCAAAAAATGCTGTCCATGAAAAAGTATTGAAGCCTGAGAGATTTTGCTTTACAAAACAAAGATGACATAGCAGGTAAATGCTGATGTTATCTCTGACTTGCTAGGTGTTATTGAGGTAGGCAGTAGATTTTTACTATTGTAGAACAAACCTGCTTTTCTTAATATGGCCTGCTTCTTCAGTACATATCTACTTCACTTGTATCATTTGAAATTGTAGTTTCTCTTTTCACTTGTGGTTATCTGAATTATTTGGTGTGGCTATTTGAGTAATGCCGGTTTTATTATTATCTTTTAATATTGCTTTTTTATTCGTTTGGTTTTCACATCTTAATGACTTACAGTCACAAGTCTCTTAATCTGCAGTATTTTAGATAGACTGCATCCTGTCATGTTAAAATACTCTTTCAGTGATTATAGTTAATGAACAGTAACACTTACTCTAGATGACAAGGAAGAATTCTAAAAATTTATAGCTGCTTTCAGAGGTAAATCCTGTGAAAAATCTTCTACCTCCACTGGCATCAGTGCACAACTTACATAAGCGAAGAATCCGCTCTGTTATGTCTCTGGGTAAGATGATTTGACCACCTTACCCATCTTACAGTACAAGCTTGTATTTTCCCCACCTTACATACAGAAAGGTAGTTCCTTAATTTGGTATAGTGATATGCTATTGAAAAAATATATATTAAAAATATTAATTGAACTGTTGCAGTTATTTCTGTAAGCTTGATAGGAAGTACAATAGATAACATGGAACTTGATGAAAACATCAGTCAGAAATTTGAATAAAGTGTTCAAAAGGGAATGCCAGTATGTTGAAGGGACCAAGCAGTTGTATTCAACTTTTGGCCAAACACGTCTGTTGTCTTGATAGAAAAATATTTTGAAGAGAGAAATATTTGAGAAGCTTCCTTTTTCTTGTACATATAAGTATTTGCAGGTTCTATCTAGAAGTTTGTTACTGTTTTGCACCTTTGGTGTCCCTTTATAGCTGTGCAAACTCACATTTGGTATTTGCACAGACACTCTCATTGAGTTCACGTGGTGACACACAGAACACTCATGTGAAGGTGTTTTCTGTATGCAGCAGATGCAGTATATTTAAATCATTCACTGCTTGAAACCGGTAATGACTCCTTTGACTTTGCGGCCTGATCGCTTCACAGGAATAGTTCCCTTTATGGAAAAAACCCAAAACATATATCCCAGAACCGTCCTAATGTCAGTGGTGCTGACAAAAATAAGGTACTGTGCAAGTCAGAGCTATTAAAAGCAGTGATGTTGTATTCATTTTCATTCCCACCCAGGAAATGGGAAGGCAATTGGCAGAAATGAAATTCCTCTGAAAATTCTAAAACATGAATAATGCCCTAATCCCTTTGGAAGATGACTGTAAACTTTTATATCTTAGCAGAGAACCTGGTGTGAATTTAGTTGTAATTTTTGAATAATTTATTTTTGCAGTAGGGAAACCATACTATGTATAGAAGAGCACGTTAAAAACTCAATGGCTTTTGCTTGCATTATTTTCAAAATAATCTTTAAAGGCATTTTAAAACTAAAACATTTTAAATAATGTTTAAACATTTCCTGCAGAGTGGGAAAGGGAAGAATATGACAAAGTGAAAAAAGAAAGCAGCTTTTTACTGGATAAAGAAGAGAAAACAAAGATGGAGACAGAAATCCACAAACCTGAAGTAGAGAGAGAAAGCACTGAAATGCTGGAAGAGCGGCAAAAAAGAGAGTTCCTGCTTACTAAAATGCAAGAAATTGATAGAGAAACACAAAATATAACACACATGAAACCTGCTTCCCAAGCACCACTCATAAATACAGCAAGAAAGTTTGATTCCCTGGAGAAAAAAGAAAAAACTAATCAATTCTTAGAGATTCCCGGGAAGGTTACTAATGGATTTCCTGCAGAAGACAGCCAGGATGATGCCACAAGAGCACAAGGGCAGAAGCAACGAAATCTAAGGACTGTAGATTTAAGTAGTAAGTTAACATTTGGTAGTTACGTACCTTCCTTTGGGAAAGGATCGGGGAGACCGAGCTGGCTTACTCAAAAAAGTGACAACTTGGAAGAAAATCTTAAGGAAAATGCAGATTTCAATAGTAAGAAAGAAAAGAAGTCCAATTTAATGGAACAACTCTTTGGAAGCAGTGCCAGTACCGTCCTTTCTAAAAATAACGATACAACACCTTTTGACATAGATTGGGACTCCAGTAATACTCTGCTTGTCGATAAAAACAGTAAAGTCAAAGAAGACAATGAGTTTTTTGGTGAAGGAAGAAACCTAAACAGACACCGTTTGCAACACACTACAAGCAAGCCAGGAGTTAAGACCCTTGGTTCTTTAGAGGATGAAATCGAAGAAGTAATCTTACAATGATCATATTTTTATATGTTTCATCTGTAAATACTGAAAAATATTGTCGTGTAATATTTATTAGATACAGATTTGAAACATTTCAGATACATTGTAAAGCCTTATGAAGGAATAATTTACATAAATGGGAATATGTGTAGAGGAAAGATGCACTTTGATAAAACAGCCAAACCTACATGCAGGAAATTTTGTCTGAAATGTAATATCCAAATACAGACCTTGGAGATCTGGCAGTGATTCTTTTGGCAGAAAGACAGGGAAGGTGTCCTGAGGGACTTTGCTAAATGAGGTAGGTGCTGGCTGGCTGCTTCCAGTCAGTCAGAGAAGATGCTTTTGCCCCAGCTTGGGCTTCAGACCGACTGTCCCTGTTGCCGTGTGGCACCATCTGACTTGTGCAGCTGTGGCTTGGGGTCCGAGAGGCTCAGCAGCGCAGAGCTGGTAGGGGTGCCACAGGAACGGAAGGACTTGCAGAGGCTTACGCTCACTTGCACCCTTTGCTCGCGTTCTCGCTCGCACCCTTTGTGCTCCCTCTCCCTCTTGCTCTCTTGTGTGCTCTCTCCCCCCCCACCCCCTTACTCTTGCCCTTTGCTTGCTCTTGCCCTCTCTCGCGCCATCGCGCTCTAAATTTTTGAGACTTACTGATGTGTAATGGTATGTTAAGTAAAATTACACTTCTCACAAGGGAGCATTATTATTTATTGCAGAATGAGTTGGCTAAGAAGTCGGCAAGCTTTTACGTGGCAGCCCTGGCATTCAGGGCAGCCACTAGATGAGGATCTCTGGCTAGCCAGCACGGGAAGTGTTGGGGTTTTTTACATGTAGGCTGCTCACAGTACACTGCTTTTCATTTGGACTACTTCTTTTAGGCCTCAGATACTTTCTTTTTCAGGCACTCAGAGAGCCTCTTAACTGTGTCAGGAGAAGGCACGTGTAACATCGGTGTCATGAAATGGATAGAAGAGACGTACCTAGAACAAAGGCTCAGGTAGAAAGAGAATATTCTACACTGCAATCATGTTATCTCAGAAGAACACCAACAGAAACAAAATTAACTCAGGAACAGCTGATCTCTCTTCTGCATAGGTTTTCTGTAGACCTTACCACCAAGTTTGTCTAACTTCTCATATATTCAGGTTGTATTTATTATATAATGCCATTTTTTGTAATTTCTGAATTTTCTATGTAAAATTCTAATTATTACTAAGTGTTTTTTTAACAAAATGGTTTTATTAAATGACTTGAGTAAAATTTTTGTGTGTAAATCTTCTTTAACAAAAAGTTCTGACTTTTTATATCATGTTATTGATACTGGGGGGCAGGGCGGAGGGTTAGTAGCAACATTGCTAATGATGTTATTCACTGCATGGTGCCTGGTACACAAATAAAAAGGTAGGCAATGAAGGATTTAGCAGAGGCATTCCAGCAAATAAGCTGAAGATCATTCCTTACTAGAACAACAGGTTTTGAAATGCCTCTCTGATATGCTCCCTATGAGCCTGATTCAAAACATACTAAAATACAGAGAAGAATTCTCATGATTTCAAGATACTTTGAGCCAAGATTTCTCTGAACACAATGGCTCTTCTGAAAAGAAAGGCTGGTGTCTGCATCATGCAATAACTTTTGTTTGCTCCCTGATTCAGAAAGAAAATTAGTCGCAGATCCAGACCCAGTGTGTGGCACCGTTCTCACTAGGCACCCTGTAGTGAAGAGCAACTCACGTTCACCTGCTTGCTTACCGTCCCAATTATATTGATTATAATATTAGAGAATTGAGCTGGGTCATTTTGCTTGCAAATGGTCAGAATATCAGGGCAATTCTGACCAGCAACAGTGAATTTAACTATCTGCGTTACTCTTCCACAATTACTTTTTTGGGGAAATACTGTAGTGCAAGACGTAGAAGTCTGCGGGTAAACACTGTGGGTGTTTGTGAGTGGATAGTTATTTGTCTGAACTTTCTTGTCCTAATTGTGGGTGACTGCTGCCCTTCTAGAAGAAGGCGCTTTGTTCCTGAGGATCCTGCTGGGGTGAGTTGTTTATTTTTTTTTCCTGTGGTTGAGGATTCTAAAGCATAAAACAATGATGTAGCTGCTGCAGTTATTAAGGATCATGTAGTGTATGGAGAGTTGGGTTTTTTTGTTTCTTTGCAATTCAACCCGTTAACATCTGGCAAATTCTAACTATCATGCTGAACTGATGTGCCCTGCTGTTTCAATTACAAATGTATAGTTTTGAAGCTGTTTCATATTATCAGTCTCTTCTTAAGTTCACAAATGTTCACATCCTGTTACCAGACTCTTCCTGAAGCAGACACTGTGGTGACTTGCACAAAAAAAAAAAGTGTATCTGCATTAGGAAGGTAAAAATAAATTAATCTGCTGGGAACAGTATCACAAGTATAGTTCCCCC
>JAOBAS010000013.1:8123458-8138675 GCA_025311575.1 Elanoides forficatus | reverse complement strand
CCCCTTGCTGTCTATCTATAGCTTATTCTCTTTTCTTGATGCACTTTCTAGTTTTAGAGTTACTTGTATGCAAATACCATTACAGTTAAAGTGTATAAAGCCAGCGCTTTGAGAGGGAATCTTCTGTTTATGGGGGGACACCTTTGGGTCCTTTTAACATCTGTAAGCAGTGTTTCTGTTGTTGAGTAACAGTTTTGTACTGACTGGAAGCAACTATTGCAAGGCCTTGAAAGGGTCTATGGGCCTTATGATTGGGCACATTGATTCCTTGTAATCCTCTTGACCCCTGGTCTCAACTACTGTGTCCAGATAGTCTGCATGTTGCTTTTAATGATGGTATTGTTTAACAGCACTTGATTGACTGCAAAAGGATCCAGCTTTTGTGGTAAAAAGTAGGTCACAAATGCTTCGATGATGATTTATGTATGATTTGATGTTTATGTCCAGTTGTAGATTCTGTTTGTTAGATGTTCAGATCATATGGCTGTTACGTCTGTTGTGTTTTGCTTTCCTTCTGAACCACCAAAGATGATGGGAGAGACTCTTCCATTCCAACCGAAAAAGATCTTTAAAGTTTGATTAACGGTTTAGTGGAATATTCAGGGAGATTATTACTGCCCTGGGAAAACTGGTCTTCCAGTTCTGATCCCCAGGAGAGTGGTCATCAAACAAAAGTATCTGAGGAGCATCTGATGAAGGTGTCAGGTGTCAGAGAAAACAAGAAGTTTTAAGAAGAAAGATTTTTCTCTTTGAGAGAGGAGATGAATGCTGGAGGGTGGGGGGAGCGTAGTAGATCTACTGTAATCCAGGAGAAGAGATGTGAGCTGTAGGAGGAGAATTTGGGATGCCCTTCCAACTCTGAAAGTAAGCCTGACAAACACTACAGTGGTAAGAAAAGTGAACTGGGAAATGCTTAAATGTACTGAATATTTTTCTCAGATCTGTGGTATCTTTGGGCTAGCTAAAGAGTAAATAAATTAAAAAAGTGGTTTTTCAGCACTCTAATAAATCCTGTGTTTCTGATTTTGCTTCGCCTGTTGCATACATGCCTGAAGAGGTGAATTGCAAATCTATAATGTTTCCAAAATGGGGATGCTTGGAGAGGATGTGCATAGGCTACTTGGTAGCCTCAGGTTTGTTGCTGGTCCTGAGACAGAAGGTCTAATCCAGCTAGCCCAGAGCCGATTTGCACTGTCAGGAGATGTGAAAGAATACCTAATCTGACATGGTAGGAGTAGGAATTTGTTCAGGGAAACATCTTGGAGCAAATGGCTGCAAGAGCATCATCAGGGCTTTTGCTGATACTTGTGCTCTAGAGAGTGCTCCGGGTGAGCGTTTGCTATTCAAGAAAATAGTAATAAATTCTGCATAGTGCTCTAAAGCAGAGACCAGCAAAAATTGGCATGGCGGAAGCGAGCGCCTTCGGGAGAATCATGCTGCCAATTGTAGGAAGGGAGGTTTTGTTCCCAGAGTTGCATGGCTTCACCGAGCCTGACCTACTCTTCTTCCGAGATGACAACTTTAAGCTTAAGAGATGCCCTGGGTGACATTGCTCATTTATAAAATTCCCTTTTGTTGGATCAAGTTTAACGTGGTCTCCTGTTTCGAATTATCTCTTTGATTAGCTGCAAAGTTTTGATGTCTGCAGGAGGAGAACAATTGCATCAGTGTGCACTGTCAGCCGGGACTTGGGGCTGCTGGGGAGTTGCTAGGATACCTCTCTAAAAGGTACAATTCACTTGATTAACCACCGACCCATTTTGCGTGAGAAATATTTTTCCTATCTTTGTTTTGTGCTGGCATCAACTGTGCATCAGATGTGCATGTGTGTTTAGAGCAAGCTACGGGTTGATTGTCATGTGTTTCTTTTGCCTGCTTTTGATATGCAAAACCTCTCTGCGCTCCATAGCAAAGAATCCAGCGCAATTATAGTAGCAATTCCAGTAGTCTGTAAGATTAGCGTTGCTTCCAGGGGGGAACATCAACTATAGAGAACCAAGGGAAGGTTTGACTTTGGATATGCATTTCTGGTGTGTAGCTAAGGCTTAACTTGCTGTCTGTGAAGATGCAAGGGAATTTTTCATCTCCTATGTACTATTTTCTTTCCCTGCTCCGAGCAGGGCATTGGAGCAGATGACCCGCCAAGGTCCCAGCCGAAGCTATGCTATGATTCTGTCGTCCTTGCCACGTCCCACTGCTATTAATGCTCCCTTCCAGCAGAAATACTTTGCACAAAGCTTCTTCGTGCTACTTGCACGAAGTTGCCTCAGACACCTCCTGTGTGTCCATCTGTTCTTGAATACGACAGCATTGTATTCAGGACACAAATCCTAACTCAACTCTCTCTCTCCACAATAGCTGCTCTGTGCATCCTCATCCTTCCAATACCCTTTTTTCTCCATCTTCCTGGTTCCTGAAACATTTTGTTCCAACTTTGTCTTCAGCACCTTTTGCTGTCAGTTCTGTGGATCTTCCCTTGTCCCACAACCCTCTTTCTTCTCTTTCCCTCTAACTTTCATAAACTCCTCTTGCTGCTTCCACTGTGTCTTTCCTCTTGATGGACCATCGTTCATTCACTCTGTCTGAACCATCTTCTGCTTTTCGTCCCCTAAGCACTAGTTACCTTCTCCCTAAATTGCCTTTATCTCCTCTCCCCCGGTATCCTTCCTCACTCTGGAGCTCCCTGCTAGCCACGTTGTGCTGTGTTTTCTTCTCACCTGTGGGTGGAAGTAACGTTGTGAGAGGGTAGGAAAGGCCTCCTAGGAAGGGGAGGTGATCTGATTCTGAAACTGATTTCACTTTTACTCGCACACCCGCATATGAGCTCTAAGTCGCATGAACGCCAGCGGTCTGCCCAGTGGCCAGGCGCCAAGACGCTTGCACCCAGTTGGCCCAGGCAGAGGTCCTCACGGCGACCCAGAGAAGGCGGCTTGCCCGCTCGGAAGTCCTCCTCGCGCCTCCTCCTCGCTGCTTTGGCTGGGGAGGGTGGCTGGCTTGGGAAGTGCCCTGTGGGAGCTGCCCATGATTTTTGTATCCGTCCTGTCCCACCTCTGCGAGTCATTAGGATTTCCTCACTGGCCTTTCTCACCTCCTCTGAGCTGCCAAGGGCTCCAGCCTGTTCTTTATCTTCCCACCATCGCCCCTCAATCACTTAAGACTTTATTTTAGCTTGGATATAGGCCACCCTTTCTATTCCAAGTAACTTGGAAAGCTGCACGTTGCTGTGCTAGGATCTTGATGACCTGCTAATCTGGGCACCTCTTGCAGCCCTTCTGCTGATCCTCCTGCTTCTCCCTCATCCCAGACCTTCCCAGTCATTCTCCCTTCATAGCAGTCGTCTTGTTTCCGTTGCTGTTATCTACACTGCAGAATACTGGGAGTCTGTGGGACTCGGGCTGTGTGCTGCTGTGTTTTGTAAAGCTTCTAACGAGCTGTTAGCTTCACAGTTTGCTGCCTAATAATTCTCATGGTAGGAAGGATGGATAACCCAGGTGCTGTAATTCGCTAGAGATCAGTTAATTACTAGTACTCAGCATGAAGAAATCGTGTTTGGATTGGCAAAGGGCACAAACTGAACTCCCATACCTGACATTCCTCTTGCTATAAAGCTAACTCTGGCTTTGAATTCTCAGTTGAAACAAGCACAAAACTAAGCCTTAAACTGCCTGTGTGAACCAACCACCCGAGCCCTGGGGAATGCTTCTTATTTAACTAGCGAATATTTGTTTGCTTGGTACACAGTTTTCCTTGTCTCGTAACCCATTGTATAGAGTAACAGCAACAGCGCTTGGGTTTCAGAGACATTTTTGTCTCGACGTGCTCTCTAAACCTATTAGCCTCACGCCACCCGTGTGGAAACCCTGCGGAAATGAGAGGTACAAAACGCCTTCTCTGAGTCGCACTGGTCAGTGATGGAAGTTAAACTAAAAATTTCCACATTCTCGTGCATTATAAAGCACCACCCCCGTTTTCGTGTGTCTGTAGACATCCCGTATCCAAATCTCAGGTAGTCTACTGAAAAAGGCATTCAACCAAACTTCAGTCCTGGAGTGAGCTGCAATGTGTCATTTCTTCTATTGAAGAAACGCAAAAATCCAGGATGAAAATGTTCCCAGGAATATTCTAATGTCTTCTAAAAATCACCTCTCTGATTTTTTGTTTGTTTCTAGTGAATATGCCACACATGCTGGCACATAGATGTAACTTCTGTAAGCAAAGGATATAACTTTGCTTTAACTGATAAATCACAGCATCCTCATGATACTGTACCTGCAATCCAGAGAAAAAAGCACAGTTTACTTGAAGCATGAGCAACACTTAAAACATTCATTGGAAATACTTAATTCTAAGCAATATTAATATTTTTATGTTCTCAGTTTTAAAGTACTCTCTGAGATCTAGAGGTCCTCCAAAACCTAATCAAGTAAATCCCCATTTTAATGAGTAGTGATCACAGAACCTGGGAATAATTGTCCTGACTTTCTGAGGAGCAAAGCATTGCAGCGCCTATTGAATTCAGCACAAGATTAATCTTCCTGGGCAGCAGATTGTTGTTGTCCTGAAGTAATATATACCTGTGTATAAGATCTGCACATCAGTACATTGGAGATCAATAGCTCTTTCCTTGATTTGGCCAAACGACATTCTTTGCCTGGTGCAATCAGCCAGAGCTCTACTGAAAGGCTGAAACAAAGCATGTGTTATTGTTCATGGTACTTCATATTTCTTGAAAGAAGATATATTGAATTTCATAAGTGAATCGCAGAGTAATTGCAGACTCCTGTCAGCTAAGGCCGAGACAAAGCACTGCTTACAGAGCCCTGGTTCCTCTCTGGTGCTTGTTTATTACACACACTTCATTCCTGAGTAGCTCTCGTAATTGCCCTCTACGTACCTGCTGCTGTTTTGTGTTATTTAGCTCAGGATAAAGCTTTATGAAATGTATCATAGCTAATTTTCACCTATGCAGACTGTCCTGCTAGTTTGATGTAGTTTTCTTTTCCAAGCCATGATCTGAGGTCTTGTTCCCAACAACATTTACGTATGTTTTGGGACAAGGATGCTGCCTTAGCCTAGACAATAAATGTTTGAAAAAAACCCTGAACTTTGCACAGGCTGACTTTCCCAAATTCAGAAGGGATATTAAGGACTCCGTATTTTGTCAGCTTATTCATTATTTAAATTACTGCTCACAAATAGTTGGTGGATTATTCAGTGGCTATATGGGCAGTGGGTACAACGGCTGTCAAGAGCTCCTGTGTATCACATGAGTTTCCTTTAGAGGGCACCATTGACTTCCCTCAAGTCCAGTTAAATGTCTGTACTTGCTGCTAATGAGGCTTGTTATCCACATCTGGACATCTGAGGTCCATTTGAGTATTTCTTGCTCTAAATATTTGGGATGCTGTGGGCTAGCGCACATTATCTACTGTACGCAAATATTTGACGTAAAATACACCTTGCAGTAGACTTCTCAGGCCTTGGCTATGATGATTTTCTTAGTCACCAAGCAAGATGCTGGAAGGCACATACACTCCAGGATGCTGAAGTGTGTCTTCTAATAAAGGGTTTAAGAGGACTGGAAGGCTCAGCTTCAGGCCGCAGAGGCCAGCACACAAGTGAGCCTTCCCTTCCACTGTGTGGTCTCAGAGCCGCAGGTTCTCCCATCCTGTGTGACTGGTCACTGGATCTACAGAGATATACTGGACTCTCCTTCCCTACTGGACTTCACCTTTTTTCCAGCAGAAGTGATGTTTCTGCAGCCAGATGTATCACTCCACCTCTCCGTCTCTCCCACTCTCGCTTTGTTCTTCTGCATGCTGTTCCCAAGCCGGGCAGGATGCGGATATGTGGTCATCTTTCTTGATAAAGTGATGCCGAAAGGGTGCAGAGGTCAATGGGTGACTTGAGAGATTTTCTAGAATGAAGAAAGTTGCTTTCAGATCTCTTAATCTGTTTTTCTGCTTCTTATTTTTTAACGAAGAAGCACAGAGATCAGGGAAGTACAGAAAGTGCCTACTGTAGTCTCCCAGCTTGAGGCAATGCACGGTTCAAGGGAAGTCCATGGTAATGTAAGCAGGATAACTGTGTAAATAAATGTCTGCTCCGCAACAAAAAATGAGCTTAATTTTAGAATTGAACCTTCAAAAGGATGTATCTCATTTGTCCAGGTAATTATTGTAATTTCATGGAGGTGAAGGAACATCCAACAAAATGGTCTTTTACATGCTTACCTGCTCTCTCACTCCTTATTCTGATTGCTTATACACTCTTCTGTTGCAATTGCATCAACATGGTCCTGATAATGTGGGTTTATATTTTATACTCATGCAGTTAGTTAATTAACTTCAGAGCTGCAGCGAGCCTATCTCCAACATTGCAGATGACTGGGGGCTGTTCAGCGCGTTCACAGCCTCTGGACCAAATCATTGATCATGCTCATAACATTGTCATCTTCGTTGGCTTAAAAGGTACCGATAGCCTACAGCGGGAGCGGGCTGACTGGCGCAGGCAGAGTGGCAGGATTGGTTGAAGGAAGAAGAAAAGCTCAGAAGAGGGTGGAAAAGCCATCCTTTGATGGCTCGCAAAGGGTTTTTGCAAGCACCGTGGACCACTCATAGGGCAGCAGCAATAGCTGGAAGGCAGCCCAGCAGACGTCCCTAGGTATGTAATCCTATGAATCTCACCAACCCATCACTTATCTCTTCTTGCATTCCTGCCACAGGTGATTTTCATAACACCCAGCAGCTTAAACCTCCTGGATGGACCTGATATTCAGGAAACTCAATATAAACTTATCTTCTGTTAGTAGGACTCACTGTTATGCCTCAATCCCCAAAAGCTTTGCAACCTCACTCTTGCAACACATTGAAAATGTCAAATCTGTTCTAGAACGTTATACAATGTGGGTTGTTTTGGTTTTTTCCTAGACCAAACTTCTGGTTTATTTGGGTAGTCCTCTATGGCAGGCATGGTTACATCTCTGTTGTCCTAAACCTTAGGGAATTACATTTCATTTCGGGGCTGCTGAGTCTCTGCAAATCCCATGAGATTTTTAGCTTTGATTTTAAAAAAAAACAGTGTTTTTTTCCTATGGTTGTGGAGAAAACCTTGAAAGATAGAAGCTAGAGTCCTCAAAGAAAAAGAAAGTACATTTAAGAAACAAAAGTACATAAATATAATAAATAATAAAAGTTCCACAAGATGCCTATGTCATCTTGTACTTTTTTTTCTTTTTAATGTCTTCATTTTCATGACAGAAGGCAACAGTTCATTATTTTGGATTGGCTCAGAAAAATAGTTCTTTAAGTCTCCATTAAGATGACCGTGAGTTTCAGGCTGGTTTGTGTCGTTACCCTGAATGCTGTATTTTTCCTAAATAAGAGAGGAATTACCCAATTCAATCCAATCCAATCCAATTAAGTAAGTATATATTGTCAGTATCTCCGCCTTACAGGAGGAGAACGAGTACGCAGAATCTGGCTCTTCCAGAGGTGCTGAGAACGCCTGGCTCCCAGGTGCCTTAAGGGGGGCTTAGCCCCTCCGTGACTATCCCCACTTGGCCCAGTTTCAGACTTGGAGTGCTGCGTTTTAATCTCAATTCATACGGGAGCCAGTGGGGCCGGTGACAACCTCTCCGTAACCGCAAGTGCTTTGTACCTTTGTTCCTCCCTCTTCTAAAAGGTAAGAACGGTGATGTGTCTCGGAGGAGTACTAGTTAACTTACAAGTATTTGTAGCCCTTTCTGAGATCTTCTTCCTCCCATCGTTCAAGGGTCTGAAGCACCTCAGAGTTGAGATTATTCCAGTGAAGTACAACCCAAATTTGAAGGAAATCGGTTACCTATCGATCTGTTTTCACCTGCTCCCTTTCAAAACTGTTTATAAACTACCTCACTCTTAAACCAGGTTCAAGAGCACTCATGCACCTGATCCACAGGGAAAACAGCGGACGGTAGGTCCTGAAATATTCCTGAACATTTAGGCCACGAGTCTGGAGCACCTCCGCGTGCGACGAGCCCGGCAGGCTGCAGCAACGTCTGGCTGGAGCAGGGATGCTGCATGTGATATCTCGGGCTTATCTCGCTAGCTTGCTGCTCGTAATGATTCTTTGTGACACGAGCGGGCTCCCAGCTGTCGAAAAGCAAAACTAGCAAAGGAGAAGGTGGCCGCAGACACAAACTAAACCTGAGCCTGGAGTCGGTTCTTGTGCTGACTCACTGCTCGTGGCATAAGACATCTTCCCTTTTCAGTGCAGCTACCCGCTGCAGGCTCACCTATAGCGTGAAAAAGGAAAGTACTTGGGACCCTGGGTACCTCGTAGGCTCCAAAATTCACCTGTCTACTGCAAAGCAGCATAGACAATTGTAGTCCTGAAGAGAGGTCACATCGCAGTTGTGAGAGAGGCTTTCAGGAGCAGAGCAGGTTACTTCTCTTGTCACGAGCACACTCTTGGCTCTCCTCTTTCTGGAGGCTTGTCCCAAATATGGCAGCACTTCATCTGCTTCAGCCTAAGAGAGGTTTTCTCAAAAGGCACGTGCTCCTGGTCTTCCTCTTCTGAAGGCCAGTTACTGTCAATGCTGCCCCGGGATGGTCTGCAGTCATTGATGCGAAATTATGAAGTTGTTCTTCTGTCACTATGTCCATAATGGGTTCTGTTTGAATTTTAAGCTAGACTTACCTTTCCAAAACACAGTCAGCTTCCTCCCTGGAAAGTCAGAATTCAGCCACATTTTCTTTATTTAAAGGGAAACTGCTGGTAATACAGCAATAGAGTTATATCAAAGACAATTTACTCCTTGTACTCTGAATGTTGTCCCACAACTGCTCTGTGGGTCAGAAGCCCCCAGTGAAGAGACAGCAATCAGTTGATGAGACTCTTCAGCATCGGGGGGAAATAAAAAAGTCTGGTGTGGAGTGGGGGTACCACAGAACTTATAAAACAATCAATGACACAATGGGTGGTGACAGTATTATCAGAACTGAGACAATGACATTAAAGCAATGTATTTAAATCAAATGAAAGGAAGTGCTTTTTTTGTTCAATGCTTAATTAAATTCTAGAATTGTTGTTAACGGATGTTGGGTAAGCTAGAGGTATAGATGTAGTTATAGCAGGACTAAATACATCCAAGAGGGACTGGTCCATCCCTCAATTGCCAAATGTTTGGCATGGGGTGCTGTAGGAAAGATCATACCGGGGACACAAAGTTCATCCTGTTCCTCATAGCCTTTCCTGAAAGGTTTGGACGGTGATCAATCCTGGCTACTGCTCTCAGTCACGTTGTCACTGTGGTACTTGGTTTCGGCTCACGTTAGCATTTTTTAGACTGGGCTCAGTACCAGGGCTTGCTGCGGTAGTTTGTGTGGAGCCACCAGTGGGTTTGGGTTTTTTTTAATAGTGTGAAATCATCTTATTTCTGAAAAATACAGTTGACTTCTCATTTTCTTTTACACTACCAGTCACATCCTGCGTACCTGATATACGGCTTCTTCCCCTCCCCCTGTTGCCAATGGCACACCATCAAACCTCCCGTTCGCTCCAGCCGCTAGCTTTCCCTTCGATTGTAAAAGTGACGGTCAAGAGAATTCCGTTGCAGCCACCCCGTTACTCCGCAAGATTTAGCTATTGCCTGGATGGAAGCATTGGACAATATGCTGTTCGCTGTTCTGAGGGTTCGACTTCCTTCAGGCATTGTTGTATCGTTGAGGGTGACTTCTGACTTTTATAATGGAAAATAAATGGCTCATTGGTATGGCTGTACCTTCGGGAAGCCCGTTGCTTTAAAGCAGTGCCAGTGTCGAATCTTTTTTTTTTATCTTTTCAAGCCTTCCGTTTCTCTCTCTCTCTCATTTTAGACATTCTCCAGTTCACCTCGATCCTGACACTGTGTCCCACCGCAGCCGTGCAAACCGCCATAGCGCTCCAGCCTCCTAAACCTCGTTCACTTTTTGCCAAAGATTTTCTTTTTTTTCCACTTTATGACCTTCATATAACTTTCATACGCAGTTCAGCTGTACCCACTGCTAGCCCCCGGCCTCTGTTTCAGTGTAACAGCAGAGAAGCAGAAGGGACCTCTTCATCATGAAACCCAGTCCTGCACTCAGACAAGAAAACATGTCATATAATCCTCGACTTAACCTGATTTAGCTCAGTTTTAAATAAACTGGCTTTTGTGCCCCATGCTTCCTTCTAGAAAGCTGTTCTCACTACTTTAGCGACAAGAAAGCCTCTGATTTTCAAAATTACCCCGATGGTACTTTTCTGTTCTCCGCTGGCTGTAAGGTATTTCTGAAAGGAGAAACTGTTTTGCTCCGTGGTGCTAAACAAGTCAGGCTCCCCTTATCTCCTCTGGAAACGTGGGCTCTGTAGCCCCTTTACTGTCCTTACACCCTCCAAGTGTGTATGGAGCCCTCTCCTTAGGAGCTGCTCAGGCAGAGCTAAATTGGTGCAGGTGGCTGCCAGAATCGTTATTAGATATTATCTTGAGTTGAAATTGATACGTAGATGTGAGCAGCTTCAAAGCAAAGGGAGCTAGGACCCAGGCATATGATCTGTGCCTCATCTCTTAATAATTAATATTTATTATTTATTATTGATTATAGTAGTTTGCTCAAAACACTAACGAAAATGTGGCTGCAGCTCCAAAAAGCTGATAGCTTGATTAGGAGCTATATTAAAATTTTATGACGGTTCCTCAAATATATTGTAATGAAATTTGTCATCCAATGTATTGCTGATAACTGATGGGACCTATAGCTAGAAGTATACATCCACCATACAGCCACAATCCCTGATATTTTTCAGCTCCACAGACTAACTGCCTTTCCCACTTAGCTACCCTGAGGACAAAGGACTGACGTGATGAGGGACAAGTTCCTGTTGTTTCTGTAGAGGCCAGAAATGTTTTTCAATTAACCAGTGTTAAATACAGAGCTCATAGAAGCCCCTGCTCTTACTCAGTGTGCCATCCCTTATGCATTTAAAGATCCTGTTAACCCTTTAAGCCATCACCTTGCGCTGAAGCTTCGTGATTAGCTGACCATCTGCCGTGACTCTTCAACGTCTTCTCTTTTCTCCAGAGCATAATCTCTGCTCCCATAAGCACAAATGTTCTTTTTCCAAGTATGTAACTATTTGGCTTCACTCTAAATGAATTCTGTTTGCTTGTTTGTGCTCAGTTTATTGCATCTGCTAGAGGGAAGACCAGTCTTTTTTGGTTTTTAACAATCCTCCTGGTTTTGCTTTATGTGCAAACTTTATCAGCAGTATTATATTTCCTTCCAGTTCACTGATAAAAGTCAAATAATATGAAGAGACGTGGAAACACACTAAAAATGCACTTCCTTAGTGAGGATTCCCTAGGTATGCTTATGTTTGAGATCGGACAGTTAACTGGTTTTATCATCTACCGTTTTAGTGATGATTTAGCAGAAATATAATTATAATAATTGAAATTTCCAGTATATACATATATTTCATATATTGCATTGGCATTTATGCATTTATCAACCAAATCTGTGACATAATGAAAATGGTACTGAGTTGCTTTGGAAAAAATCTGGTTTTCTTATTTTCTTATTGATGTTGATTGTACGTATCTGTTTCCATTTGTTTAATAATGAAGTCCCATATCTGCTCTTTTGTTATATTTACTGGAACTGATATTAGGTTGACAGAAGAATGGTTAATTTTGTAATCCTTTTAATGCCTTTCGCATTCTTGTACATAGCTACGTTTTTTTTCTTCCTGCTTCTTATTAAACACACGTTCAAATGCCAGAAAATGTATGTCAAAAGATAGTTGCTTTTGGCATAAACCAGCATATTGCCTTCTTTTCAGTTTGTGACAGGATGAGGCTACCAAACTGTTTTTCTGTAATCAGACAGAAAAATGTGAGAGAATTCTCCTGAACAGACAGAGTGATATGTATTTGTATACTGAGTCCATCTATTTCCTGGGAGCATCTTTTAGTGATGCGAGAATTAATTCCCTTTGTTTCTCTTCATCTTGTGGGTATGGTCACTGCTGCTGTGCTTTCACACTGATGCTTCTCCACCTTGACATACTCTTCTTTCTTCATTAATTTTAGGTGACTGCTGCTCTTGTCTCTGTTCTCGGCATCCTTTGTTGCTATTTACGGAGTAGGAAGGTCGGTTCGCTCTCTTGAGACTTACTTTGTTAATCCTGGCAAGATCCCATTTGTTTATCTGAGAAAATGGTTGAGATCTCATTACTTTTCTCATCAACCCACAGTGAGGTTTTCCGTTCACGTATAAATGTCTCAGACGCCTGATAAGACTGGAGCTAGAGATGGGTAGGAAACAGTTTGCCCTTGCTGCAAAATTATTCCAGATTTTAAAAGCTTTCCAATCGTTTTCTGGGACAAACCCAAGACTTTTCCAGGTATTTTATGTTCACACACAGGGCGAGAGCTGGAGGTGGTTTGGCATGTGGGACATGCATTCAGACTCTGCAGCCCCCATCCGGGACAGGAATTTGGTCAGGCCTCTGCAATGCCCACGTGGCAGCTCTGTGGAGAAGGAGCAGGAGACAGGTACAGATTAAGAAACCTAAGTTTAAGTATCTGGCTGTAGGCTACGAAAGCATGTCAGGTGTCTGAGCTTCTGCCGCTGATGAGTGTCAACGGAGCCAGTTCAACTCACTCTGAAGTAGGCGCCTCATGCCAAGTCAGCTGAACTGTGTTGATCAGATACTTAGAATTATGGAATAACAGAATCACTGAGGTTGGAAAAGACCTTCAAGATCATCGAGTCCAACCGTCAACCATGCCCACTAAACCGTGTCCTGAAGCGCCTTGTCTACGCACTTTTTTGAACACCTCCGGGGATGGTGACTCAACCACTTCCCTGGGCAGCCTGTTCCAATGCCTGACAAAATACGTCAGACAAAAAATGCTTGATACAGTCACCTACATACGGGGCTTTGACACGCCATACCTTGCCTGCCTGGCTGCCCAGCTTTACGAGGGCGCACACCTCTTTACAAGGGCGCACACCTCTCTTACCCCTGTGTCATGTCTATTGGCCCTTTGTAACCCTTGCATTAAATAAACAGCCCCAGGTGGCACTGGGCTAGGACTTTGACCTGAATCCATTACCTCCCAAGCCAAGTGAAGAACAGCTGTCTTTCTCCGGTTGGTAGAGATGTCATTTATACAATGTAGAACAGCCTGGACAGCTGAGGAGAATTTGTTATTGAGTGGCAGAAGAAGGATGAGAGTGAGAAACTCTTGCATCTCAAAAGCTGTTGAATATCACCAGAGGAGGCACTGCTGATATTTTGATAAGGACTTCATGGCAAAATTGTTATTAAAACTAGAATATTTTGGAAAAAAAGGCCACCAAATCTTTGATAGCTGACGCCTTCCAAATATGTCCATATACTTCCAACTTCCCCATGGCTAGGGAAGGCTCCCTTTGAAAGATGGTATTGAACTGCTCACTCCCGTGGCACTTACAGCCCCATGGCTGGCACCTTCGCAGAGACCAGAATGGCTCATTTGAAGCCTCTCTCTGTTCTCTGTCTCCACTTTGCTACTTAAGATTAAGATTTAAGATTAAGAGTTTTGGAGATAAGTCTGTACTTCCAACTGTTGGCTTTTTTTTCTGGCTTAATTCCACTATGAAATGAGCAAAACCACTTCTCCTGACATCACTTCTTACCCAAGCCTTTTGTTTTTTAATGGGTGAGGAGGGAATGCAAACCCTTTCCTTAGACTGACGAGGTGTTCAAGTGATCTCAGATTTCCTCCGTGGCGATGTCCTAACTTAGCTGTTGTGATTCTCTATTACTTAAGCAGTGATTTCTGCGTGATTCCTCAAGTTCAGCATGATTCTTCATCCCCTGTTGAAACTACTCTGCTTTTGAGGTTCCTGAGTCCAAAATGGCCTTGGTGCTGCAGGTTAGGATACATCTTTTTTCTTTTTTTTTTTTCTTTTTTTTCGCCCTCCCCTTCCTTGCTGTCTGGGACGACAAGCTTTGGATAAAAATGTCTAGGAAGTTATCAGCCCAAAATATACTGCTATTATATATCCGCCCACCCCAGTGCAAGTCCTTTCAGTGTTACTACTTGGCTACAGTTAACCATCAGGACAGCTTCATTTTCCTGTTTTTTGAGGGCTGAATAAATTCATCATCTTCCTACATCTATACCCCAGCAAATCTGGAGTTTCTACTTTCAGAAATACTTCTGAGAGGTCTCAGCTCAGAAAAGTGCTTAATTTCTGACTCTATTAACAGGAAACATTTACAGAATTCCACGTCTTTTCTGAGGTCCTTCATTCAGGTTCTTCAGTCTTGGGGCTTGGAAGATTGTGTGCACTCCATGTCACCTGGTGTTCAGAGTAATTGACATCCTTTGGAAACTAGAAATTTAGGAGATGTTGGTGAGTGTTTCTAACAGGAGTATGAGCATCTTTTTGTGTACATACAGTGCTTGTTAAAATTACTCCAGGGAGGTATTCTCTTTCGGGTTGTGGGTGGCTGACAGCAAAGTACGATGGTTTTGGCAACTGTTTTCTGCACACTTTTTTCTTCTCTCATTTAAGAAGTATGCTGTCTATATATAGCCTAAGGGCATAGCCTCTGTACTGAAATGAGTTGAATTTTTTCCCATTGTTTTGTTCTTCCCTGACCCCATTCCATATATGCTTTGTCCTAAGGGCAATTACCATCTGGAATGTGCTCTGCTGGCAGAACCAGTATGTAAGGACAAGGACAAACCAGCACCCATCCAGATCCACTGGGAAAAGGGACTCATATACTCAGGTCAGGCACAAATATCTGGAAGCTGGTTTAGCAGCTGAAGCACCCAAATGAGACAACTCTCACTGCAGAACAAATACTTCCTTCTGCAGAGAGATACCTTCTTGTTCTCCTCCAGCTTCCAGACCTCTTCCTTCCTGCTTCTCCTTCTATTTCTCAAAAACCTTAACATGATTTTCAGGCCATCCTCCTCACCCACTTCTCTTTCTGGGATGCTCCAATGGAGCTCCACTCTCTCATCTTTTCTCTCCATGTGTAGCTGCTGGGTGATCCCATATACAGCAAATATGTCTATGCAGGTGATAGAGCTGGTTTAACTTTCTTCTGGACCTCTCTCCTCTGTTCAATCCAGGCCTGTCTTGCTGGTAAGTCTTGGGTAATTATCAGGTCCCAGAATGGCTAACACAGATCTCAGCCAAGCCTTCTCCTG
>JAOBAS010000013.1:8112746-8123440 GCA_025311575.1 Elanoides forficatus | reverse complement strand
GGGGGGAAGATTGTGCTGGCCACCCCATGCTGCCAGCAGTCAGGGCCCTAGAACTGGGGATATGCCTCAAGTCATGCCTCTCATCTTCGGACTCTTCCTGTAACTTGCATAAATATAGATGCAGAGGTGTCAAACATCATATGTATCCAATATATTTATTGTGGCTTAACTCTTCTAGCAGATGCAGTTTCACTGTCCACCGCTTATCCAGACCTTCTGCCCAGGCTCACACCAACCCCTGCAGCATCTTTTTCTCTGGCCCCAAACTAGCCGTGCCCTAGCAATGCTACTCGGAGGGTGACTTTTCATTAATCTTGCCTCCTAGCATCCACTTTGGACCACGGAGGGCCAGTAGCATCCTTTTGTCCCAGGAAAGCCACCAGATGTGAGTGGAAGGGCTCTCAGACCCTCCCCGGCAAAGCCGGGAGAGAAGTCACAAGGAGATGCCAAATGCGACTGCCCTTTCATCCTGAGGCCGTTACACACAACCAGGTATCCCGTCGTTTTCTTACCGCTTGGGGCCAGTTCTGAGCGAGGAACTGGCATGGACCAGGCAGGGCTGGGAGATGCTGGTTGCTCTTCAGGGCTGGGGAGGCGGCGGGAGGCCGGGCAGAGGAGGGCCGGGGACTGACGCTGCTGCGGGTAACGGGATTGCCCCAACCTGAGGATTTCCTTGGGGTCAGCGGAGTGAGGATGGCTGCTGGGACGGCACTGATGCCTAACAGGCATTGCAAAGGAAGTTTGAACGCTTGTCGGACAGCCCAGCTGACTTGTCGGACAGCGTCGCCCGGGTTTTGGAAAGGTGAAAATTCAAATTCAGGCTCCTAAGCCAGGCAATGCCCCTAACGACCTCAAATCTGTAACAGTTAAGGGACTAATGGCCTTTTTGTTCTGGCTTTGTGCATCATGCAATGAGGTCTTGATCCATGACTACAACTCCTAAGCAATAAAGTAATCCCAATAATTAATAATAAAAATGAGTTGGGTTTCATTACGTGTCTTGCACTGCATAAAATCCTCTGTGAGCAGCTACTGCCTGTGAGAATATTTAATGTCTTGCTGCAATTTGAAAATGTAGTGCAAATGACAGCGTAATAAACCAAAGAACTTCATCAACTTCTAATTGACATTAATGAGAACTGAACTACTGCGTTGTGCATAAAAGAGACTCTTCCCCAGCCTTAAAAGTGGTTGGCTCCAGGTGTGGCTCAGTTCAAGTTACCTTCTTTATCTACCTCAAATACTGTTTTTATTGCAGAAAACTAGTCTTATTTCAGACAGACAGCAAATATCACATGGAGTAAAAAGTTAGCCTTTTCTCTTGATTCCTGCAGAAGTGTTTTCCCTATATATGTATCAGATCTGTAAGAAATGATGGCCATCTGTGTTTTGGGAGACCAGGAGCTGAAAATACATCCCTTACCTACGAGGCCATTTTCTACAATACTACTTCAGAAATTTATGCATAGACCAAATCTTAACAAAAAAGGCTCTGTTATTTCAAGGTCATTTTATGCCTCTGCAACAGAGGTATGAAGGTTAGAAACGGCATCAGGCAAAAGCGCAGTGCACTGAGGCATGCCAGTGCGTTTGTCAAAACGGCTGTGAAAGCCCTTTTCCCATCCCCTGGCATTCAGTTGAAGTGAATAACAGAGATGGTTGGTACTGGTCATTGCATTTTATGACCATGCCATAACACAGGCAAATATGATTCTCCATGCTAACATTTGGCACCAGTATGATTTCACAGACCCCTAACGATTGCAGTGGGGCACAGCTCAAGCCACTCAGCTCCAGGTAACCGAAGTATTCCTGTCTTCAGAGTTACCTGTGATATTTACTTTTCTAATAACTTTTTGCTATAAAACCTGCTAAACCAAGAATTGATCTTTTTTTATTTTTTCTTTACTAGTTTGCACAGCTTTGCAGAGCTTTAATAATGTCTAACTTGCTGTAAGCTTTAGCACAGCCATTTAGATCATTCCACATTACTGTACTGCAGCTGTTTGTGTTACATCTTGTGGGTCACTTGTGAGGAGAAGAGTTGTTATGATGTATTGTACTTGCCAACAGCAGGCACAAATCAGGAGAATTGTACTTGGAGGCATATCATTAAATTTCAACAAACAGGTTTACTGGAGAAGGCATTCTTCCTTTGAGATCACTAAAGCTGCCATTGTCCATAAACTATTTAAAAGACCTGAATAAAGGGCTACTTAAGGTCCTCAGCTGATAAGGCTTAATGCTGTGTTTTCTTCTTCCTTTGTTTCTTATTCTCCTACTTAATAGTTATATTTTTCTCAGTGCCAGAAAAATTTCTGCTCTTGGACACCTACTTTCAGGATTGTTAGAGGAATAGGATATTTAAATACGAGCTCCGTCTAATACCTACAAAGAGACCTAAAGATCTCTTAAGTTTTTTGATGGCTGCAACATAAATGGATGGCTAGCTTGTGACAAAAGCATGCTATACAAGCCTCTAAGAAGCTGAGTTCAAGTGAGCATCAGTCTTTACCTCAGATAATGTTGATTTATTTCTTTTCATAGCAGTTATGTACACTGTTTCTAAAAATAATTCTTCTTCACGTACCATCAGCCTATACCCTGGGTCTAATTCAAAGACTGTGAAGTCAATGGAGATCATTCTAAGCAAAGATAGAAAAGGTTCTCGAGAAATAGGATAGAACTTGTGATATTTTGTTCTATTTTACTTTATCAAATGCAAAGACATAAAAAATACAACTTCTCTTTTCTGAAAATGTGATTAGTCTTCACCTTCCAGAGACTTAGAAAGCAGTGCCCAGAGTTCTCGTACTCTTCTCCAAAAAGTTTACCCTCTTGGAACTAGAAACACCTTGTCGAAATCCCATCTTTCTTAATGGGATTTACTACATCTTGGTGGAGAAAGATGCTTTCTGCAGCAGTATTCTGCACTAACAAGGCATGAATCAATTTACATTTTAATCATAGGGGAGCCAATACCATCAATTGGTGAGAGTGCTTTTACTTTACCTGAACTCACAGTCATTGGACTGATCCCAGCAGATTTGCCTTTATGGTGGCACTTGCTTTTACCGTGACATCCCTTGAGTGCTCAGTCTCCATAAAAATAAATAAATTCTTCTGAAACTGTACTAAATTCATTACCAATGAATCTTCTTTCACTATATGAAATTCTAAATAAAAAAGACAGGTTTATTTTAAGCTTTTAGCAGACTGTTGTAGTTAATCGTGTATATCAGGCAAGAGGCTTGGTTGCTAAGAAAATCTTTGGTGTGTTTCCATGGGATTTGTGTGTTATTGACAGAAAAAGTACCAAATGATAGGAAGTGCATCTGTTAATTTGAATAGTGAAACAAAAAAAAGAATAGAACAATTTTCTGCCCAACTTTTGAGTTAATGCAAGCCCAGGCCAAAAATAACGTACTTCCCATCAATTTACAGAGTGGATATTTGGCTTTAAAGACTTGATTAAGAGGAAAAAAAATTAAATCTCCATTTCTATGCGCATAGAACATACAGACCTCTGGTTGTCAGTGGTTGCCCTTGCAGTGCTGCACAGAAGTTCCTAGGATGAGTTCAAAGCTAAATACATTAGTTATTTGCAGAAACACCCAGCGCGCTTGTTACTTCCAGAAGAAATCTCAGTTGCGTTTACACTTAACGTTCTGCAGTGTGCGTTTGTCTGCCGTGTGATCAGACAGAGCTTTCTCCACAGGTTTTCCAGCTGTCCCGATTGCCACGGCCCAGAAGAGAGGGAGAAAAGATGGCCCGAGAAGGGGAAAGAAGACAGAGCGGAACCTCCTTTAAAAAGCCCTGATACTGCTTCCCTCGGCAACGGACACAGCAGTAGGGCCCTTTACCTGAATTAAGTCTGCCTAGAGGAACAGATGCCTAGTTCTGGGTCACAGCCTGGAGCTCAAAATGCTGCCAGGGAAGTTCTGCCAGGTACGAGGTGGACACAGCCAGTGGCAGAGACGGCCAGGGTGCCGGCACGGACATACAGCCCCGCACAGGCCAAGGTTTAAAGACTGGCTCACCGTGAAAACCATACTTAGTCCACTTTGAAACTTTTGATTTTTGAATTTAAATATAGACTGGAATCACCTGGCAATCAAGAATCAAGCAACGGGGTTAGATCTTGTCGATATTTTCTCAGAAACTGTAATTTTAGGTGCTCTGTGTTTAGACCCTTGGCTATGCTCCATGATCAGTACGTGACCTCATAACTTACGATTTTGGAAAAGGAATGAGTCCCACAGGTCTACAGGCCAAATAAAACAGTGGATGCATCATGGGAGGATATATTATTTAGCAGGATAGCAGAGTGCAATAAAGTGGCGTGGTGGCCAAGGAGCCTATTCAAAGAATAAAGTTTCTGGGCACACTGAGAACATTGCTCTGCAGTACAAGGTTCAGAAAATCCTGTGGAGAGTTAATTATTCTGAGAGATTATAATTTTATTTTGTCTTCCTTAATTCATGTTGGGTTTAGGTATAATTCTTTATACCTGGACAAGGAAAATCAACTCTACAGCTGAAGCCTACAGCTATATATGGCACATGTACTGCTCAGTAATTGCCTCCTCCTGGTGAAAGAAATCTTGATTTTTGGTTCTCTCTCATTTAAACGATTCTTTCTTATTTCATTTTAAACACAGGAGGATTTTATAGGCTGAGGAACAGGCTCCTGCCTCTGATTATCGTTGAGCTAATTAAGCAGCAAAACATCACTGGACAATGAGGGAATCTTATTGGAGGTAAGAAAATTGAGAATACAAGACACTCCAGTACAATTCAGTAATAGCACTGGAGAGAATTATTTACTTCCTGTGGGAAATAAGCAGTCAGGTTCTTTCTGTTTTCTTTCTGTTTCTATTATTTTACCCACTCCGTGACTTTGGGCAAGTCCTCCTAACTTCTTGGTCCCTCAGTCGTCCCTTTCTGCAAAACAACAAATCAAACTGCCTTGCTGGAATGCTGGAGGAATGGATGTAGTGCTTTATAAATACATAACGAGCTCTATTTTTTGCTAGGAGGCAGAATGGACTAATATATTTTTTTTTTTTTTAAGTGTTTGCCAGTGTTGGTATTTTTTCAAGGCATGGCAATAAGAAAATAAACTTAAAAGCTACTATGACATATCTCATTGAGTGTCAGAGGTTTGTATCAAATATATGATTCAAGGTTCTCTACGAGTCTGCTTTTAAAGCAGCACTGAGGCAAGGCACATTTGCTTAGCCTGCATATCCCTAGAAAGAAAACAGATATACATTTTTTAAAACATCTTCATTTACTTATGAGAAGAATATCTATCTGCAATACTTCATGTATAAAATTTTGTGCCTGCATAACATATGCACAGAGCATATGTTTTAATTTTAGTTCAGTATAATATTTCAAATTTAAACAAATTAGCCCAAGGCATAAAGTACCATCAACCATTTTTTTCTGTTTTTTAATACATGCCGGATTGCAGAGAAACTTTACTAATGAAAAGGGCAATCATATACCTGAGCATATTTTAATTACTCCTCATTAAGGACACAATATACCTGTCTTTTTTATTTAGAATTTCATATAGTGAAAGAAAATTCATTGGTAATGATCTTGTTATTTCTTCGCAGATTTTTGTAATCATTGTTTCAAGGGCTTTTTGAGTTGAAGGTGCCATTCAAGCTTTGTTATTCAGGGCTGTTCTCCTTAAACTTGTCCAATTTCCGTGCTCCGTAACCAAGGAACATGGACATCATGGTATCTGAACTACTTCTAAGGTAACTGCTAAAGATAACTAGGAAAAGCAACTCAGAAGGCTTCAATTTACTGTTCGGGAGTCCACATTTTTAATACTGTGAAATGGTGTCTATTATGTATATTGAGGGTTTACTCCAGTAAACCCATCAGAAGGCTTAGCTTAACATGGGATGCTATTTCTCTAGTTATAAATATTCTATGGCAATGCAACACCAAAGGTGATTGCATCGCTAGTTATATAAAATTTTATGATGAAGCCTCTTTAACTTAACTCAGAAGTCAGAATTCTCCTCCTGAAAATCATCTCACTGAAGGGAAATTCTATAGTTAATGTTATTGCATGTTATTGAATACTCAGCTATTGCAAGTGAAATTCAATAGTTAATATTATTGCATGTTATTGAATACTCAGCTATTGCAAACAATTGTGTAAGTCATCTGACTAGAAATAATGAACAGATTGCTTTTTTTTCTATACAGCAAAACAGCCATTGCTAGA
This sequence comes from Elanoides forficatus, assembly GCA_025311575.1. Classification (NCBI taxonomy): domain Eukaryota; kingdom Metazoa; phylum Chordata; class Aves; order Accipitriformes; family Accipitridae; genus Elanoides; species Elanoides forficatus. Next base: position 8,117,188 of record JAOBAS010000013.1, on the reverse strand, counting down.
ACAACATTAAAGACGAGCCCAGGTTTAATGCCCATGTGAAGCTATACCTTCAAGTCTCATACCAAAATTTATTTGAATGTTCCTTCCTCTGTCCACAAGGACTCTTTCATCACCAACAGGGCTGCCTGCAGGGCCCTCATGCCTTAAATCTTCTATCTATCTGACCTGCTCGTAGGAACCCTCCTCAGTTTGTCTTAAGTGCAATTATCTGGGATGGCTGGAGCAGAATTAATTTAGGTCTTTGCCAGCTTGGCTCTTGATGTCAGAAATGGCTTACAGACAGCTCAGCTGGGAGGCTGAGGAGGATGGAAACCTCTGCTGCAGAGAGGTCGGGAAAGGGAGAGAAAGGGAATGGTGTCTGTATTGATGGGGCACGCGAAGGGGAATGAGGGTGGGAGAAGCTCGCTGGGGAGTGGAACCTCTCCAGTTGGCTCAACTGGAACTGGAGGCAGATGTGTCCAGGGCGAGGTAGCTCAGAAAGGGATCCAAAGGATGAACGTGGTGGAACTCGCCTTCGGGCACTTCCCTAAGGTGGTGATGTTGAGCGCAGCACCAACACGCAGGAGGTGACGAGCACGGCGCGCGTGGCCGGGATGCCAGCCTTCCCCTGCTCCCCCTGCCTCACGGGGAGACGCGCGCTCCCACGGCTCACCCTCTCCAGGCAGACTCCTTCACGCCTCGGAGGACGTCTCTCTCGCTGCCTGTTTCTCGCCCAAAGAGGAGAAAGCCGTGGGACTCACCTTTTACGGTCTTCGAACAGTGAGAAACCTAAACGAAGCGCTGGTTCCAGATCTCTCTCCCACCGCTCCTCTCGGGAGCTTCTGGCCCTGTGTGGATAAAGAAATATTTGAACTTGATGTACCATTTTCTGGAAATCTTCTATTCCTTTCTCCACAGCAGCACCCGAGCACCCTCCGGAGGGGTCTACGTTTCGATGGCGAGCACCGTGGGGTTCTGCGGGGAGCCCAGTCTTGCCAGCGTGCCTTCAGCATGTGCTGACGATGGGGGACAGACAAACCCCCTCGGGGACAAACGCTGCCTCTTCCCTGGGCAGCCCAACAGCCGGGCAGACACCAAACTGCTCGGCCTTGTTTGAAGGAGGGCCGCTCCCAAAATAAACGGGTGCCTGCCTTAGGTGTACAAGGAACTGAAAAGCATGACAGGATTGAAGCACTCCTAGCATTAGACAGAACAGATTCAGGTCCTAAACTCTGTGTGAATCTTGTTTTAATTTCCCTTTTTTAGTTTTCGAGATCTGGTCCTAAAAGTCTTGCCTGGCATCATATAAAGATGCTGCGGTGGAGCAAAGAAGTGGAATTCAGTGTCCAACTCTCAGACTACTTGACTACCTAATTTGTGTTTTAGAACAACTGCAAGACCTTGTTTTTTTATTGAGAGATGCACCAGTGCAGCAAAATAAACTTTTCATATGGGCTCCCACAGACTCGCTCTTGATTTATGGCATTATACTAGAAGCTGAGCCAAGCTAATATGGTTCATCAGATATCAAGGAAACAAATTTTAAGTGCTCTGTTGAAACGCTTTTCTATTTTGAATTTTATGTGAAAACTAACAGAGTCTACTTCTACTTACTCCAGTGCAGATGAGAAGATAGTCTACTGCAACTATGGTAGATCAAAAGCAGCCTGTGTTTTAAACAACCATTTCTTAACATGGTAGTCACTTTCTCATTTCTCTTTGTTTCTTGGTTATAATTAATCTTAAAAAGAAGAATGGTTTAAAATCTAAATGAACTATAAAATCTATAAAATACAAAATGAAGTATCCAAAACCAGGCACTTGACAATTACATTTATTACTGCACACTGACTGAACAAGATACTGCATTAGATACAGAAGGACAATTGACATCAAACAGGCACTTTACATAAAGTGCAACAATATGCATTAGAGAGGAAAGGCATTTGGGGGGCATTTGATTAATGTACTTTTAATTGGACTTTCCTGCCTCATTGCTTTTATTCTCTCAATTTAGCTCAAGCTGCTCAAATACATAAATAGCCAAAGCACCTACTATAATTAACAAAATACACTCTTTGCAAATTACCAGATTTGTCAGATTGTGTATAAACAAATAGTATATTATGCAAATGTTGTTGAACTCCTACAGAAATATAAACAGGCAAAGAAAGTCCAATATTCACTAAAAAAACCCCAACACCCTCCTCTTTAAAAGCTATTTGGGACACGTGATCTTTGTGGTTTGCTTTCAACTGCAATTTTAACTTTAGTTCTATATTTCATTAAAAATTTGTAGGATGCTCTGCCAATGCCATTCAAGCTGGAATTTGAGTGTATGTACTAAGTTATATCCCCCATGTGATGCTCTCTGGTCATATAAAGAATGTGTGAGACTATATTTGTATCACAAAATTCAGGCAACAAAACTGAAAAGCAAACATATATTGAAAGAAGGTTGCCTACAGCAAAGAAACCAAACAGAAAATGTTAGCTTCTATTGCTATGTATAACTTTGAAAAGATTCTAGGATTTTTAAGAATCTCCTGGTATGTTCTATAAATCTAGGATGTAATTCAAAAAGAGTATTTAAAGTGCACGATTGCTAATAAAACAGATTAAACATTTAACAACTGAGAAAACCATATAGGTAATTTGGATTTGATACTGACATTCTCAACAAATGTGAATGAAATCTGGGCAATAAAGCACATGGACAGAAATTCCATAGTCAGGGTATAAGTTGAGTGAACAATTTGTTGCGTATTTGGAAGAAAAAGAACAGACTGAAAAATTTATATCCACCATGATTGTTTGAGTGGTCATGTAGTTGCACAGGATTTAAAAATCAGTTAGTATAATACTTAGTATCTTTTTAGAGATTTTATGCTTTAAATACTCTTCAGTTACCATATTAAAAACCTAAAAGAGCTCTCCTTCCTCAGTAAACCCTCTTTAAGTTGCATTTTAGACTATGTACATTTCTACCCTGGGAGCACCACCTACTGTTGAACATCTACATGTACCAAGTTGATGGTTCCTTCCAAATTTAGATTAGAAAAATACATAGCTTTGCATTTAAAACAAACATGGAAAGTTAGGGGCACATTCCACACGTCACCTGTATATTTTATGAGCCAAGGGGGAAAGATGTGATTCTTTTTGTCCCACAAAGAAGGGAAACATTATTTGGGAGGAATCAAATATTGGATTTATTACATAGTTACTACTCTCCATCCCTCCTTCACTACTCTCTGCTGCACAAAAGTGTCAAATGATTATTTACTTTTTCTGTATAGTGCTTTTCCATTTCACCTCACAAATTCAATCAAAAAGGCCCCAATGCTTGACTAATTCTTAAAATGAATATAGTTTCCCTCATTAAGCATTCACAGATCATTTTACAAACATTATTGGGGTCCTTGTGTCTTCTTTACTTCACAGTTACACAAAGCTAATAGTATCTAAGACAATATCATTTTCTCATTGGGAAGGAGGATTTTTGAACTGATACTTGTTTTGTGATGCTGATATTTCTGGGGAATACCTAGGTGACTTGTAGACTCACCGGGCACTGGGTGCTTGTTATTGCCCCAAAGCAAAAGGTTCTGTAATGTACATGCTTAGCTAAAGAATTAATTGTATAGGGGAAGGAATTTAAATTGAATCTCCCTAGCTGTCTTGCTGAGGAAAACAGTAGTAAAGCAAAACAAATGTCCATTAGGAAGTAATAGCTGGAGTATGCTCCACCACTGCTGTTTCTGTGCTGATTATGTAAAACAGCTGTCAGTCAGGAAATTCCTTTGGGAAAACTGCTCTTCCTACTTTCCAAATTAATTACATTAAATGTGGTGACTTACATTAAGGAATGGGAGCATGGAGGAATGGTTATAGGAAGTTTACTTCTATGCTACCAAAAAGTTTTGATCAGCTGTTTTCATGGAGTATGACTGAACTTCCCATACTAATTTATTCTCCAGCTGGGATGAATACGGAAAAGACCTGGACCCTTTTAACATCTTTGTCGGCAACACGGACAGCGGGACCGAGCGCACCCTCAGCAAGTTTGCCAACGACACCAAGCTGTGTGGTGTGGTCAACACGCTGGAGGGAACAGACGACATCCAGAGAGACCTTGAGAGGCTTGAGAGGTGGGCCAGTGCGAACCTCAAGAGGTTCAACAAGGCCAAGTGCAAGGTCCTGCAGATGGGTCAGGGCAATCCCAAGCACAGATACAGGCTGGGCAATGAGTGGATTGAGGGCAGCCCTGAGGAGAGGACTTGAGGGGGTGTTGGTTGACAAGAAGCTCAACATGACCCAGCAATTTGCAGCCCAGAAAGCCAACTGTATCCTGGGCCGCATCAAAGGAAGTGTGACCAGCAGGTTGAGGGAGGTGATTCTCCCCCTCTACTCTGCTCTCGTGAGACCCCACCTGCAGTACTGTGTCCAGCTCTGGGGTCCTC
>JAOBAS010000013.1:8015906-8029477 GCA_025311575.1 Elanoides forficatus | reverse complement strand
CCCCCCGCCCCCAACAACAATACTTTGGAGAACGTTTTGGTATGCACAGTGCTTAGAGCAGGATCCGGAATAGGGTCATATTTTACTTGATGTCCAAAACACTGGCAGCGAATAACTGCATTATGTATTACAAATTTAACTAAAGAGTCTGGGTCAAATCATGATTCTGTAGATGCATTCATTGTGATTCTGCTGCTGAATTATTCTGCAGAGTCATGCAGAATGAAAATAAAAGCACTTGGGTCTATTTCAAAGGTAATAAAGATTTGAATGTTAGTCCAAATAGCAATGTAGGTGCATTTTTTTATATTCCCGTGCTGTTTGTTTGGAATAAATAAAGTTGGGGTAGTAGGTAAAGGGTGAGGTTGAGGGTAATGCTGCTTCTTATTTTCTAGAAAATATTATTTGTGCTTAAGAGCTGAAAATTTTGTACTTGCTAACAGAGTTCTGATTTTTATTACAGTAATGCTTAAGAAATGTTATTAACTTGTCTTATGTGAAAAGTCTATTCAAACAAAAAGAGAGTTCATTATTATACTTGTAAAAGCATATCTTCTGTGCATTTCTGTTGGAGGAAAAGAGCAGAATTAGGTGTTGCGGAAAGCCTAACAGGAGGAAAGAAGCCAGCTAGAATTTCAGCTAGGTGGGACTGGCAGAGAAAAAAATCTGTGCTGTTTATAGACTGTTTGACATCACAGTTTTGGCAGAAAATTTTAAAATTCCTGTTTGTAGAGTCCAGTTTTCACTTTTCATATAGAGCTATTTGAATTTTAAATACTTGTACATCTGTTATTTTTTTCCTTTTGCTTTTACTTTCTCCTCTCGGAATCAGATTGATATCAAGACAAATTTCCATCATTCTATTGAGTTGTTATGAGCTTTTCTGTTTCTGACAAAGCTTGTAAACTGTCATTTAAAAAAAAAAAAGAAGTCTTTTTTTGTCACTTATATCTGACTTAAAAGTACTCTTGACAGGAGGGTTTTTTTTAATTATTATTTGTTTAGGAGGAGGACAGAGGGTGGTAGCTATATTTTACGTTGGTTCTAGCTTCTTTTTACAGTTTGTCAGTGCAAGAATTGTCTCCTGGTAGGCTGCACCACCTAAGAACAATCCAAATAATTTTAGCTTTCAAGCCACTCTTTGTTTAATGTATCGAATAAACTTCCTTACTTTGTCCTTTCTTGACTTGTTGCTACCACATTGTGGTTATCTTTTCTGCGTTTTTTTTTTCTCTTTTTCAAAAGGGAGGAATCAGGACTAAGGTGAATTTGTTAGGCACTTCTTTCATTTGTGACTTTTACTGTAATGCTATTAGTCACACATACAAGTTGGCACTGGAACAGGCTTCCTAGAGAGGTGTCTGTGCTCCAAGCCTGTCAGTGTTTAAGAGGCACCTGGACAATGCCCTTAACATCATGCTTGAACTTTTGGTCAGCCCTGAGGTGGTCAGGCAGTTGGACTAGATGATCGTTGTGGGTCCCTTTCAACTGGAACTATTCTGTTAGTATTGTTAAAAGAAATTTTTTTTTTTTCTGATGGAGAAGTACTTTACCTGGAGAAAACTTAACCTAATAGCCTGTTTTTGAGTTCCACCATTTACTTCTTTATAGCAGGACCAAAAAGGAAAGAAGTAAGTCCAAGTAAAACCTATAATGAAATAAGAGGGTTTTTCCCTAGCAGGTTTTGCAGCGAAATGAAGCCTTTTTCATTTTTAAAAGTTTCTTGTGTGTGCCTTAGTCTTATATAGGAAATTGGGAGTGAAATATTGACTGTGTGTGGTTCATGAAATAGTTTTATAAACTTTCTGGAACTGACAAGTGTTTAGATGGCCAGTGTCACTTTTTTTAAGTGTACAGCTCACTCTAGTATTGTTGAATCAGTTTGTTAATGAGCTGGTTGCAAATGCTGCTTAGTAGTGAACAGTGGTTATTCAGACAAATGCTGTGCAGAAGCATCACAAAACTACTGCATAGCTTGGCATAAATAGCTGTTTTCACACAAATGGACTTAAATGAGGAGAGACTATAGTGTGGGTGTAAGGTATATATTAAGATGAGATCTTTAATAGCTATGAGCAAGAATAATACAAATAGATCCCCCTTTTCAAAACGTTTGCTTTAAAAACTGCAGGAGGAATTGAGCCTGCCTAGTTTATGCTAAAATAAAAAAGTGAACACATGGCTTATGACAAATCATGAGAAGTATGACTCAAGATGTCAGCTATCTGTAGTTTTGGAACGTGTCAAAGCTGATTTGCTTCATTTACTTTAGATTTTGTGCATTTGTGAGGATGTGTAAAACTGAAGGGTCTGGAGCAGGATAAAATAACAACTGTATTGCATATGTAGTTCTAATATTTGTGGTTAAACCAAAAAAACCCCAGTAATTATTAATCTTTGAGAGACAAGTTCAGATTCTGCAGACATGAAGTCTGGTTTCAGATAGAATTATACGAAGGGCATTATTTGTTAAGTTTTTGCGCTCCTTTTGATAGGAGCGGAGGAGACAAAAGCTAAGGAAATGGGTCAGGGCTGTTGATGGCAGAAACTGTACGTAGCTTTGTCACTTCTTATGGCTATTTTGGTATTTTAGGGCTCTCAAGCATGTATTTTGACTGTGATTCCTCCTTTAAGTAGAAGAAAGCAAGTTTTATTTGCATGTTACTGATGAGAAAAAATGAATCAGAATAGCAAGTTCTGAATTCAGTGGATTATTTTTTACCACTCTTCTAACAGGGTGTCTGTCTGATGACATTGAATTTAGTCGTTTTAGATGAACTGATCGGCACAATCAACTGTAACTTTATTAAAAAAAAAAAATTCTAATATTTAAAAAAAAATCCTTTTTCTTTTTTTCACTTGTGTGAATTTTGTAAGTCATTTAACTTTTAGGCAGTCAAATTCAAACAGCTTGCAAGGCTTTCTACAAAAGTAATACAATTCACAGAAGGAAAGCCCCGCTTTCCTGGAAACAGCGAAATGTTTGTCTGCCGATGGGAAGTAGTGAGTGAATTCCTTATTTTGCTTTTCTTGCCATGCAGCTTTTGCTTTATCTATTAAACTGTCTTTGTCTCAACCCATGAGTTTTTGCTCTTTCACCCTTCTGATTTTCTCCCCCGCCCCACTGGGTGGGAGCTGGTGAGTGGCTGTGTGGGGCTGAGCTGCCAGCCAGGGTTAAACCACGACAGGAGCAAAAGAGAAAACATTTCCTCCTTCACTAGAAGGTGGTGGTGGTGTTGATGGGAATTACTGGTGTAAGCAAGGCTTTTCCAGAGCCTCGGTTTCAGATACCAGTACTCTTTATGTGAACAAACTGCTAGAATATATGAAGCGATTACAGTGTGTCAGCAAGATAGGAGTGCATTTGATGAAGAACGAGGTATATTCCTGTTAATTGGGTGTAATACAGAAGCATCGTTCTGCCTAAAATGTCAGTCACAGCCTTCTCTAGTTGCAGAATAACAAAACATCACAAGCTTTTACTGCAGTACGTTTTTTCTTCTGCAAAGTAAAACTGTGAAGACATATCTCAGGCTGTGCGAAGGATAAAACTACTACGTGCCAAATCCTGTACAAGAACTGAAGAAAACTGAGTCTCTATCCTCCCTCTTAATTTTATTATTTTAAATTCTCTTTGTTACAGTCTAAGCTGACAATAGCTTATGCATTTTAAAAGATGCTATTTCTTAATGGAGAGCTTTATGTTAATATGATATTACTGTTGTCACATTTTGAAGCTTTTTTTCCTTGTTATATAAGATGGTCTTCTGATCTAGAATTATAGTAGTTCAAAAGAATGAACTGGTTTTGTCTGGGCAGTCATTAATACTGGTTCAACATTGTTATAATCAAGGGGTGAGAAGATCTGTTGCTGATAACAGGAGCTTGTTTTAGTACTGTGCAACTGAAAACTGAGCAGTTGCACAAACTAGGCATGTTTGTAGCCTAATAGAGGACCATGTAGACCAATTTTAAAGTTGAATTACTTAAGCCCACATTTTTGTTTAAAAACTTTAGATATTAAAAGCAAAAATCCAGTTGTGGAGCTTTGACAAGGTCTTGTTACTTAGATGAGTTGAGGCAGAATGTTTTTGCATTGTCTGCTACACAGCTATGTTATGTAGTTGGTATATGTGAATCTTCCAAAAATTCTGTAAATGTTGTTCTCCTTACAATCTTTGTCTCATCTTTATCTTACAGTAACTTAAATTGAGCACATGGCTATTTAAATATAATACTGAATATATACATTTTGTACTATGATTATGAAGGAGCTTATTAGTCTATGACCAACTGTGCCTTGGAAGTCAGAAAGTAGTAAATACCAACAGTTCTTTGTATGAGGTGGCATGTGCTGAATAAAAGAATTAATTAGGACCAGCTGGAACGAATTATAGTACTTAAAGGTCATTATTTGTTTTTATCCTTAATATACTATAGTTTTCTTATGAATGTGTGTAATAATATGGGGAAAAAAAAGATTAAACCAGTAATTCTTCAAAAATACTATATTCTTTATCAAACGTTTTGTTTGCTCTTTCATATAATAGGTGAAATATTACAGACACTTGGCACCTGATCACTTGCTTCAAATATGCCATCGGCTTGGACCGCTTCTAGAGCAAGAAATTCCCCAAAGTGTCCCTGGAGTGCAGACGTTATTAGGAGCTGGCAGACAGTCTTTGCTTCGTACAAACAAAAGTATGAAAATTTTATGAGAATTTTGAGAGTTCTTGATATGTTATGCCTTTTCTGTGTTTTTGCATGAAAAAACGCCTACATTTTTTGTGTAATTTTTTTAAAAACAGGTTGCAAACATGTTGTATGGAAGGGATCTGCTCTTGCTGCGCTACATTGTGGGAGGCCTCCGGAGTCCCCTGTAAATTATGGCAGTCCACCTAGTATAGGTAAGTCAATTTTATTCTGGCATTGCCATTGTAATACCTAACTTCCTGGGTGATTGATTATTGTGATGATGAGAGCTAAGTAGTAGCTCTGTTTATATTTGTCTTTGTTTGTCATGTACCTTACCTTTAGTATTATTTTTATTAAGATGTTATGTTGTCATATTTACCAGTTTGTGTGTGTGTGTGGGGGGAAATGGGTATTCTAAATTCATCTACTAGTTCTGCTCTGAAGCTAATTTTGTCTTTGAAGTATGAAATGGAATAAAATATATTTCAACAGTGAATACATACAAATTGTTTTTCTTAAAGATGTAATAAAGCTGTCAGTAGATTAATAATTAGTACTATATAACAACATAAAACCAGGACAGTATAGCCTGCAACTGTTGTTGGGGAGAATAAGTCATGTAGACTGGTAATGGTTTTCTTTGGAAAGATTTGAGTGTCTTGTAGAAGTTACTTTCTCTGGTCCATTCAGTAATGTTGTAGCTGTGCTTCAGTTTGCTGTGCTATATCATGAAGCATACATGCACTGTCTATACAATTGAAAAACTGGGAAGCTGGAGGTCGGAGGTATTCTTTTTGTTTTTTAGTTATTATCTTTAAGCTCTCATATAGTCACTAAAATGTGTTCATGGCTTTCAACCTTTTAACAAGAAGATACATGTTTTTTTTTTAGTTGCTCAAAGAATCAAGATGTGTGATATTTTGGGAGATTCTTTAAGGAGCATCCTTTTTGTTTTGTTATGGATAGGAAAATGGGCAAAATCACTTGTGTCTTTTCATCTTTCTCTGCTGATGTCCAGGGAAGGGGGAATGATTAAGACCAAATTACCAGTGTGGATTATACAAACACAGTAGTGGTTTATACCAAAATGGTAGTTTCAGATGCATGTGCAGTGTTGGATTACAGTGGGCAGAGAATATTCAGTTGATTGACTCCTGATCAGGTGCAGCTGCTGCAAAGACACAGATTTTGGTCTTGGCAAAAAAGAGGAGACTAAAGGTATATTGAGGAACTAATGAACAGTGTGCAAATATATAGGGAGGTGCTTTTTGCAACAGGCATTTTTAATGTGGTAGCTTGCCATTACAGTTTTTCAATATCTAAACTCCTTTTGGAGGCAATTGGTAGCCTGTAAGTTTTCCATTATTTGGGAGATAAATATATATTTATTTTATATGTACGTGTGTATATATATATAGATATATGATAGAGCTTAATTTGGGCTATTAATATTATTTCTAATGTTGAAGAAACTCCGAATCTCAAAATGCATACCATTATACTTTACCCAGAGAATTACAGTTCTCTTGTAACAGCTGAAGCAGAAGCGTGCTGCAGCTAAGCAGCTCTTAAGTTGAGCACAGCCAATTTTGACTTGGTCAGATGGCAAAATATTTGGTGTCATAGTAGCTCTTTCTTTTTAAAGCACGAGTTGCGTGCTTTCCATGGTATTTCTGTAGTTGCTCGGAATATAGGAAGAGAACGTGGTTTTGCTGGGTGTTCAGAGCCAAGTTTTCAGAACCTCCTCAGCTAGTATGCGTATTGGTCATAGGTGGTTCACTTGAACAGTCATGTAGCACCTGCATCCATTCAGTGTGGTTTTGTTTATAGCTTCTGTTTTGGTATTAATGTAAAGAGTTACTTCTGTGTTGTGCTCTAGATGGTGGGGAGAAAATGCTCGTTGCTGAATAGAATAATGCCCATCTTGATTGGCTGTGCATTGGCTTGAAGATTTTAAACTTGGAAAATCTTGGCCTAGATTAGCAGCTATTTCTGCAAGGTGACAGGAGGACTGAGCTTTCTAATAGCTGAGATATCTTTAGTGGTTGCCTTACCTTTTCCTTTACTTGGGAATACATTTTAAAACATGTTGGAGAAATCAGAATGGAAGAGGACTGTTTTGCATTGTACTGTAGCTTGGTCCATGGTATAGAGTGTTTAAAGGAAAAAAGTCCAGTGTATGAAATCCACGGGAGCTGGAATTCAAAGAAAGTTGTAGAGTTGCCGTGGTAGTGGAATTAAATGTTAAGAAAAATAACTTTCAGACTCTTTTTTTAGGGGAGAACAAGTAAGGCTTTCTAAATAAATGTTATTTTTATTGAACCTTTTGCAGAACACTGAATATTTGCAAAATTACAGTTATTTCAACATACCACTTTTTTCATGACCAATAATTTCCTTTTCCAAACATTGAGATAAGTGCTGGTAAGTGAATGTTGAAGTGTATTTGGATTTTTTGGATGTCTGGTTCAGAGCTGTGTGTTAAAGCATTTGTTTTTGATTTATCCTATTCTCATCTGATCCTCTCAATGAAATCGTGAACTGGAATGACACTTCTTTTATAAATTGAACTAGAAAATTTTGTTCTGTTTCCCTAAATAACTTCTCCATTTTCCCCTGGGAAGGCTGTATTTTATGTATTTGCCCAACAAAGAAAAGTCGGAACCTATTATTCTTCAGGCTGTATGTATTTCAGGTGGAGGACCCGCTAATGGTTGAGGAACAGAAAAGATACTGAAGTCTTTCTGTCTTGTATAGGAAAACTTAATTTACGTTTCAGTGAACATAAAAAATATTCATTCTTTTCCTAGCCTGAATCAATGTAATTATGATGCTGATGGGATATGCTTTAGAATTAAATTTTTGTGTGTTGTTCCAGCTGCCTTGTAGGTAGCTGGTTTATATGCAGATATGTACAAATATATACTTCTCCAGAAAACTACAGAATATCTTTAGAACATAATAAAGAGAAACAAAACTTGAATATGCAATAATCTTTGTCCAGTTGCTATCACTTTTGCAACATATCTTGTAAAAAGTTGCTGAAGTGTTTAATTAAGAACAAAAGAGCTATGGAGCTATGTCATGTGATAACTTGTTTTGTTAAAGATCCCATTTTCTTTGATGCAGAAACAGAAAAAGAAGTGTTTTTCAGTAGTTTCCAGGAACTGCTGAAAAAGCACAGAACCAAGGCATAAAGCTTTGAGAGCTTTGAGCTCAAAGCTCTTGGGAAGCTGGCTACTCAGGTGTGAAGACCTGAATGAGACTGGCTGTTTGCACCAGACAATGAAGAATGTTTTTATTGACTGGTGAATGTATCTGCCTTTCAAAAATAGTATTTCATGGTCTTACTGAATACTCCACTTCAAGAAAAGTTCTGAGGCATTTTGCGCTTTTCTCACAGTTTATTAAATGATGCTGCTGGTTTGGCTGTAAAGAGAACGTGAGGTTTGGAAAGTAGTGTAGATGTCTCTTGTTAGAAATATAGTATATACTTTAGGCCTAAAAGCTAACCTAAGAGTACTTTGTGTAACTATATTATTCTGTCAATTATAGTTTAAAAAAAAAAAAAAAAGACCATCTTGTGTAAAAGGATATGTGTAAAAGTAACATCTTGTTTCATATGTTTATTCAAATCTAAAGTGAATTATACTAAAGTAGATGTCTTGTTATGTGAGAAGAAATGAGCTATAGAAGTCTTATGGAACTTATACTTGGAGTAAAATACAAACTGAGTAAATATATAGTGAAAGCAAGTGGGATTGCATTGAAGTCAGAGAACAGTTTGGAAATGCTTGAGATCGTATAGCTTTCATTTGTTTTTACCTTCTACCCTTCAAAACATCTCACTTCGTACCTCTCTGAATTAGTAAGGGTTGGCAGTTACTTTTGTTGAGCAAATTAATACTATATGTAAAGTTTCAGGTACATATAGAATTTTTATATTTTCAGAAATGGTCCAGTGAGGAGTTGGTATACTTTTACCTTCATGAAATGCCCAGAGACAAGTTCTGGCTTGATCAGATTTCTAGGTTAACCACTTCATTGATGATCATCTATAAACCAGGAGACTTGGCGTACTGTATAGAGTTTAGAAGTTGAAGAGAAAAATGGTAGGAGGGTAGAAGTCAATTCAAGTTGCTTTTTTTGATCTTGGACATCTTTACAGAAGGGGGGGAAAAAAGCCCCCAGCAACTCAAAACTGAGTGCTTGATATGTTTAACCTTACTAGCTTAAAGAGTGAAAGGAGGTGTCTAGCAGTCTCTTTTTTATTATTTTTAACAGCTTTGAATGTCTTGGTATTCATTAGAGGTGTGTCTAGCCTCTCAAGGTAATGAAACTTGATTCAATGTGAGTAGAGTTGTAAGCGAAGTATGTTCTTTAGGTGTCCTTCCACATTTCTTCTGAATCTAGTTCTATTTTCATGTGAATGGAATGGGAACGAAGGTGGATTCTATTCTTCAGAATACAACTTTCATTAGTTAAATATAACTCCAGAAAGGAAGAAAATGGAAGATGAGCTATAATGATTTTTGTGTGTGCTTTTTTAAAATGTAACTTACACTTAGTACAAAATTCAATTGGGTTTATCACTGACTAATGGATAAGGCAGATTACTGTTCCCCATCTTTAAGGCATATTTCATAATCTAGGATAAGACCATGTAAACAAGGTGATGGAATTGGTCACTTTGATAAAACCAAAATAAGAAAGCCAGGGGCAGGGGGAAATCAGCATAGCTAATACTGCTGTATCTTTCAGACCCCTAAATTTATCTTTCTTTTACAGGTTGTTGTTTTTCTCTGAGCTGCTTGTTTGGGTGGGGAGTGAGTTAGAAACATTCTAAAACTTTGAAGGCATTCATTTGGTGCCTGTTGCCTGCCTTTTGAGTGGGAGAAAAATCTATACTCTAAGTTCCACTGAAAACTCCCACCGCTTTACCTTCATTAGGACATTTAGCTTCTCACAGGAGCCACCCCTGCAGCCTCTCCTCTGCTACCAAAACCCCACCACAAAAACCCCAATACAGTCAGCAGCAGAAGGAACAGTAGGACCTGCTTCTGAATGGGGCAGGGGACCTGGTGACAAAAAACCTGGAAAAGCTGAGGTATTCAAAGCCCTCTTGGCCTGGGTCTTCACTGGTAATACCAGCCTTCAAAAATTTCAGGCCCTGGAGACCAGGGGGAAGGTCTGGAGCAAGGAAGACTTTGCCTTGGTGGAGGAAGATGAGGTTAGGGAACGTTGAAGCAAACTACAAATCTAAGTCTGTGGGCCCCAATAGGATGCACCCCTGGGTGTTGAGGGTGCTGGCTGATGTCATTGCAAGGCCGCTCTTGTTGAAATGTTTGTGGTGGTCAGGGGAGCTTCCTGAGGACTGGAGGAGAACAAATGTCACTCCTGTCTTGCAGCAGGGCAAGAACGAGATTTTGCGGAACTAAAGGTGGGTCCTCCTCACCTCGGTCCTTGGGCCAGTGATGAAGCAAATACTCCTGGAAGCCAGCATACTAAGGACAAGAACGTGGTTGAGAGTAGTTGGGTGTTGATCTATGAAGAAGTCACGCCTGACTAGCCTGATAGTCTTTTAAATGAGATGCATGGCTTGGAAGATGAGGGGACAGTAGTGAATGTTGTTTATCCTGACTTCAGCAAGGCTTTCTAAACTGGCTCCCATAGGACTTCCACTGACAGACTGATAAGATACGGGCAGAAGTGCTGGGCTCAAAGGGTTATGATCAGCAGAATGAATTCCTGTGACTGGCGTGAGGGCCAGTCATTAGTGGTGTACTCCAGGGGTTGATACTAGAGCCTGTATTGTTCAACATCTTCATTAGTAGCTTGGATGATTGAACAAGAAGTTTTGCAGACAATGCAAAAGTAGGAGGAGTGATTGATGGATCAAATGGTCTGTGCTGCTATTCAGGGGGACCTCGGCAGGCTGGAGAAATGGGTCAACGGGAATCTAATGAAGTTCCACAATGGGAAGTGCAAAAGTCCTGCCCCTGGGGAGGAATAACATCATGCACCAGTGGACACTGGGGGCCGACCAGCTGGAAAGCTGCTTTGCGGAAAACGAGCTGGCTGTCCTGGTGTTGGAACATGTCAGAGGTTGAGTCTACAATGTGTCCTTGCACGCAAAAACCAAGCAGCATCCTGGGCTGCTGAAGGCAGTGCATTGCCCTTAGGTTGAGAGTGTTCCTTCCCCTCTACTCAGTGCAGGTGAGATCACACCCGGAGCGCTGGGTCCAGCTCTGGGCTCCTCAAGAAAGACATGGACAGACTGGAGCTAGTTTAGCGAAGGACCAGGAAGATAATGAAGGGGCTGAGGTATCTGTCATACAAGGAGGAGCCAAGAGAGCTGGGATTGTTTAGCTTCAAGAAGAAAAAGCATGGCGGGGGGGTGTTACCAATGGGTATAAATACCTAAATAGGAGGGTACGGTGAAGATGGAGCCACACTCTTCTCACTGGTGCCTCCTGACAGGACAGAGGCCATGGACACAAACTGAAATAGAGGAACTTCAGTTTAAACATAAGAAAACGTCTTTTGGCAGTGATGAAAGCCTGGCACAGGTTGCCCAGAGAGGTTGCAAAGTCTCCATCCTTGGAGGTATTCAGAACCTGACCGGACACAGCCCTGAGCAGTCTGCTCTAGCTGAGCTTGCTTGAGCAGGGGAATTGGACTAGATGATCTCTAGAGGTTCCTTTCCACCTCAACTGTTTTGTGGTTCTGTGATATCAGACCATTTCAGTCTTTAAGGCTGGTCATGTTGTATGAAGATGAGCCCAGTTACCTAAAAACTAGAAGCCAATTCATTTTGTTTGGAACCGATTGGTAAACAATTGATAGCAACTTAAATGATAAAATTTGTGGCAAAGTGTTTTTTACATGTTTAAAACATCAACAAAATACATGGCTTTCTCAGGCATTGGTTTCTACTGATAGTTATCTTCATTATTAAATATGTAGGCTCCTGATTTTGAAACTAAAATGTCATTTGGAAGCAAGTGGTAGATTGTCATCCCGTGTTGCACAACAACTATTTAGTAACATCTAGGTTTTTTTGTTTGTTTGTTTTAAATTTTATTTGTTTGTTTTTAAAGCAAGATCTTATGTGTGAGTAGTAGACAGGCATGTAAAGCTAAGTTAATGTTAATGTCCTTAGCTGGCCAGGCATTGGGTGGGAGTTCTTTCTGTGCAGTGTCCACTTCACAGTGCCTTTCCAGCAAGGAGCAGGCAATCTCTATTCTGTTGTTTTCTTCTTTCTTCCTTCTGACCCTTCTCTTCATGTTGGTTGATGCACTGTGAGGCCCAGCCAGTGCTCTCTAACCCTTCCTGGGATAAAGTCTCATCCTCCTTCCCTCCCTTAATTATGTATGGTTTGTGGCTCCCACTGCAGCTATTTAACTGCCTATACCTTATCACTCTTCCTGTGATTAACACCTTTGTTCATACTGACTCATTTGTGTGAGACCAAGCAAAATTTAAGCAAAGACAGAAAACCGCTAATGTGGCTAAAACAAGGGAGATATTAGACTTGCTGACAGGAGGGTTTCTAAAATAACTTTTTTTCCAAATGCAGTTAAAATCAAGCTAAAATAGATTAGAGACCATGTAATGCCTTACAGGCATTGATGCTAGATATGGGCAACAATCATTATAAAACCAAAGGTCTATAATGAGTACAAAGGCTTAATTAACTGTGGCCTTTCTCACCTTGGCTTGCACCAGAAAAATCAACTTCATTGGATGGCTGCAGGAATTTATTCTTGAGACACAGCTTTTTAAAAATTTTTACCTGTACTCTGGAGGAAAGAAATAAATGCTGTTGTGCTAGCAAAGTGTGCAAGTGACACATTAGAGTTGTCAGTGTTTGCAGTAAAAAGTGGGAATAGGTCAGAGAAATCAAGCTGGATTACTTGGCAAAGTCAATGAGAGTAAATACAAATGTAGTTAAATGGAAGGGCATATTGAAGAGCAATGGTGGATGTGAGAATTTTGTGCAAAACAACCACCAAAAAAAACCCCAGTTTGAGAAGTCCTTTAAAAATTACGTGTTCATGGACAGTGTTCAAACCTGCGGGAGATTGATTCTTCCTTTCTCCCCTGCCAGTTCCATGGTGTTGGTAAAAAATTTTTTTTCCCATAGAATGTCAGTTAATAATACTGGCTTTTTTCCATGTCAAATCACTTTTTAATTAACTTAATTTTATTTTTAACCAGTTTGGGGATTTGTGTGTGTTTTTAAGTTTTGATCAAGGTCAAAGAGTGATATAGATCCCACTTTTCTTGTTTCCAGTATCACCGTGTTGCCTCTTATTTCCTCCAGTAGGTTGTTACTGAGCAAGGGGCATTTCACCTGTTGAGTTTCCCAGGGATATGTGAACTAGTAGGAAGTTGCCTATTACCACTTCACATCAGCAAGAATACAATCAGAAATACTGGCTTAGGTTCTGTTAAACTTAAATCTTCTTCAGTGATTTAGAACAAACAAACCAAACTTGAAATTTCATCTCAAGTACTTTAAAAGGTTTTTCATAAATTCAGATCTATATTAAAAACTAAATGCTTATATGAAGTCATTGGTTGCTTTATCCTAAAGAGTCTGCTTACAGTTTTGATTTATTGACAGAACATCTCTGCAAATAAAAGTTTTAGTTAAGCTTTTTTCTGTTTTTGTGAGCTAGTTTCGTTTGAAGGCATTGCTAGAAGCTGATTTCCAACAACCATCTCCATCCTACATTAAGAGCAAACAAAAGAGGTGACTTCTGAGTAGGTTGAGGTTGTTGTGTAAGCTCACTTTATTGTTGTGACAAAGACCTTCCTTATTGTGTTTGTGTGTGTGCATGTGTGTGTTAGGGTTTTTTGGGGGGGGTGGG
>JAOBAS010000013.1:7990618-8001598 GCA_025311575.1 Elanoides forficatus | reverse complement strand
CTCCCAACCTCTTGTGCCCCTCCAGCCTTCTTGCTGGCTGGGCATCAGAAGCTGAAAAATCCTTGACTTAGTCTAAAGACTACTTGGCAACAACTGAAAACATCAATGTGCTATCAACGCTCTTCTCATACTGAATCCAAAACATAACACTCTATCAGCTACTAGAAAGAAAATTAACTCTATCCCAGCCAAAACCAGGACACCAAGTATACTACTAACGCTGGTGGGGCATGAAGATCAAACTAAGAAGATAAGGAACATAAGTGGTTACAATGCTAAATGACAAACATGGTACCAATTCATAATTCATTTTCACATTTAATGTAAATTTTCATTTTAATGAATTGCAACAGCTTCTTCAGTTTGTGCTAGAGTTTTGGAAAAAGTGTCTTACTGAAGAGCATAAATCCAGCTTGCTGTAGGATTTGTGATCTGTATTAAAATGCATCATGCTTTGTATATACTGTTGAGAATTAATGTAAGCTTGTATTTTGAATGCAGTGTGGAAAACTGTTAAAAGCATGGGGGGGAATATTTATCTACGTATGCCACTAGTTCTGTTTTTGTTCATTGTGTTAGTTAACTGTAATATCAAAACATCTAATGGTGTGGTTGAAATGATTTCTACCTTACTTCTAGGGATCAGATGATTGCCTTGTAAAAATCTGGGCAACAGATGATGGAAGGTTGTTGGCTACCCTGAGAGGGCATGCAGCTGAAATATCAGATATGGCAGTGAACTATGAAAACACCATGATAGCTGCGGGAAGCTGTGATAAAATGATCAGAGTTTGGTGCCTTCGAACTTGTGCACCTTTAGCAGTTCTGCAGGGCCACAGTGCATCTATAACATCGCTGCAGGTAGGTTTTTGCTTTGTGAACTCACTCTAGCAGTAAAATGCATCATTTGACTGAAAAAGGAATCACCTGAGCATGTTCTATGTAATGAAAATGCATGCCAGGCAACTAAGCCGTGAAGTGAGAAGGAATTTTCACGATACGTATTGTGAAATAACACGTGTTTATTGTCAAAATGCCTGACCCTTGAAAAATGCCAGACATAATGCTTGTTCAAAAAAATTGCACAACACACGTGGACAGTTCTGTTTTGAAGTATCATTCCTTTGCAGGCTGTGATTCTCAGCACAGGTACATTAAGAACTGCGGTCACTGCTGAACGCTTTGGTTTGTTTCTGTTCAGAGTTGCATGCTGTTGCACAACTTGGGTTGTGGGGAGGGAGAACCCAGAGTGTTTTGGCAAATAACCCAGAAGGGTTGTTCTGAAGGAAAAGAATGACTCTGAGCAGCATCGTGTTATTTTTGTGTTCATTGCAATTTATTTTCCTTAAGTATGGTTTAAGACTTGATTTTTTTTTTTTTTTTTTTTTTGTGAGAAGTCAATGACTTGAGGAACTTCTCAGCACATCTGGAACAGATTAACAGGAGACCTTTTCTTTTTTCTTCCCCCCCTCCCCCCAGTTCTCTCCACTGTGCAGTGGCTCAAAGAGATACTTATCTTCAACCGGGGCAGATGGAACAATATGCTTTTGGCTGTGGGATGCTGGCACCCTTAAAATAAAGTTAGTTGCTGTTTTATTTGTTGCTATTTCTTTATTTGTAAATAAGAATGATGTACAAATGTTGGAGAAAAATTTAACTTGTCACTGGCTGGTTCACTGTGTGGTTGTCAGGTATGATCTATTTCTGATGTAGCTATAGCTTGCTTGCTTATCTTTTAAGGCCTAAATTGATAATACAATATTTTGTGGAGTGAAGCAAGTAACTGTATACCCAGTTATATTCTCTGTTCTCTGTTATTTTAGTAAAAAAGTGTAATGATTTTTTTTTTTGAATGTGATGTCAAAATTGGCGCTTTTTGGTTCTGTTCTCATCTCTTAATCCCAAACAAAATGAAAATTATGTTGATAAAATGATTGCAATTTACACTTGAAAATCCAATTTTTTTTTAGGAGACGGTAATGTCCTAGTATAGATTAGGATGGGGTATTTTTTATGTTTGTTCTTTCCTTATCTGTATTACCTTTTCCTAGTTGCTCTTTGCTGTAGCATGGTAGGAGGCAGAATTCTTGGGCAGCTTTGTATTGGTGGCTGAAGTTGAGCCTGAAATTTCTGTCTTCAAAGTTTAAGATATTAAAAATGTTGTCAGGACCCTCAAATAGAGATAGTTGGTTTTGGTTTTTTTTTTTTTTTTTTTTTTAAATTAACTTGTTCAATGGCTTTCAAATGCTTTTTGCTCCTTCCTTTTCCTTATCGTGAAACACCTGTAGCTTAAAAATGCAAATGGTTGTTTTAGTAATCATTAGTGATTTAGCTTTGGGGATGGGATGTGCTCTTACAGATATTCTTCTGGCAGGTAGGTTCCATTTTCTTGTAGTTTTGGTAATTGCTGTTAGAATCTCTTTCTTGCAGTGCGCCAAGGTTATGCAGGGCTGGTAGGTGTGTTTGCCTAGGTACTTCTCTAGTTGTCTGGGTCTTAACTATTTTAGTGTTCTCTGGGTGTTTTGGCTCTTTTTTGATACTCTAGTTGAAGCTGCTTCTCAGGCTGTTAATCCTCTGCTGCCTGGCACATGTGGTAACCAAAGTAAGACTCTCCTCCTTACTGAGGAGAGGAGAAAACAGCTTACATGCTTATTTTTAACATATGAAGGAAAGGAGTTGCCACCATGTTATTTTTCTAAGTTCTCTCACGTCAGAGTTCTTGTTGACAAGATGAAATCTTAATCTGCCTGATTTGTAAACCTTTTGAGACCACGTTTCTCTCTCACTTTTTCCTTTTTTTTTCTTTTTTCTCCTTTTCCTGAGTAAAGTTTGAGTCTATGGAATTGAATTTTGAAACAAATTATGGTATTAGAGAATAGTGGAATCCATGAGACTTAGGTCGGTTATACTATTATGAGCTGGGAGATGAATGTTTAGAAATCATGAATGTTTGGATGAATCATGGAGTTGGATGGGATTTGTCTTGAGGTAAAACTCAGGGAGTGAGAAAGCTGGTGTCAGTTATGGTAGGGGATTCTCAACTAATTCCTTTCCATGGTGATACGTAAATGTAGAATAAAAATTTTCAGTGAGATGCACTTAGCAAATATTAAAGGAATAGAAGATTTTTGAGTAATGTTTTAATGTATAAGTAGTTGCAGCAGATGTGGTCAGACACTGGCATAGGGAAAACAGATTAGTTCAGCTGTCTTGTGCACCACAGCAAGGAGAGGTGGTCTGGCAACCCAAGTCATGCCAGTGATTCATGTTGCTTAACAACAGAGTGCAGAGTAAGTTTCGAGACTGGAATTTGTGCCACCCTTACCTTTTGTTGTGGAAGTATTTTAAAGATTATGTTTGAAAAGACAGAGGAACCCTTTAAGCTCTGTTTCTTCAGTCTGCAAAAAGATGAATGCATGAAGATGAGACATGTACAGCCGTGAGGGTCTTGAGGAGGGCATATGATGAGTAATTGCTTGTTCACCCTTATTGTACTAGAGGGTATCAAGTGAAGGTAGCTGATTCCAAATTGGAAGGAGATGGTTCTTTACAAAACATGCAGTTAATTTATGAAACTCCTTGCTACAGGGTATTATGCATTATATGAAGATATTAAAAGGCATCACTGTGTACTTTTTCTGCTCTTACACATCCAGTTTTGGCTACTTTGGAGGCAGGATACTGGTCTTAGATCTTTGTTTGAACTTAGTAGAGCTGTTAGGTATTTGAAGTAATTGATGCTTTTTGATTCAACCTACAACTTGTTAAAAATATGGTAAAGTCTAAATAAGAAACAGATAGGTCTTTTGGGACTGGAACGTAATAGTATGTTACAATATCAAAATAGTCAGACACCCAGAAAAGTCTTAAAGTAGCTCTTCCGGAATTGAACAGTATACTAGTTCAGGGGAATTTGTTAGTTACAGGAAACTTTACATAATGTGCTGAACTGTAAATGTTGTCATGCTTATTCCAGTAAACCAAAATAAATGATACTGGGAAACTTAGAGTCCAGTGTAATTTTCCACAGGGAGGCTGCATTGTATGGACAGTGCGTCTCAGTAATGAGTGCATGTTGTCATAACAGTTTTTGATGAGGTGATTGCACTTCCTTACATCTTTAGATCTGGATCTGCTTCCAGAGCTGTGGAAACATGTCAGGTTCCCTCCACATCCATTCTGTAACGTGCTGGGGGGAGACGAGTGCCAGCAAGATAAGAGCCTCAAAGGAAAGAAAGATTCCCGTTAATTTTTTTCGTAAGGCCCTTTGTGAGGTTCTTTTTTTAAAAACATGATGTGTAGGCCATCTGGAAGAGAGAATAACTGGTGGGGTGGGAAGTTTGTCCTTCCTTTTACTGCTATAGTAAAAAATACAGGCTTGCTTCTATTCGGTATCTCTAAAAGAAGGCTGGCAGAGAAAATAAGATCTTTTACCACAATTATTTAGGCTCTGAGCTTGCTGCCATGTATCTCGGTTCTAGCACCACTCCCACCCCAGGAAGGAGAAATCGGAGCTTTTGAGCAAGACCAAAAGATCTGAGTAGTACAGGTGAGGGATGCTGTCACATGCTTAAGTCAGAACTTGATTTCACGCTCCTCCTGAGCATGACTGCAGCTTATCCTTTAAGAATACGATTGCTGTCAGTGATGTAAGTGTGTTACTAAGTTGTCCAATACTTTAAATGGGGACTGGTGCTGAAGTCTTTAAAATTTCAGCTGCTTAAAAAAAAAAAAAAACCAACAACATATATACCCCACCCCCTGCTTTTTATACTGACCACTACTTGAATCATCTAGCAGTGAGTTAACGAGATGCTGGGTAGCCTCATGATGATCATGTGGTTGATTGTAGTTTCAAGACAATTGGCAGTGCCAGCAGTATTTTGCTGAACTTTTTAATGAAATATGGGAAAGGCAGCATTTAGATACACTACTGTGTTCAGTGCGCTCTCGAATAAAAAATAATCAATTTTTTTCTTAACTATGCTGAAAACTGTTTCAGTGGAACCCAGCTTGGATGGTTAAGTCTACTGGATCAACTCCCTGTCTTTAACTGAAAATTGGACTTAGCCCCTCCTGGGAGGAACTCCCTCTGAAGGGAATCTTTCCCTGTCAGCTTCTTCAGGAGATGAGGAAACTCAAAATTGTTCTTTATTCCCCACTTACAAGATGAAAATATTATGGAGCAATTACTTATCTCAACAGATAATGAATAATTGGAAAACTCATTACCTTGAAAACTAGTATTTGCCATTAAAATGGACTGTGACATCCTTTAAGCCTTCTAATGTCTAGTGCCCTATCCCACTTATGTTTTCTGTTTGTTTTTTTAATCTCTGCAAATGTTTGTTTTGTTTCATTCTTAGATTGCAAAAATCCTTGTATTCAGCTTTGCCAGCAGCTCTACTGCAGTATTAATAGTATCTCTGAAATTAGAGGCTTTCCATGTTGGTCTCCCAATTTTTTGATAACCTTGTTAATTGAGGCATGTTCAATATCTAGGTCACACATATGGCCCGGACAGGAGATGCTTGGTGACTGAGCTCTGTTTTGATAAACTGCAAAAGGAAACACTACAGTAGATTTTGTGCCATAGGATGAAACACAGACATTGGCATGGCTGGCCACAAAATACTCATGTTGCTCAAAGGAGAGTGATCAGCCTTGTTCACTTGCTTCTGTGACTAGTGTGGATGCATGCTCTTCAGTGTTAGAGAGCCTCCTGTGTGCTCCTGTTCTTTCAGTGAGGAGACTTCTGACCAGGCAGTTACTGTGTATGCCTAAAAGCAGTAACATTCCAGGTAGATAAATTTGGTTTCCAAATAGAGGAATGGTAAGGTTGGCTGTTGCTACAGGTAAGGATGTCAAGGAATGTGGCTCAAACAAGATGGGGAAAACAATTAAAATTTAGGCAGTCAAGACTTTCCCCATATTTAGTCTCCTGTTACTATTCTGAATGGTGATAAAAAACACAAGAGTTGGATCCTATATCAGTTGACAGTAGGGAGAAGAGAGAAAATCAGCCTTGGGTCATCAGAAATTCAAGAATAGTCTGCCTCAAGTCTAGGGGAGAATTACTACAACTGGTCAGTGCATCAAAGTTAAATTAGTTGCACTGCAAAATATTTCCATATGTATCTTCTCTGAGAAAGATGCTGAGTTTTCTTGTTGTTCTTCTGCCACCTGTTTGGATCACAAGTTTCCAGTGTTAGTCTGTTACTGGCAGACCATATGAACAAGGCAGCAGAACTGTCTCACAGATTTGGGTAGAGGAGTATACTATACTGCTTTTCTTTTCTATTTTTTCCCCCCTAATTTTAAAAAGAGGAAAAAAACTTAGGAAAAACATGTGCTGATGATTTTGATGTTCCTGTTTTGGGTAAGGCATTGATTTCTCAATTGTCATCAGTGTGGTGTGATACTTCCTGTCTGCTTTCTTAAACAGAAGGCACTTGATGTTAAAAGGGCTGATCATACATCAGAATTCAAATATGCAGAACTTTATCCATTAGCTTGTGAACAAAGACTTAATTTGGAGAGGTTATATCACACATGTTTTCTGGGAAGAAGCCTTGCTTGGGCCGCTACATGTCCAGAGTGAGGTTAAGTCTGCAGGGCTTGGATTAGGTAACCATTCCTGTGCTGTTGCTGCATTTTGAAGATGAACTCGAGACGTTTATATGGGTGAGCGTGTCCCTTAGTTGAGGGCACATAGACCAAATTGCTTCTTTGTCTGCTGCTCTGAGTGCAAATAATTTTTGGACCGCAGCCCCTCTCATTTCTGGATTCATGTTGAACTTAATACAGGTCTCCTCCAGGAGGAAAATGGTTTACCAGGGCTTTTCTGGACCTGTCTGTGAAATGTCTGTGAAGGTATCTTGGTGCCTTACAGCCACTTAATAATTGGATGGAGAATGTTTGTAAAGCAAAACAATTAGCTTAGTATCTTTAAGTTGCGAGAAATTATGCTTTTGTCCCCTTCCCTTGCTCCCCAAAAATACTGATTGCAGAGGTCATTTTGCAAAGACTGCAGTCTGCTCTATTGTAAAAGAATGCCATAATCTTTTGTCTCCTAATGCCCTAAAATAACACACATTGGAGAGACATAAGTTGGAGGATTTAACTTGGTTATCCAGACTAGAACATAAGTGCATACTTGCTCTATTTTGCAGCTGTCCTAACTCCAAAGGCAGAGTTCACAAACCACAGTGGAAGAAAACAGCAGCCTTTTTATCTATTTACACTTGCTCCAAATTATGTAAGCTGCATATTGAATCATCTGATAGTTCTTTTTACGTCAGTATCTCAGTTAAGAAGGGTTTCAACTGTTTCGTAGAATAGGTCTTTGTCTTGTTTAGTGTATGTTGTTGTGAAGTTTCCTTGTTGTGAGTGTTCAGGGAGTTAGCTTAAAACTCCTAGAGGAAAGTTCACAGAAACAGCCTATACTGAATGGACAATTTGGAGAATGATTTCTTAACTGGTATTCCTGGTGTCTATTGCTTTGTTTTATGCAACTAAGGTTTAATGCTTACTACTTTCTTTGAGAGAGCAATAGCTGATTAATGGAGAAAGGTCTCTTATGCATCTGCCTTCAGCTGAAATGAATTATATGGACCATTTTGCTTTTAAAAGAGAAAATTTTGAATAAGTTATGAATATGGATTCTTTTATGTTAAAACCAATCTTTAGTGATGACACTTGTGGGTGTAATGCTGCTGTTCCCTAGTAGGTTTATTCTTTGAGTGAAGATTGCAGATGGCATACTATGCAAGACCACCTACTGATTTGAGGTTTTTGCAGTGCATGAGCAGAATTGACGTAGTGATTGAAGAACCAGATCTGATTAATTTTGGTTTATACACTCTTAAAGTGCCAAATCCATTGAAGCTTTAGTTCTGCTTGCACATCAGGTTCTGAAATGCCTAAAAGAAAGCACAGGCTGTATAAAGTAAAATTCCTTACAAACTTCTAGCTATTGTCCTGACATTCTTTGGGCACTATTTGAAACTAGCCCACAAAGAATGTATGTCCTCTGAGAAAGTGGTATATTCTAATACTGTGGAAAAACTCTAAATTTATTAAAATTTCTTTTGTATCCTTTTCTATAAAGAGTGTGAAGCTCTGTTTCTCTCTTATAAAAGCAGCCGTGTGCTGCAGGAGAAAACCAGAGTTCCAGCACACCCAGTGGTTTAAACTGACGGTCACAGGCAACTGCCTCCAGTGTCTGTTCTGCTTTGCCAGTGACTTAAGGAGAGTGTTTTGTATAGCAATATTAGAGGGGAACAGAATTTAAGTTGTGATATACAACTCTCCTTGATACATGGATTACATAGTCCATCTGGATATCTTAGTTTTCTAAAGATCAGATCATGAAGCATAGTCACACAAAATTGTTTATAGATGGGCAGCCATCTGTTCCTTCATATTTAATTTTGTCCTTCTGTGCTTTATTTCTAAGATACTGACTTATTTTTTGAAGCCCTATTAGGAAATTATTTAACTGTTTCTCTATTTGTAGTCCAAGGCCAACAAAGTTTACAGAACGTCCTCGGCCTGGAGTCCAAATGATCTGTTCTTCTTTTAGTGCTGGTAAAAGACTTTTTTTTTTTCTTTTTTTTTCCTTTCTTTTTCTCTCTTGTATTAATATAAGAAGTCATTTGGAGAGTAAAATGAAGTACAGTAGAGTTACTGTAGGATATTTCTTGTTAATAAGATGGAATTGAGTTAAAGTAGCTATTAAAAAACCCCAGATATTTAAAATAGAAATTCAGAATCTGTGAATTAACTCTTGGTGATATAGAAATTCTTGAAAACAGTTAAATATAAAATGTTCAAAGTAAGTTGCTTGTGACTGCAAGTGTCTTAAAACATGATAATACCTTTTTCTTAGAGTAATTCTGAGAGTTGGCTTTATCTGAGATAGAATTTATAGGGGTTGGGACAAGAGGGTGTTGATTACCAGGTTCTCATGGTCTGAATTTCATTGATTCCAGACTTGGCAATTGAAGAATGCAACATAAATAATTGGATAAAATATCAAAATGACAGAAACTTATTTTCAGAAGAGGTACTGGAGCTTTAGTTCCATTCAGTTTTTGTTAAGATGGAGGCTTCTAAGGGCTTAGTCACAAACAAATTACTGTAGTTAGCTAATCTTTCAGATATAGCTGCAGATGCTTATTTATCTGACAGCAAATGTGAAATAATTCAACTCCAGTTAAACCTTTGAGTTTCTAAATCTTGTTTTTACTTAAAGGTTAGTTACAGGAATAGCTGAAATGAGATACAGTTATAAGTTTGAGGGAATAAATTTAAGTATTTGATGTTACAGCCATTTGAAAATAATGTAATAATGTTAGACTGCCCTTTTTGCTTAAGACTTATCTGTTTGTTTTTCTCAGGTGGAATGTTTTTGGCCACTGGGAGTACAGATCACATCATTAGGGTTTATTTCTTTGGATCAGGTCAGCCAGAGAAGATATCAGAGTTGGAGTTTCATACTGTAAATACTTTTAAAAAATTACATATGTATTTGATTAAAATAATAATTTGGATAAATTTAGATAATTTGGAATCACATTTGATTTTTTTTTTCTTTTTCTACTTTTTTATATAGGACAAAGTTGACAGCATTCAGTTTTCTAATAGTAGTAGCAGGTAAGCACACGATTTATTTATTCAGAGCTAGTTTTTGGACATTGTGGACATTTGTAAATAGCGGTTTCTGGAAGTAGTTACAAAAAAAAAATTGCTTTCTGTTTTGAGGTTTGTCCAGTAAAATTATTTATAATTATTGGATTTTCACTGTTCTGTTTTAATCATACTCCTTTCTCAGTTTTACAGCTGTTTTCATTGTAATGAATGATTAAAGTATTTTGAATTTGCCAAAATTGAGGAGTATAAAAATACTTGAGATTTATTCTTAAGAAATGTATGTGTATATATATTCACATATAAAATACATGCATTTTTAGATAAATATTTAAACCTTTTTTCAGTTAAGTGACTGCTGGATACAGGAAGACTATCAAACTAGATCTCACAATATTTTATTTAGCTAGCCCAATGTTTTTTAATGTTTCACTTTAAGTTCTGGAGGTTGAATGTGAAGGATGCTAAAGCAAACAGTTCAGTTTGTTACGAAGTTTCTGACACTTCATTTAGTTGATGTTCTAAAGTACACTTTTATTATGATATAAACAGTTGTAAACCAAGCTTCATTGTGCTCCACCCACCTTTTTCTCTTCCTTCTACCTCTGCACCCCAAAAAGGGGGAAGACAAAGGTGGGGGAGAAACTCGAGCTGGGAAACACTTCTTCAGATAATTGTCGTAGTACTTACTCAACACACAGTGCTAGCTTACTGGGAGTATGTTTTGTTTGTTTTAAATCATGTCTGCACTTGTACTGGCAGGGCTCTCTTGGCCCATAGCCATTTTTACCCCTTAAATTTTTTCCATAGCTTTACCTGGTGCGATAGGGTCAGTTTCTTAGAATGCTCATTGGGTTATGGTGTCCCTGCCAGAGCAGCGGTATAACTCAGCAAGGTGCACCAAAGGTCAACGTACAGTTAGTGTGGAAGGGGCTCAGGGTAGGGAAGCAGGTTCCACTCTTTGCAGGCCTTCCATTATTACTGCTATGGGAGTGTTTTTCATTTCAAACCAGTTGTACAGCATTCTGATGCGGTTTGGACTTCTTACTTATAGCTTCCTTTTTTGAGTTCTAAATTCTGGAACTTCAATTTTCAAGTGCCTTTTCTGTACAGATCTGCCTTTGATCTCTGAGTAACTTTTTTCCCCTTTTGTTAGATTTGTGAGTGGAAGCCGTGATGGAACAGCACGAATCTGGCAATTTAAGCGAAGGGAATGGAAAAGCATTTTGTTAGATATGGCTACTCGCCCAGCAGGGTAAGTAATATAAAATGTTCTGCTATCATATAAATACTTGAAGGCCATTGATATAATTTGCTGTCTTACTTGGG
>JAOBAS010000013.1:7925144-7937570 GCA_025311575.1 Elanoides forficatus | reverse complement strand
AGTAAAGAAAGCAGAACATTTTTGATAATATATTTACTTCCTATAAATTCAGACAACTGCAGCAAGCATTTGGGCAGAATGTGGATGTATTGAAATAGAACAAACATTGCAACAGTTGAGAAAGGGTGTGTATATTCAAACCCTGTGAAAAGAAAAATGTGCAGTTCTTGGAATCTCAGACTTCAATTACATTTGTTCCTGTATTGAGTGAGCCGAATACTTCACTAAAATTGTTTCTAAATTCTGTGGCAAGTGTTAGAATTTATGATGGCATGTAATACACGTATTCTCACGTGTAATTTTTTTTATAACACTTCTGACCTTTTTTCTCAGCTACGTGAATGCTTTGCAGTAGTGGAACCATTTCAAGTCATAGTAAATTACTTTGCTAACCTTTTGAAGAAGCTTTAATAAATTTTGTTCTTTCATTAGTCAGATTGCCTCTATAGTAAAGGGAATGAACCTCCGAGTTACATTTGGGTAGCTGAAAAAGCACTTCAGAAACGAAGGGAGGAGGAGCTTAGAAGCATGTAAAATATTCCCTGTACAAAAGTGTCACAGTGCTCAGTTATTTTAAGATAGCATGTAGTGTTTAATGCAAGTAGATTTGAGTCTTAAAGTTACAACATTGAAATGTCTTTCTTTTTATATAAAATTAAGAAATAAATTCACATATAAAGAATATGTAGATAGATTTGCAAATCATTGGGGTTTTTTTAATGCCATATTGACTTTCATTTTGGTTTAAAAACAGCCTTCAGAAAGTACTTAATATTTTTTAAAAAAACTGAGTGGCTCATGTTTGTCTGTTGATGCTACAAGTGTTCAAAAGGATTTCTGTATTCAAGATCAAGCCAAAGGTATCCAAAAACCTGCTTTTCTTGGGAGGAGTAAGTTGCCTTGTATTGATGAAATTATTTTCTGTTTTTACCTAGGTGATCGTTTCAGGTCAGTGATAGATGATGCTTGGTGGTTTGGAACAATTGAAAGCCAGGAGCCTCTTCAGCCTGATTATCCTGATAGCTTATTTCAGTGCTACAATGTCTGGTTAGCAAATTTATCTTCAATCTTTTATTTTAATTAGTTATTTCATTTGAAGTACTGACTGAGCAACTTGCTTTCATTAAATTCAGTCATGCATCTCACTGTACCAGTTTGTTATAATACTCTGTGGTATATAAATAAGTTATGTTACAAACATTAAATAATTACATTGTTGAAGCAATATTAGTAGATAATTTAAATGTGGTTATTTTTAAGCTGGGACAATGGTGATACTGAGAAGATGAGCCCTTGGGACATGGAGCTGATACCAAGTAATGGTATGGTACATTGATAATATAATTTGCTTTAAGAATGTATTTAAAGAAGAAAAAAGAGTTGTATGGTTTTACCTAAATAATCCTGTTTCTCTTGGGGAGTGGGAGGAAGGCCCACAAACCAGTTGCATTTAAAGAACATCTGTAAATCAATTACTAAGCTAAAAGTGAATCAAGATAAATGAACTGTGAAAAAACATACAGCTGCACTTAGACATACTTAGTGTATGTTGGAAATAGACAGAAATGTTACAAACCCTTCTAACAGATGAGGTGCAGTTAAAGTTAACTTTTTGTACAGTTAGGGTGGGATTGAAGATAAGCCTGTTCCCTGTGTCAGCTTTGAGGAACCTGGCTGCTCTGAGACCTGTCAGCATGCCTGCAGACATTCAGTGCGGTGAAGATGCAACACGCACCTGTGAGATAGTTGGATAATAGTAGGATTTGCTCCCTGTCTGGCCCAGCACATGTGGCAGATAGACATGCTGCAGAGTGGACAGCATAGCGCGGGCACTGTTTACAGGCAAGAACGTAGTATTTTTTCTTTCCTCATTTAGGTTTTTGGGGAAGATTTCATATGAGCCTGGTTAAAAAATGTAGTAGAATCAGCATTTTAGCATTTTTTCCTTTTGTCTTAGGAAACGTTTGATAATATTGTCATGCATAAGTAACTGTAAATAATTCTTTGAAGTTGCAAACATGTCCATTTCAACTTTTCATTTCAGTTCAACCCTTCTTTTAAGGGGTACCTGTTTATCATAAGTAAAATACAGAAGTTAGGGTGATAGCATGAGTAAAATAGTCCATGAAAATAGGCAGATAACCAAACCTGAACCCGATTTTTTTTCTTTTACTGTATCCACAAATACTGACTTCTGTTACACCTTCCTTTAATTTTTTTTTTTTTTTTTTTTTTAAGAGGAGCACTTTGTGTCATACTGAAAATCTGCTTTTAGGTTATGAGTTGTCAAAGTTGGTAGATCCTCAAGAATGCTAGGGTGATGGCACTTTTAATTTGCTTGCTCACGAGCTCTGCTTGTAGCATTTGACTTCACAAAACTGTGACAAGGTGGAACCACTACCTGGAGAATGTTTTAGCATCATCAAAGTCATTATCTTAAACTCCATGTGAAAATCATTGACCATTCATTACCAAAATAATTTATTACCAAGAATTTAGGTTTAAAAAAACCCAAACAACAAACCAAACCAAACTACTAAAGTGATACCAAAACACAAACTTTAACTGTGATAAAGGAGTGTATGAGTTGGTTCTAAAATAAATTGTACAATTAGCTATTTGGATGAGGAAAAAATCTTGTTTCATGGAGGACTTTACACCAAACTGCATTGTAAGGATTTAAATTTCACATACAACAATATACAGAAGGGATACTGGATGCATCCAATATATCTTTGAGCAAATCAAGAACTATGTATTTGTTTTGTTTAGTAAAATGATGTTATGCATCTTTGAATTACAGGTATATGTATTACACAAGATACAAAAACCTTTGTTTTATTTAGTTTTCATGTTACATTCTAGCTGTATTTCCAGAAGAACTGGGAACTAGTGTTCCTTTAACAGATGATGAACGTAGAACGCTGCTCTACAAACCTCTTGATGGAGAGTGGGGTTCCAGGACCCGAGATGAGGAGTGCGACAGAATTATTGCAGGGATAAACCAACTCATGACTCTAGGTAAATCCTGAATAATATGGGAGATGTTTTTGTGTTGTATTTTTCAGACTATGCTCATGTGTATTTCTGAAATTACCAAAGTGAATGTGATAAAATACACCTTTTACTTCTTGATTAACTGGAACAAAACTTTCTCATTGCACATTTTTAAATTTTTCATATAGTGAGTACGTAGAAAACCTAAATTTTCTACTGTTTTCAAAAGTAACTAACTATTGCTTTTTGGTACATAATTTGACATATGCTAGGGGTTTGGGGTTTACATGCTAAAAACAAGTACTTGGGGTTTTACTGTAGCTACCGCAATCTCTTATTGGGGTTAAAATTGAAACTTTATGATGAATAGAATATTAACTATATTACAGGCAGATGGGGCGGGTGAATCTTAAGTACTTTTAGAGAATGGATACCTATGTGTAGATTTCCCCTTTTCTAATTCACGTTTGCTTTAGTTGTGCAAAATGTTGAGGAAAAAGTAATTGATTAACTTAGGAAAAGCCTCTTCCCATTTGGTTGTAGGGCAATTACTCTTTACAGGCAGCTTCTGAAAAAGTAATTGTTAAAACATTTAGCACTTTACTGCAACATTTCCGTGATCAAAGATGGGTGTCTGAGATGGAGATCCATCAATGAAATACAGGCTGAATCGTAAGTCTTTTCTGTATTTTGTGATGAGCAAACTATGTTAAGTCAGCAGTCTTAGGTTTTGGGGTAACAATGGTCATAAAGTAAATATATAAATTGTCACAGATAATTATTTTTTAACTGATTTTTGAAGTACTTGAAGCAAGGCAAGACAAGTTTCAAAAAAGCCAGAAAACTCGTTAAGTCTCAAAATACTTCTGATACCTAAATGTCGCACATTATGGCTTTTTTTTGGTGACATACTGCATAAGAAGCTTCTCTTTTCTTCCAAAAGAAAGGAAATATCCATACAGTGTAGTAATCCAAATTACGGAATTTCATTTAAAAAAAACTTGTGAGGAAATGAAATTTTCGCTGTTTACACTGTGTTGTCTAACAGTAACGGATTTACGTTTTGCGTTACGTTGTATGGCATACTGCTTAGTTTGGGATTTAACTATAGCATATGTGGTGCATATTGGTACAAAGTAGCAGTTGCTAGAATGTTCATAAGAGTAAGTAAACAGCTTTTAGAAGAAGAGCAGTCTGTTTAGCAACAACATATTTTCTGTTTTTAAAGACTTTCAAGAGAGACTTTAAAGGGATTTTTATGTTTTTGTATTATGGTATTGGCCCTTGAGGTATAAAATGTTAGAATGATGTGTCTAAGCACTCATGATGCTTCTAAGCACAGGAGGAAAAGACCAAGTTTCTATAGGTGCACAGACTTAAATTGCTCAGCAGTCTTCTAGCATGATGGTGGATTGATTTTAGAAAGCTTCTTTGCCGTTAGGTAGGCACAGGAGATTGTGTTTCTATTTTATTTTGAGTGTGGATTTTCCCCATATCTTAATGAGATTGAAATAGTACTGTAACTTTTATGGTAAGAATTTAATGCATTGCTTTGTTTGAAGATGGGAGAGTGGCAGTATAAAACCAAATGAAATGAGCCTGCGTTGTAAATAACAATACTGAACTGCATGTCTTCATTTTTGTATAATTTATACATTTAAATCTACTTTTCAAATGTGTGTATTTTGCATGCACTTGCCATGTCTCTGAGGAGTGTGGTGCTTCATGCACGACAGAATGGGTGGTCACTGCAGGGATTATACTTACAGCACAGACCTTCGCGAGCACTTCTATATGTAGAATATCACAAATTGTTCAGAATATCTAGAGTAGTTATTGTTGTTATTTTTGGGAAGTATTATGTGTTTCAAACATGAAGAAATGGTGTATATTGCAGGGGGCGAATCCTGAAACTGCTAAGGGACTTTTGTGGTATATAACTTTTGGGGTTTGTTCGTGTTGGTTTTTTTATCTAGATATTGCTTCTGCGTTTGTGGCACCTGTGGATCTTCAGGCTTACCCGATGTATTGCACTGTTGTGGCATATCCCACAGACCTCAGTACCATTAAACAAAGACTGGAAAGCAGATTTTACAGGTTAGATCCAAGTCTCAGTTCCTGCTGTGAAATACTGCCAACCATATTTTTGGTAGCTTTTTGTCTTGTAATTCCCAACTAGGAGATGGGAACAGGTGTGCACTTTCTGTTTCTCCCATCTTCTATCCTTGATCTAGGTTTCCATTTTATAAAACTTTAAAAAGGATTGAACATCTCTTCTCCAAAATGTATTTTAGAATTACGTGGCATTCAGATTCCTGCTTAGGCAAATTACTTGTTCTGTGAGATTCAAATTGCAGGACTAGAGACTAGGTCAGTAAAATAACTTTTAGTCAAAAGAATTAAGTTTCAACTTTATAATTTTTTAATCTGTTTTTTTGATAAGAGAAACCTCAGAAATATGTCAAGTGTTTTTGTCCTAATGCACTTTTAAAAAAAAAATTTTAAAAAATTGCATGATCACTTAAGGAGCTACACAGAAAATCGCTTCTTAAATTATTGGCCTTGAAATTCTAAATTTTTACACAGCAACAAAAATGAGTTTTAACTTTTTGACACTGTTGATATTTTCCTAATCTATGATTGCAATTGCTATATTTTTTTGCAGTAAATATTATCTATGTAGTAGTATGCTCCTTTAAATTACTTCTGTTTCTTTTGGTTCTTGGGATATTTCTGGCTTGAAAATCAGTGTCCCTCTAATACTTGTTTTGAATAAACATGGATAGCATTTCGTTTTGGGCCAAATTTCAAACTTAATTTGTAGTACTTCATGCGTGCTAACTTGAAGATTGAATTTTAAATTAAAATCACTTTTCATTTTCAGAAAACGCCCTGGGTTTTTTACACATTATAATGCAGTAATGCACATTTATTGTTCCCTGTTTATTGTGTGATATAAGGTAATCCAGCTTTCACTTCTATAATGTACTACTTTTCAATCAAAGGTGGCAAGGACATTTTGCTGGATTTTGTTTCTCTTGTCAAAAGAGTAAGCAGTTATTTTTGGTAATCAGCATACCTTCTTCAGTAAACCTGGGTTTAGTAGTTTGTGGTATTGCCAAGGCCTGGCTAGGTAATAAGCAACCACCTTGTGTTGTCCTTTCCATTGAAATTTTTTTCTAGACATTCTGCAGGAGGGATTGGTCTGATCACGTGTGATTTTGGTTGCTTTTCATGAGGCTTAGCTTAAAACATATTTTTTCTCTTCTGAACCAGTAGTCTTAGCATGCCTGTATGTTTTTTAAAACATGCAAAACAAAACAGAAAAAATACGATCTTTCCCAGTCACTACTGGCATTATATAGAACTAAATGCTGGACCCATAAACATGATTAAGTTCCATCTAAACAATTACACTACGCTAAACATGTGAAATGATCCCCTGCTTCACTCTGCAAAACACTTGCGCAGCATTCCTTTTCATCATATTTTGCTAGTATGAAAACAGAAGATTGTATATATTTGTAACTCTGTGCTGTCAGACTTTTTATTTGAAATAGTATGTATTTTCTTTTTTTTGTATTTTATCTTCTTTTAGATTTGGATCTAATTTTTTTCAGTTACTTTTGCTTTTGTGCATCATTTTTCATAATGTGGCTATTCTGTAGTCAGGTCATTGAATCAGAGCTATATGAGGAAGTCTGATCGTTATCTATCAGAAAAATGTATACTTTTAATAATTTTTTTATTACTATTTTGTTAATCCTCAGCTGTGACTTAAGAGGTCATATAGGGTGGGTTATGTATATCATAAAGGAATAATAAAAGCTGAAGCATCACAGCTGAATTTTCCCAAGGAGTGTCAGCTGTATATTCTTAAAGCCATTTGTATAAATTAACTCAGGACATAACGTGAGAGCAGGAAGCCTGAGGAAACTGCCTTCTGCTGGTCACACAGGGCAACATATCAAAGTGTGCATATTTTCATATTTAATGTAAAAAAAAAAAAAAAAAAAAGATGAATGGGATAATACATTGGAAGAAGGATGTAAAGCTTTTTCTCCTGTTTCATATACATTGCTAGAAGTAAGTCTGGTTTGTTTTGTTTTGTTTTTCCCCCTCCCCTCTTTCCTCCTTTCATATACAGGCGCCTTTCTTCATTAATGTGGGAAGTCCGGTACATAGAACATAATACGCGCACGTTTAATGAACCTGGAAGTCCTATTGTCAAATCTGCCAAATTTGTCACAGATCTTCTGCTACACTTCATAAAGTGAGTTGCTTAGTAGGTCTGTTGTTATTCCTGTCTCTTAGCAAGGTATTTAGCCTTTTAAGACCTGAATTTTAAAGTGAGATAATTCTGCAGCTTGAATAAGCCTGTTGTCTGCTGTTGGGGCAGAAAAGAATAAAGCTTATCTTGACAAGGAATACAAAAGTTTGCAAAAGAAGATGAAGTTTTATAATACGTTGATTGGCATAGATTGGCATGGCATTTTATTTCAAGAGACTTTCTGCTAAGTGATAAAAATGGGTCTGAGTATCTTCATGGAATGATAGATATAGGTAAGTGAGGAATTCTCGTTTTGAGTTTGAATACTGCCTATGTTAACATAATTGTGGGCATTTAATTATAAAGTCTTTAAAATTTATTATGTGATTAAAATGGTGTTTGAGATGCAAAATAAAAATTGGAGGCTTTGTAGTCGACAGAAATAGTAGTTGTCTTTCAAATGTTCTTTTTTTTCTCTGTAGAAAAACTCAATGAGCAATGTTTCAGATTTCTCACAGTCAGTTGATATATCTGCAGACCTAAAGTTTGTAAGGAGAGCTTATGAGCGTGTCCATTGCCTTGATTTGCTTGTACACAGTGAATGCTGCTGTTCCCACCTTGTAGAAATGGCAAGATACTTCATTAGTTTAAGAAAAATCACGATATTTTTAGTGATTTAGTTTCTCAGTGTTGAATTGAATCTTGTTCTTTTTTATTTTGTGTGTTCTTAAAAACATTAGAATTGCATTATGTATTTGGAAATCTAGGACTTTGACTCTATACATAAATCTTTGATAACTTCAGTGCCTGTGATTTCTGATACTGGCTGGAGAGTGAAAAATACTTAACTGCTTCAGATGTTAAAAGTTCTAGTGAAATACGTACCTGTTCCTAAAGGTGTATCTAAAAGGCTTCTCTATTACTCGTTTTGTTCTTTAACATCTTCGTTCTCCGTGGTGGTTTTCTGATGAATTAAGCAGCTTAGGGTTTTTCAAAGTGTGTGGTTTTAATTGGCTTAGCTAAATTAGTGCAACACATGGATATTCTTATTTAATAAAGGCTTATAGCTTGTGCCTATTAATATACTCATTTAAGTGAAGTAGCAATGCATATAAAGCCCAGACTTTTTGTTTTTTAGGGTTCTAACTGTAGGGCAGAAGTCTTAGACCATGGAAGGCAGACCCCCATGGTCCTAATGAGAGTGAAATATCTAGATGCCTTTGAGAATCTAAGGCGTAGTCTCTTAAGTTACCGAAGTCTTTTAAACAGCAGAAAATGGGGGTGGGGTCGGGGTGGTGCTTTTTTTTTTTTTTTTTCCCTCCCACTTTCTCCCCCAGCTGTTCTAGTGATAATTGCAGTGGCCTATATTATGAATTATGATTCCAGTGTAGAGTTTCTGAGTGTTTACTCCTTTTTTCTGGTGGTTTGTATTGCTGCATAGCAGAACACCTTTGGGCTTGCTTTTGTGTAGGGATTTGCCTTGTTATACAAGAATTGAAAATTGGTGTTTGTTTTGCTGATTTAATTATGCAGGTTTATACAATAACAGTGTTAGGCCTTACACAAATAAACATAACATTTTAAATGTTATGTTGTCTTACATTGTGGGTGCTAATGCATTAAATAATTAAACTGCACTTTTGTACACTAAATCCACTGTAGTGTTTCTTACAAAGCTAGGTGGCCCCCAAAACCCTTTATGTGGTATAGTATTAGATTTTTCTAATGCTAATAAATTCATGGTAAAGGATTGTGATTTTTAATTTTAAAACACTGCCACTGTTAAGTGGTCTGTATTTTACAGAGTGCAAATAATATTTTACAGCTTTGAGCAGAAGATGAGCTTTTCTTATTACTGCTGTCCTCTTAGTATTCATATAGCACTAAACACTTTATCGTTTTATTTGGGAAGGGCTTCATGAACATTTTCCTTATCCCAGGCAAAATACAGCTGATTCCATAGGTGAAGATCAAAAATAAATGCTAGCTTGTATTTCTTTTTACACAGAGACCAGAGTTGCTATGACATAATTCCATTGTACAATGCAATGAAGAAGAAAGTGTTGTCTGACTCTGATGAGGTAAGCGGTTGTGTCTTAGACATTGGCATTGAAAGACTGGAGAAACAGGACTGCATACAAAAGTACTTTTTTCCATTAATGTAAGGGAGTGGGGTGTACTTTTCTGTCAGTTCAATGTTTCTTTTTGTCAGCTGGGAAACTGGGTAAAAATCCAGCCTCCTCTCCTCTGTTAGTGCAGAGTGCTTTAACAGTTTACTGGAGAATATACATGCTTCTTAGACTTCTGAGGCGTTCTCAAAACTGATGGTCACATGAAATGCTTTGCAGAGGGACAGGGATAGAACTGTAAAGACTCAAAATTATAAGTGAAATATAAAAGAGCTCACCTACTCATATATGCTTATATTTTTTTAACCTTTTTATGCGACTCATTATCTTGCTCAAAGGAAGAAGAGAAAGATACAAATGTGCCGGGAACTTCCACTAGAAAAAGAAAGGTAAAATTTTTTTTTTTATTATTTATAGTGCTATAAAGAATTAGAAATGCATTTGTAAACAAAGGAATGCAAAACTGAAAATGTTTTTATTATCATGTAATGTCAGCTTTCGGAAAGTTTTGAACTTAAAGTGATGTGTTGTTCTACTGAGCTGTTCAATGTAAAAGCATTTCTGTCTGTGCTGCTGCATGTTACGAATTCATTAATTAGAATTTATGTCCTGCAGGGTACCTTTTCCATTTGATTTTGTAAAAGCAGCTAGTTCATTTCATATATATCAGACAATATTGTCATTTCAGGATCATCAGCCGAAGCGGCGGCTACGTAATAGAGCTCAGTCATATGACATTCAGTCATGGAAGAAACAATGCCAGGAGCTGCTGAATCTCATTTTTCAGTGTGAAGACTCTGAACCGTTTCGACAACCAGTGGATCTCCTTGAATATCCAGTGAGTATTTTAGAACAGGAAGGCTGATTATAATCCAGTTGTTAGGTGGGGCTTCTTTTCCAACTGTGACCATTTTTCCAACTCTTTCAATTGAAACTTCAGGCAGCTCTGTTGATAGAAATTTTTTTCAGTGCTTGGTTGTCACCTGATAATAATGTTTATCGTCTTTCTAAAATAATTTCAAAAGAAATTGTATTTCTGCTCTCTTAAATGCTTTAGTTGCAAAATGCTTTATATTCAGGGGTGCCTGTGTTAAGTAAATTGCAGCTTTTGCAGTTAAGATGTGTCTTTCCTTTTCTGAGTGGAAAATAGTCATATATAAAGTGCATATGTTTGGTTGTTGTATGTGACAAATGTTGTCATGGATCATTTTTTGTTTTGATTTCAGAAGTATAAAAACTAAAAGTAATTTTCATATCACAGTCATCTGGGCTTGATGCAGAAAAAGTACCCACTGAAGAACTGTAGTGAACCATTAACTGTAGTAACAATGACTTCCCAAATTTTACTTTCTGCCTAGGTGGTTACACTGGAGTTCAGATAGCAGTGAGCAGCCATTTGTAACTACAGAATATTTTAACACAGAAGTCTTGTTACCGTGGATCTCTTTTAGCCTTTTAGGCTAGTTTTACTTTAAGTAACAAAGCAAAGGGTTTGCATGCTCTTCTAGCATATCTTAAGTTTTTCTTTAAAATACCACTCTAAGGTGATGAACTTGGGGGAAATTAATTGTCCCAATTAGAGAAAAGAAATGCTTCTCTTTCAGAAGTCACTAGGAGGTCTGTCCTGACACTTTTTCGCAGCTTTCAGTTACCATGATTTTTGAAGTAACCTAAACTTTGTGCTGTGGCCATCCGCAAGTGGCCCTTTGTCTCCGAGATCCTCAAATGAGCTAATAAGAGAGCACCGTACTAGGCTTGGGCATGAAACACTGCTCCCTGGTGTCACAAACCTGTTCAGCGTTCAGAGGCACTTATGCAGGTTCTATTTGCTTGGATGGATTAAGTTAACTTTTTGGTTAATTTTGGTATTTAAGCTCTTTGTCATATGGATATTCCTGTTTCTTCCATAGCCTAGAAAAAAAGTTCTGTCGTGGGCTTGAACAGGGTCCTATTTAAGCCTGTGGAGCTTTCATTATTTTATTACTCCTTTTCCTAAATTGCCAGGTCTCCATTTGGGAAACTGTTCAGGTTTCAGCAGGGTTGTGCTAAACCTTTGATCAGGTTCACATATTCAAACTTCATCTTTTAAAGCTAACGTGTAAAAACAGTATTAGGCGTAGTACCAAGTTTGAGCTGTTAAGCCACCCAGAAGGCTTGCAGTCACACTTTCATATCACGGTTGTCTTCATAACAGTGTGTCAGTAATATAACCCTTAGGATACAAAATTTTGAGCTCTGTATTTCACTAAATCTGTTTACAAAATGAATTAAATCTTGTATCGGTTAACTTCTAACTGTGATTCTGTTGAGCATGTCTGTGAGGAGTTATGCTGTGTATGAGTAGAAAGGAGCAAAATGTCTTCAGCAGTCTTCCATACCTATTTAAAGAGGACGTTTGGTTTAAGCAGGTTTATCAAATGCATCCTGATGAAAATGATACATTAAGGCTTGGGGAAAAAAAATTGTAATACATTGCTTTGCTATTTCTTAACAGGATTATAGAGATATTATTGACACTCCTATGGATTTTGCTACTGTTAGAGAAACACTGGAAGCCGGCAACTATGAGTCACCGATGGAGTTATGTAAAGATGTGAGACTTATTTTCAGCAATTCCAAGGCCTATACACCAAGTAAAAGATCAAGGGTAAGACTTCATTATCTTTTGTTGTTGTTGTTTGAAAGAATACTTATATCTGAAAAATACAGGACAGAAAAACAGAGAGACAGTGTAATTGATTAGTTTAAAAACAAGTTTAATTATTTCTGATCTTTAAACATGAATATTTCTGAGAAAGCGGTATAGCTTTGTATTTTAAAGGAAAGGAATGTATGCTGTTTAAATGCCTAAAGTTCTGATATTCTGTCGGTGTGTTCCAGAAGTATTTGAACGTGGATCTAAAGGGAGAGCCACATTGAAGGAAAGATTTGTAGAAACATGATTGTGGCTACAATAGTGGAATGTAACTGATGTTTTGGGGAAGAAACTAGATTTTCAAAACACAGACACAGACACACAGACACACAGAC
>JAOBAS010000013.1:7908240-7925044 GCA_025311575.1 Elanoides forficatus | reverse complement strand
ACAGACAGACACAGACAGACACAGACAGACACAGACAGACACAGACAGACACAGACAGACACAGACAGACACAGACAGACACAGACACAGACAGACACAGACACAGACAGACACAGACACACACAGACACACACAGACACACACAGACACACACAGACACACACACACACAGACACACACACACACAGACACACACACACACAGACACACACCCCCAAACTCCTCCACTTTGGAGGTTGCCCCAAGCTGAAATATCCAGGTATAAAGAGTAGAGGATAATGAAATTCTCTGCTGTTCACCAGTATGCAGTGAGATTGTAATGAAGCACTTAGGATTTCTGGGAAACTGAGCTGTTTACTTAAAGCATGAGCCTACAAAGCCATTCTTACTGAGCTGTTACTGAAATGCCCTGCCAGTGGAAGAGTTGTTGATATTTTCCCTCAAATTGACTTTTAGGTGCAGTACCTGTTAGCAGTGAAAGTTATAAATGTATGCTTACACATGTTCAAGGCTTCTGTGTAGCTTTTCTTCTACTAATATGCATTAGGTATTAGACTAGAATTATTAATAGCTTTTATGTTTGGCTGTTCTAAATAGCAAATTAATCATCAGGACTTTATTGTCTTAAAATGCAGGGACAAATTCCTTAGTAGGTGATTGGCAAGAAGAACTGATCAGTGACTGATCTCTCTTCAGTCAGTAATAGCCAATCCCACTCGCTTTTCGGGCTGCCCAAGAATCAGTCTCTCGTCTTTCGGTTGCATCAAAGGGCAGGGCTTTTTGGGCAGGTGTGAGTTCTTTTGCGGTTTCTTTTTCTCCTCTTGATCTCCTCAAACCAAGATAGGAAAATGCTTGAGAGTATCTTAGCTCCGTGTGGTTTCACAATTCTTCTGACATTTTTGTATTTTTTCACGTTTCTTCCAAACAGACTGGTATAGTAGTAAACTT
The DNA here is from genome assembly GCA_025311575.1 of Elanoides forficatus. NCBI lineage: Eukaryota > Metazoa > Chordata > Aves > Accipitriformes > Accipitridae > Elanoides > Elanoides forficatus. Next base: position 7,924,096 of record JAOBAS010000013.1, on the reverse strand, counting down.
GTAGCTCTTTTATTTTATTTAGAAGTAGAAGTGGAAGATTCTGATGTCAAGAATTTTAATATTCTAGAACCTATGTACTTTCAGTGTGTGCAACACATAGTTGTTGAATGGTGATGTTTTTACGCTGGCTTGTCATTCAGTGATATTTTTAGCACCTTCCTTTACATCACTGATGCTTACTTGAAGAGTAAACCTAAACCTGTCAGCTTTTTTTTTTCCTTGGCACATTAGACATACATTTTTATATGTTTTTTTTTTATATATTTTCTTATGAAATTTCTTTGGATGTCCTCTCCAGTAACGCATGCGGAATCTGTCACTTACTGTTTAGTCTGGCACTCAGTTTGTCTGGTGTGTCATTAGGTAGGCAACTGTTTGATATTGTCTTGGTGTTTTGTGTTGTAAGAAGGTGCTGTGTCTCCTCTTAAAAGTATCTAGACAGTTCACGCCCATGGTTTTTGTTTCCGGAATTAATAGCAACTGTGCTCAAATAACTAGTTGTGTTCTAAACTGAGTTTGATTGGGTCTCTGTAAATCATCCAAGGCTAGAAGGGAAAAAAACGAAGAAGAAAAATGTGCATCTACATAATTCTAATACATTTATTGTACCTGTTGCAACCAACTCACTGGTAGTATCAATTCATCCATAAGAGGAATAGACTGATGTTCAAATATAGGATATAAGGATGCAACTTGATACAGAAGAAAATTAGATTTCTTGACCGTGGGTACGATACAGTAAAATACCATTAAGGATCTCTCTCTCTGGTTTGTGCTGAAGCTATAAAGGGATGTGTTCTGGAAAGGCAGCTGAAAAGGTGGCTTTTCTAATTTTTCTTTTTGTGTGTGATCTTCAGTTGTAATACACTTCTCAAACCCATGAAAATAGTTAAAGCAAACCTACACATGGATTAGTGTAAATTTGTTGAGACAGACTGTAAATTTCCTTAAAACATTTCCATATTAATCAGTTTACTTTTCTAGCTATTGTTAAACAATAAGTAAAGTGATGCTTTGGAAAAGTATAAAACTTACTTGTTTACTGGCTTTTGGTTTTTAGATTTACAGCATGAGTTTGCGCCTTTCTGCTTTCTTTGAAGAACATATAAGTTCTATTTTATCGGATTATAAATCTGCCCTACGCTTTCATAAAAGAAATACAATAAAGAAACGAAGGAAAAAAAGAAGTAGAAGCAGCTCGGTTTCCAGTAGCGTTGCATCCAGGTACATTAACTCCTTTACAGTATTCATGAAATGCTGTGCAAGTTTGACATACCTAAACAGTAGAATTTAGTGTGGTTTTTTCTTAATACTTCCTTTACTATTCCCTATATTGCAGAATGATAGCTTTGACATGCAAGTCCCTAAGATGTGGAAGAGTTTTAAACTTTACTTAGAGCTATCCTAGTGTAAGTGCTTAAAATTCAAATAACTGCTAAACATGTACAGTAAACCAGCATCTTTAGGATAGTGATAGCGTCATGCTTTGTCATATAACTATAGCATTTATTGTAAAGATTCACTTTTCAGAGGCTCACAACTACATGAATTTCCACAGTAAATGTCATATTTTTTAACATACTTCATACGGAGATGATTGTTTTACTCCCACAATCTCAGACACTAGCATTTAATTTTATTTATTCCTGTAAAATAAAAAAGTGGTCACCCGGGATACAAATTGTTACTCCTTTTGCAGCCCTGAAAGGAAGAGGAGATTAATAAAACCTCAGCTGAAGGCAGAAACTTCTGCCACTTCTTCATCTTCCACACCTGCACGGTCAACAGCACTGAGACATGCTCCACCTCAGATGAATGGAAAAGCAGCTGAAACCTCTTCCCTTGTGCGCACTAGAAGCAATAGGGGGATAACAGATGTGGCTGTTACAGAGCAACCGTCTACTTCTTCAGGAGCAAAGCCTTTAACAATAAAGCCTTTAATTACAAAGCCTAATACTGCTGCAGGGTCAGGAAAGTCAGGCAAGTTGTTTTTTTGATTGTTTGGGGTTTTTTTAAGCTGCAGTTATTTTTAAACAGAAAACTTGCTTTTTGGGAATCTAATGTATTTGTCTCAATTAAGACTGGTTCTGTTTTCAAGCTGCTGGGCCTTTGAGGTTCTTCAGAGGAAAACTGAACAAGTTAGGCTATGTTGTTTTATCCAGGAAGCTTTCTTGCTTCTAGATCACTGATTCAAATTGTTTGTTTGTAGTAGAACATGACTTCCTTTTTAGCCAGATAAGACTGAATGTGGTATAAACTACTTAACTTGAATAATATTTTCTTTTTGCCCTTCTAGTACTGGAGAATTCAACCAAACATTCCAAGAGCCAGAATATTGTATCAATCCCTAGTCAATCTGATTACAGTCATAACACTAGGAATAACTCCACAAGAGAAAATCCCGAGAAAGAGAAGCAGATCAAGCGCAAAGTAAAATCTTCCACTGTTAATCAACAAGGTACGAAGTTTCTTTGCAACTTCCCCCCCCAGTTACTGACGTAGTGGCTGTAGTGTTGTACTTTAGTTGTGATAATTTGTGGGTGGGGAAAACAGTATGCATTATGATTTAGCAGAACAGGGAAGTCTAATGGAACAACTCAAGTCACAGTTAGTTTCCTTCTTGATAAATTAGCACAATTTTGACTACTCAGCACCATTTCCATGGTGTGATAACTGTGTTGTCTAGCCAATTTTGATAAGTTAATGTAGCTGTACCTTCATTTAAATTATTACAAGGGTCATGTTATGAGTTCTCGGATTGCAAAGCAGACTTCTGCAGGGTCACACTTTAAACCCTGTGGGTTTTACCTAATAAAACTTACGTGGGTTATATTTGAGTCAGTAACGCTGAGAGTGGTGACTCTCTCCACAACCATGAGGATAAAGATCAGAGCATCCTAGCTGCAACTTCCTTCTTTCAGTTTTTGCCACATCAAAATAGAACTATGCAGTGTTTACTGCTTTTGTTTTAGTATATTTGTATGGATTGATCGGACCTAGTATCTTGTAATCTTATGACTGAACTTGCTTGGTGTTTTGATGTCTGGATACCTTAAAAATCAAAGCTTCTGCGGAGACTGAAATAAGATCTCCTAGTTGTAAAAGCTTTCCTGTTTATGAAGGAGCTTTGAACAGTTATGAAGCTGCTGTGAGCAGGTAGATCCACTAAGCGTCTTTACTCTGGAGATGGAGAAACAGTAGTCTGCAAATTAGGCCCCACCTAATTAAGCTGTTTACTCCTTGTAGTCCTCCTCTCCCTGAGGATTATCTGTTCTTTCTTACTCTTCCATGCTTCTGAAAAAGCAGCTTGTGGTCTGCTAAGTTAAATCATCTGTCCATTCCTTGCAAGCTTTCTCACAAAGGCCTCAGCTGTTTACCACATTGCATGGCTAAATATGCACCCATTGTACAAGTGGATGTTTGGTCATGTCAGAGATCATGGTCGTGTTGTTGACGTGATCCTGTCTCTCCTGCACATCTACTTGTATGATAGTGGAGGCTTGTGCTTTTAGTGCATGATGGGGCACATTTGAACACCGCAGGAGCTGTGATGTTCCATCAAAGGACTGGATGCAGTATCATGCCGGCTCTAAGTCTGTTCCTGGTCACGTTTTAGGCAAGGGCTGTGGTAGCAGAACATTTTCCATAAGAGGTCCTGTGACATGCCTCACTGAGGAGGTTCAGTACCACTCACCCAAGAAAAACTCATAGCCCGTAAAAGTCTCCGAGAAAATACCTTCTGCCGTGTGTCTGTTAACGTGAGAAATCTGTGCAAATGGCATGCTTTTCTTGTGTGGGTGTGTGTTAGTCTCCTGTGTTTCTACCCTTTTCCTTGCTTATTGTTGAAATAACCCTGGTCTAATGAACTGGTTATAAAGGATGCTACCTCAGGCTGAAAGAAACTTTTTAATTTCTCCAGAGATGACCTGCTGTGAAGCATTCCCGATCCTTGCAGCAATGCTTTTTGAGCAACTTATTGTTGATGCAAATACCAAATAGGAGTTTCTGTCCACTGTATCAGCCACGAAAAACACTTGAGCTGTTTCCTTTTTTCCTTCTTTCTGTTTTTTTCTTTTTTTCTTTTCTCGCTCTGTCTCTCTTTTTTCTTCTTTTTTTCTTCGAGCTAACTTGAACTAAATGCAACTAGAAGTTAGTCCTCATTGCATACTGGAATGAAGCTCTTTGAGCTCTACTTTGGGTTTCTTGGATTTTGACAGATTGGCAATCACTGTGAATCCATTCAGATATTTTAGTTGAGTTTTATTAAGGCAGTGTGAAAATGAATGTAAATGCAAATCTGTTACGTGATAGGTACTCTCATTTCTTTACAGCAGATTGCAAGAATAATGCTTTGGCATCAGGAAGCGTTCAGGTAAATGGACATGGAGGACAGCCTTCAAAACCTCCAGTTAAAAGAGGCCCCGGACGGAAACCGAAGGTGGAGACTAATAACAGTAGCTGTGAAGTGGTGCACAAGAAAAGAGGCAGAAAACCAAAAAAGCTACAAACGGTTGAACAGCAAAAGGTGGCAGAGCAGAATACAACCCAGACCACAAGGGATATACCAGAAGAAGCCTCTGCTTCTACTGCATGCAATTCTCTTTCTGAAAATAATATGAAGGAAGACTTGTTACAAAAAAAAGGCCGTGGGGGTAGAAAGCCAAAAAGGAAGATAAAGACCCATCAGCCAGGCTCGGACCTCTTAGTTCCTGCAAACGTTAAAATGCAAACAAGAAGCAGGAGGAAAAAGATAGATGAGCCTATGGAGGAGGGGTCCGAAGAGCTTAAAGATTCTGAACCTCACATGAGAACTAGAAACCAGGGTAGGAGGACAGCCTTTTACAATGAAGATGACTCTGAGGAAGAGCAAAGGCAGCTATTGTTTGAAGACACCTCCTTAACTTTTGGAACATCTAGCAGAGGCAGAGTCCGGAAGTTGACTGAAAAAGCAAAAGCTAATTTAATTGGTTGGTAATTTTTACCAAGGGTTTTACTTCAGAATGCTATGAAGCAGGTACAGTTAAGGAACAGCAGAACAGACTTCTGCTTCCCTGCTGCTATTATGGGTTAGAAGAATATGTTCTGATTTGGGGAGAAAAATTTAGCAAAAAATAAACTGAAAGAACATTCTTTGAAAGAAATATATATTTTAAACTTTTGCTATTTATTGCCCTCCAAATAGGTTATGCATTTCAACAGTCATTTTGTTCACAGTTGAGAATAATTGAAGCAATTTCTGACTGACGTACAGAGTTGAGAGCTACTCTGCTCAAGTAGTGCGTAGTATCTCCACACAATTAAAAAAAAGGTGATAGAACTTTTCATGCCACAAGCTGAAAACAGAAGTCTATTTTTGACCAAGCAAGGTACACTTTGATTGTAAAGTCAAGTTGCCTAGGAAGGCAGATTTTGGCAAAAAGTGGCAGTAAATTCACTCACACTTCTATTCAATACAAAAATACCAAACTTTGCTGATCTGAAAATGCTTAATTTCAGTTGTGATGGAACATTCAACTGCAAAAGAAGCCTAGCACAGGCTGTTGGTTTATCCAAGTTCTGCCAAACATAGCAAAAATGTAATCACAAATATATATATATATCCACATTGGAAAAAGTTTGACTAATGTCTAATTTTTCAGACCTTGATTCTTGTATCAATCACTAAATCTCTGTTTATTGTGCCAAAGACTGAGAATCAGTGCAGTGGAAAGCCTTTCTTTCTTTTTGAGTGTCAGTACAGCATACCATTTGCAGTGATAAAAGCTGTGTATTGTTTTAAATAGTAAGTTGTTAACATTGTTCGGAAATGTATCCTTTTTGGTACTTTTGGTAGAAATTAATGCACTGGTGGGGTCCTTTGACAGAGATGTTTTAGACAAAATGTATAATTGGTTAAAGGATTCAAGGAAATTACAGGACAGGTATGGAATTATGATGTTTACTTTCTGATCCAGATTGATTGTTGTTTCTACAACTTTAGACATGCTTAAGAGGCTAAAATGACCTACAGAGAAGAGTGTATGTGTATATATTAATATATACATAAACACATACATATAAAATATTACCCAGGTATAAATTTTTTTCAGGATTTTTTAGATAGCACTAGAATTGAAAATAAATTTTAAAATGTCATACTTTATAGTTTAATTTTAAGGGGAAGATTGGTTATTTTCAATTAATGAGGTTAAAAGGCCAAATCACTTTTTATGCAATCATGTTTTATACAGTGGTCTCATTGCACATTGTGTTTTTTCTGCACTTTTTATGGTATATCACGCTGACATAAGTCAATATACACCCTAAAGAAAAATTCCATTTAATGATTGTGCCTTGTATTCTATTATTTCTTGCATCCTTAGTAAAATTAAGTTGTCTATTGTAAATGATAACTATATGACTTAGGGGAATGTATTGTTATATGTACTGCTCTGGAAAAGAAAAGCAGTTATTTATTTGTTTATGGTACATTTAGTTATTTTATACCTTTACAAGCAAACTTTAATACCATTTTCTATCACTTAAAAAAGTATTGTCCAGTTTTAAGGAAAAAAATACCGAAGTAGTCATATTTTCTGAGATCTGGTATGGTACAAAAATGTAACCAAAATTTTCTGGTTATACATTATTTTGGAAGTTTGGGTAGTGTGAAAGATTTTTTTTTTCTTTCTTTCTTTCTTTCTTTCTTTTTTTTTTTTTTTTCTGTGTGTGTGTGTGACCCTAACTTAGTTGAAAAACTAAACCTGAAATGAAACCTCAATTCTGTACACCCTTACTTAATAATTTTTTTTTTTTTAAACATCATCTGCAATATCTGGAAGGGAGGGCATACAGAATTAAGACCTAAGATTTGCACAGATTCTGTATACGTATTTGCGGCCTGATTCTTCACTCTTTATTTTCTGTTACAAAACAAAGCTTAAATGTTTGGACAAAGAACATCGGCATCTGGCACCAAGAGGAGTAGAAATATGCTCCTGTGGATAGCAAATTAGTATCCACCATACCTAGTTTTATGTAGTTCCTTATGTGTTTTGCTACAACAAATGACTAAAATATTTTCCAGATCCTCTTTGAATTGTTATGGATATGAATTTGGGGAGCAGATATTAGTTTGCATTTCATTTGTTGGTATATTTATTTTTTTTCTACCAAGTATTTCTTTATCACTCGATTAAAATGGAGTCACTAAACATGCGGTAAGATAACAAGCTATCGTTCTGCAGTTGCAGTACAGCTTCACAATTCAAAGCTAATTGATTCTACTTGTTAATTTTGTCAAATCTCACTGATGAAGGCAATCATTTGAAAATGTGTAATTTCCTGATGTTATCTGCATTGTAATATATGGAATAGATTATATCTAAAATTCAGCTTCTGTATTTACTCCATTTGTAATAATGTTTTATATGGCATGTTTATGTATATATTTATATATCAAAAATACCTTGTATGTAGGTTTTGGAGACTGAAATAATATACGTTCCCTTAACAGTAGGTAGAAAATTGTACATCTTAATTTTACGAGAATAGAAGGCCTTACCTGCAGAACATGGGTACTGCTTCCCACCCGGTAATATCGGTGACTTTAGCCAGTAATTTTTTAATTCATATTAGACACATTAATGTTTTTCCTTTTAAAATAAATCGTGGATAATTTGGGTCAATTTTTTTTATAGAAACAACACTAAAAATTTGTTAGAAATTAATACCAGATTTATTTAAAAGTTATATTTTTATAATTTAATTTCACTAGGTTGCCAACTTTATTTATGAGACTTTAGTCACCATCAGACTGTGCATTTTGGTCGGGGAAAAATGTATTATTTGAGGTGGTTGTGGCATACTGTATCAACACAGAAAAAGAGCTTTTGATTACAAAGTCTTAAGTTTTTTTTAATGTGAGCAATAAACTATTGGTCAGTGTTCTGAAATAATTTAAGAACTATAGTTATATGCATGTTTTAGAATGCCATCTCAAGTACCTAACAAACTGGTTCAGAAAATGGGGTATCAAAATCTCATGTGCTTGTTTCACATTTGCATTGTAAATAACAGAGGTTCATAGTCATATACACGCAAACGATCTTACAGACCTGGCAGCAATTAACGCAGCTTTATTCATTGAATTCATTTATATTTGACATGGATATGAGGATACTGTTCTGGTATTTCTGCTCTATACTGGGAAAAGTTAAAATTGGTATTTTCCGCTGAGTGGTATCTTAATAGTAACAGTGTGTTCTCTAACTACTGACGAGGAAATAACTTCTGTTTCTGTGATACCAGTGTGCTCTGAATGTTTAACAGAAATCATTGTATCTGTGCCTAACAAGCTTAACAACTCTTAGCCATTTCGTTTCTGTTGTTAGTGTGTTCTCTGGGAACTGAACTTAAATTCGCCCACAGTAGCGTTCATCATTGTCAATATTGAACTAGAGAGCTCTGTCACTCGGCAGTGACCAGTGATACAACTTTACAGAAAAACGTCTTCCTCCGGTGATGAGACTGCTGTGATATAGATTTACATATGTTTATTTGTACAGTGTCCGGTTTGTACATGTGATCAGTTTGTTGATAGACTTGTAAGATTGAGTTGGTTGAGTTAAGTATTACTATGGCTTAATATTTGTAAAACTATTAATTGATAAAGGACCCTGATGCAGCACGTAGGATATATTAATAGCTATAAAGAAAAAAATTGTAGCATAGAGACAACTTATTCACTGTATTGCTGTACACATATTTTTCAAGTACCAATTCTGATTATTCTGTGCCAGAGGCTTTTGTCTTACCAAAAAAAGACTACATACAACCAAAAAACAGTCTGTCCATTTGGTAACTTCAAGCTCGTTACAATTTTTACACCACATTGTTAAATCTTTTGCTCACACTTGTTGGTCCGAGGACTACAAGTAAATGCTTTAGCATGTAATTTGAATTTAGGCACATGTTAAGTGGTTGACTGGTTCTGTAAAAGCAATAGGCTTAACTGGATGGGACCCTTTCACCCTGTACTTGCACAGTAGATTGGAGGGTGGAGGTTTGTAAGCTCACTTTCATCAACGTCCGCATTTAATTTGAAGCATGCGAATCTCGCTGAGGTAGTTTTAACATGTTGCTGGTCAATCAGGATACAGCCATACCACAGTAATTACATTATGTCCTGAGTCCTTACCTTACTCTAATGTAGTATATTTTGTCCACAGTAGTTTTTTTGAAGGTTTTCCTTTTTGCCTTTTTTTTTTTCTCTAAAAGAAAAAAGAGAATTGAGTGTTTAACAAGACTTTAAATACAACTTTGCAACAGTGCTGTGATACAGAAGGTAGAGGGCTTTAAAACCTCACCTAGAAACAGCAAAAGCTCATTTTCTGTTTACTACCTAATGAAGGCAAATTAACTGTGTAAAATTACTATATAATATATTTTCTTTTACCCCTGAAGTTCTTGTAACAGATTGTTTCCAAGGGGACCTAGATATTCAACTGATAAAAGGGCTGTTAGTTTTCTGCTGTAAATTATTGTATATACATGCTCGTTCATATGCAGAGGAAAGCGTGTTCAACCTCGTAAAATTGGCCAAGGCTTGACAATATGTTTCCAGTAACAAATCTGGTAGTGACAGCTTATGTAGTTTCCTGGGTTTGAATCGGGAATGCAGCTTGTACACTTTCTCCTGTGTCTGGGGACAGTAACAAGTAGCTTTTAAGCTAGAGCTAACGTCCAGGTACTCTTGCATTTGTGTTAATTTTAATGTGGGAATTAGCCGTGTCATTTTTACGGTGTGTTAGAGGAGGAAACACGCCAGGAAAGCTAGATTAAAAGACATCTGAAATTGCAGAAAAAGGTGATTAGCTGCTTTTGGTTTTGTTTCCCCCCACCCCCCCGCCTTTTCCCAAGGTTGTAACAGCCTCAAGGCACTCCAGAGAGAAACCTTATATGCTGCAATAAAATAAAGGTGAATAAATATAGCTTTTAGGAGGTAGGTAGCGAGACAAATAGTCATTTGGATCCTTTTTAATGCAGATAAATACATCAGGAAATTCACTTCAAATAATGCAAACAATACATTTTAGGGAGGGAAGGTAGTACTATACTATGAATTTCTGCCCTGAAAAAACAAAGAATGAGGTCATACAAATTAGGAGTAGAAAGAAATACGAGTACCTATCATGTACACATGCTTGTATGCGGTACATGTACTATTTTGTGCTTACAACTGCGTGTGTTGGTTTGCTAATACATTGAGACTGTACAGAAGTTACATTTTTGGACCATACTAAAACTGCAGAGTGTGGCGGACAACTGGATAATGATCTTGTGTGAATTAAATTCTGTCATAATGTTTAAATATGTATAGAATGGAGCTCAACTTCATGGAAATGACCTAGAAAGGTTAATTTTCAAACTGACACATTTTCAGATTAAAAATTATGCTTATTTTGTACAGAATTATGTAAAACACAAATCTGTTGTATGTAATGAGTAACAGTTTTGGAAACTATAATTCTTTAGCTTTATCAAGGTTTTTTTCTTCCAGAAATCTGGATTATCATGTTATAACCTGAAGTATCTCACCAGGATAACAGTGCCCTTTCTTTTTGTACATATGGATTGGAAATTTCTTTACTGTTATGTGGACACTTTCTATGTTAGTTTTGATGCATAATACTTTGAATCCTTTTATACAAACTAGAATGTATGTGTAAGAATTACTGTCACTGCAATGTAGTAACTACAAACTTATTTTTAAATAAATAGAAAACATGTTTTTCTAAGCTGTCCGACAGTGTTTGTTTGTATCTGGTGATTTCCCGTGTTACGGGTTCTTCAGAACAGCCTCAGAGCGGCTCGTTTTGACTCCTCCTGGAACGGGGCGCAGCAGCGTGCGGCAGCGTGGTGTGGCGTGTCACGCGGGAAGAGACGAAGTCGTGACGGCCGAAGCGCGCTCTGCCAGAGCTGGAAGTGTGCTGTTTCGTAGGGTTTCTCACCGAACCCTGCCGCTCCGGAGGCAACGCGAAGGCTCTGGCGCCGGGGACGCCCCGTTACCGATGCTCTTAGCCCGGTTCCGCGCGTGCGGCGGGGCACCCCTGCTCCTCCCGAGAAGCCGTCCCTGTTCGGGTGCTGTACCAGAGCCGCAGCCAGTCGCTGTGGAAGTCTCTGCTTCCCAGCAAGGCTAGGAGAAGGTAAGAACAAGTAAGCAGAGAGAGGTCCCCCCCTCCCTGCCCGGAGGGTACTGGTCTCCAGTCTAGCTGCCCTGAACGGGCGACGCACGGAAAAGTCAATACAGGACGTGTTTTCACAATGCTGGGGGGTTTGTTTGCTTCTGTCTACGTGTTCCCGTTCAATAGATGTAAGACAAAAGAAATATTTGGCGTTTCAAATACTGCACCGTGTGGATTCTGTTTAATTTCACGTGTTATTTGCTTTATCAGGTGATCTTTTCCTGCTTACGTACCTGACCTGAACTCGCAAGGAAGCGATGGAAGAAGCCCTGGGTCGCCTCGCAGACGCAGGTACGTGTGCTGCTGGGCGGCGGGACCAGGGCACGGTCCTGGCAGAGCCGGCCGAGTTCCCCGCAGCTTTCCAGACGCGTCCGCCGTGCAGTCTGGGAAAAGCAAGACTTGTTTTATAGCATACGAGGAAAAATCGCGGTTGTCTCAAGTATCTGTGTGAGTTCTAGTAATTGGCATGATCTGCTTGGAGAGAAATAACTTGAGAATGCTGAAAACGCGGTATGTGCTTCCTTCCGTGTTCCTGTTAAGTGCTGGAGGTGGTAGTTCTATGGCGTATGCATCTCCAGTATTCCAGCATTATTATAATGGTGGTGTGCTCTTCCAAAAACGAGCCACCCCACCTCCAGGGTTTTAGTTTTGTTACTGTGAATAGTCGTAAGCGGTTCATGATTTTTTTTTTGTTTGTTTTGAAAAGATCTTTTTCCGTGTACCTTTGTGCAGAATCCTTAAAATAGAATTGTATCCCGGTTCTCTCCTCACTTGCGTGACAGTTGTCTTTTTGAAACCTACTGTGTGGTTGTTTAAGTAGGAATCAAGACTTTGCTCAGGATTAACAGATGCTGTGAAATGTTGGTATCTTGACAGCTAAATGCTGACTGTGCCAGTACTAATGCTTCATTACCTTGTTAATACCATTTACTCCTGTTAAATCGTAATGCTCGTTAAATGAAGGAAATTGTCCTTGAAGCCGACCGTTTTGTTTTCAAAGCAAAAAGTTCTTGTACCAAAACCTGTGTTCTTTCCTGCTCTAGCAATCAACACGAGCTTTGCAAAAGAGCATGTTTGTCATTTTTCCCAAAGACAAATGAGCAAAGTGTAATGGCTTTAAAAATTAATCAATGTTTCTATTTGAAGCACATGTGAAAACAAAGCAAGTGGCAGAGAACTAAAGCCAGCGAGCAACGTAGAAGGTGACTGGAATTTAAATGGCATATAATTGAGTTATTGTACACAAAATTAGCATGCAAAATACAATTTTTGTGGGTTTTACTACTGTGGACAGTAAACTCAAAGCCCAAAATGTCAGGTTGTTTTTCGAGCTCAGAGAAATCGTGCGTTAGATACCTTCACAACAGGCTCTTTCACAGGAGCGTAGTGAGGATTTTTGAATCCTCTCTCGCACTTTGAAAGCTGTGGGTGTGCTGAAGGGAGGACAGGGTAGAGTATTCAGGAATGCTGTTTCTAATCTGGTAACAGCCGTACACATTTCCTTCATGCTTCCTTTTCTTGTCTCACAAACGGGGAGGGTTTACCTAAACTTGGTCCTGTCTGCCTCTCATTTTACTTCAGCGTGGAGGCACACGAGTGAAAAAACGAGGGAACGAGCGGAGGCAGGTAATCAATTCATTCAGCGTGGAGTTTCTGCAGAGGCATATTCCTGAAGGTACCGAGTTCAAACTAAGTCTTTGTATCCGGGGGCCAGGCAGCCTCACCTGTTAATTTGTGCTTTGTCTCACGTCTCTCAATTTGACTTTGAACAAGGATATTCAAAATAATAAAGACTGTAACCTAAAACACAAAGGTAGTTAGAATATGACTAAAACACTAGAAAGAATTACTTTGTTTACATTCTACAGTAGAGAAATCTAGTGGGGTTATTTTTCTCATATTTGAGCACCCTAATTCAAAATTTGCATTCTCTTTATTATTAAGGAGGGTGGAGTAAGCTTCCGTGAACTGCTGAGAAAGGGAATACAGCTGTCAAAACCTGCCCGTTCACCAAGGTTTTGTGTTGAGGACATTTACAGAACAAAATTACCTAAAACAGTTAAGCTCTTTAATTAGTGATCATGCCAGCATCTTCCAACACACTGCATATTTTCACCGAACTAGAATCTCAACATGAAGCGCTGGATGTACGTGCTCTCTGTACTATTGCTGTCTTTCACTTGCATCGGGTAATTGGAATGCACAAGTACATGGGGAATGATTAAAAATTACTCAGAACTTTTATTCTGTTTAACGGTTGTAAAGGGTTTCAGGTTGTAAAAGGTGTGTTAATACTAAACTGATAAAGTTCTAAGGGAAAGGAGAGGTCAAATTGTTTAGGAAAATGATTAGAAAATTCAAATAAGCTTTGTCTTAAGAAAGGTAGATCATCTGAAATTGTCTTATGGACAGTGGTGTTTTCTTACATGCTAATTCATTGAGTTGTAATTTTCCTCTGGCTTTGGAAATGTTCCAGGAAAATGCTTCAGTCTGTGTAGCATTGTCTCTAGCCATTTTACAACACTTAGGTTCTTGTAAAACTTCTTGTGAGCTTTTGACCTTATTTTTGCACTTGTCTTGATGCCCTTGACTCCCTGTTAAGGCTCCTCTCTCCTCCTTAGGGGATTGTTACTGTCAGGGAAGACTCATGGCAGAAATACAGTTCGCTGATCAACAGTCCTGCGTGCTGTGGGGAAAAAAAAAAGGAAGATGATGTTTTCTAATTTTTGAAAAGGTACATATTTAGTCCAGGACAATAAAAAGGTTGACTTTAGCAATCTTAATTTGAAATCACACCATTGCCAAGAACAGATAAGGACTTGATGCAGAGAGAGAAAAAAACCCCCTAGTTCAGCACCTCTTCACCACTTCATGTATCATTCACAAAAAAGTGTGTGGATTTAGATTGCTTTCAGACCATCTGGCACCCCACTGATGCTGTCAAGTCACAGCCGTTTTTTCACCAGAAGCCAATAAAACATAATTCAGCCGATTATATGAGGTGATATACCTGGTCCTTAAAGGAAAAGTATGTAAGCATATATATAGTGTAATGTTGTTATAGTGGAAGCCTTGCTCCTTCCCTGCTGGACAGACCCTCATAGCCCAGAAGGTGACTGCAAAGATCTCCAATACGAGCCAGAGATGTGCAAAAGGATTGCAGACGCTCCTCTTTGAGCAGCTTCCTCACCAGCTCACCGATAACTTTGAATTTTTTTTCATGTCATGAATGTATGGAGAGACTTGCCCACTGCACAAATAACCTTTCTGCCACTAGGTAGGAATATGCTGTCTTGCAGGAAATGGTCTCTGGTCAAGTAATAGCAAAAGTATCAGCTCAACCTATTGCTGCTTCTTCAGAGCGTTGTTACCTGCAAACCTAGCTAGCCCACTTAAATGCTAGAAACATTATTCACAGCAGCCTGAGCACCAAGCATCCGCTTGGAGAAAGGCTTTCCAGACCCCAACTGTCCTTTTCTGTCCCTGTTTTTCTTCCTTCCTGTCATTCCAAGTTGTTCTGCCTTTTGATGCTGACTAGGCTGGAAGGAAAGTGGGGCTCCTAGAAGAAATAAATTCTTTCAGTTTTTTTTCCTGTTTGGGTCCTAAACTCATTCTTCTGTTACTGCAGTGACGGTGTAGGAGAAAAGCAGGCATCTTCTCTTGTGTTGATGTGGCTGTGGTCTGTGACTTGGCTGTGGTAAGCTATTCCTAAGTATCTTCAGAAAACTTAACTTGTTATGTTCCTCCTATAATGGAATTTTAATGGGGTTGAAGAATAATGGTTAAATTATCCGAGCAAAGCTGTTTCTACTATATTTTATCTATAGAGAAACAACTGGATCGGTTATGTTTTAAAAACGTATTTTTCTTAGGTTAAATTTGTAGTTCTAATCCAGGTCAGTACTTACGTGAGTTTTTAACTGGGCATACCTGCTATGTTGCACAGGTTTAAATCCACCAACAAACAAAACCCTAAGACGGGTGGGTTAGTTCCCACGTGATGTAATTTCCACTAACGCTGTCTCGAAATCACTAATGTCGTTTTTGCCAACCGCTCATTATCTTTGTACAGCCTTACCGCTGACAGACGCAGGCAGTCCCCTAAGCGAGGAGGGTCTCCGGGGAGACCCTGAGGCAGCAGGAGGAAGGAAGAACAGCAAGTGGCGACACAAGCAACGGAGAAGGGAAGGCAGCAGTGCCAAATCTTGATGCTTTTTTCCCTCAGCTTCCTGCCTAGCTAAGGCACAGGAATTCAAAGCACTTTATGCACTAGAAAAATGGATTATCCTTGTTTGACCGCGTGTGCCAGGATGCTGCGTGTAAGCCTCCTGGCATTATGTTTGCTTTTCTTAATTATCTTTCATGGGTCCCAGGCTCAAAACCGCTGCCCGAGACAACTCAGTTCAGCCCAAGCACCAAGTCAAACTGTTCAAGCCAACAACGTGCTCTACTTAAAAGCTAACACCACTCCTCTGCTCCGTCCAACATAGCGTAGATGCTGCATGATTTTTCCCATCTTACAGGATCGCTGAATGGTTTGGGTTGGAGGGGACCTTTGAAGGTCACCTCGTCCAACCCCCCTGCAGTGAGCAGGGACATCTCCAACTCCATCAGGTTGCTCCGAGCCCCGT
>JAOBAS010000013.1:7884692-7895040 GCA_025311575.1 Elanoides forficatus | reverse complement strand
GACACCACAGAAGTAATTTCTTTTCATTTCTTCCCCTATGATTCAACACTTGTATTTAAATCAGTATAAAGCCAGATATGTACAAGCTAACTATACTAGTCCTGTATATAACTCCAACATTTATTTACTTAGAACAGCTTTATATAGCTCTAGAGACTATCTTAAGGTTTGCAACAGAACAAAGTTCATAAAATGCTTTAAAATTGAGGATTAAGAAGTGCTCTTTTGTGAGGAAGTACAGCATTCTTGGTACGTAGGCAATCTGAAGCATGAATGTGCTCTTTGGGACATGTGACTAGATGCATCCCAGCTCTTCCCTATTTAGATTACTAGATGTTAATTATGCAGAAGGCCAAGCAAAATTGTATGGAAAACATTGTCCAGGAAGGACAGTTAGATTTTAATTCCAAGCATTAGGTTCAAGAAACCTAAACTATGAGACTAAACTAAGCCTAGCCCAGTCCAGCTTGCAGCGGGCTCAAAACCCTGTGTTGGCTGAAGACTCACTCCAGTGCCTACAGAGAACAGGGCACTTCAGACTCGGATTAAAAACAGTTTAAACATCTAGCCGTCTGTGGCTTTGGCAATAAGAAACATTAAATACAGATGCAGCAGGAATTCAGCTGCTTTCCCAAGTGCTACAAAGCAGGCATCACTATCGGCCCTGGATCCAGAGCCCTACAGCCTTCCTTGCAGGGAAGTGCCAGCCAGGTGGTGACCTTCCAGGCAGGAGCCAGCCTTTTTGTGTGGCAGAGCACAGTCACCACGAGTGAAGCAATGATGCCAAGCTGCCACAGCATTCAGGAATCAGAAATCCTGGGTCCCAAACTCTTTTATAGGACTATACCCTCATCTTCATTTCCCAGGAGAGTGCTCTCACCACCAAGTCAGACTCACCTTCTCTCTTATCCCTGACTCCTTCCTTTCTTTTTGCACAGTAATACAGCTTCAACAGGAGGGCAAGAAAAAAAAGCTGTGGTAAAGAAAATTCCCTGTGACCCCTGTGATTCCTGCAGTCCTTGCAGCAATCTATCCCAATAAAGGTGTATATAGGTACAGAAATCCACGTTATAGCATGTGAGCTGCACTGCGGTAGCTTCCTGTGTGCATACCATAGATTTACCTTGTGGAAAATGAGGTAATTCAAGGAAGTTGAATCTCTCAGTAAGAGAGGAGGGGGCTACTTCGTATACAGGGTAAGGTAAAAAATGGATATCAACAATTATCACAAAGTAATTAATGTACACATCTTGTTACCCTTGGTAGCCTCTCAGTGCAGTACAGGTACCTCATCCTGGCTTGAATCCTTGCACTGGCTCAGTAGCTCTTCGCACAGCTGAGCCAAAGCTGGGCATAGGGCCTTAAAAACTGGCCATGATGGAGTGGCAGGGCAATTCCTCTCCTGCAATGACAAAGGGTCACACCTGTTGTGCAAAACTGCACCAAGACTGCATCTTAATCTTAGCTGCACACCCTTTGTCTGTAACTTGGGGGTTGGATCCCTTTCTAGAAGGTGCAGTACCAGTTTGAACAAAGACTGAAGATGAGGCTAAACCTAGATTTCTTTCTTCAGTGGGAGTTCTTGCCATATAGAAAAAGCACACATCTTCTTGTAGCGTTTTGCCAAAAAACTGTCATAGTCGCATTTTGTGGAAAGTTGAAAGTCTCACTATGAGGACTGTCATAGTGTTTTCCAGATGGCTATCAGTGTTTACAAGATTAGTTCCCTCAAGGGGATGAGACATAAGAATGATCAAACAAAAGAACTGTGGGTCTAAGGCAAGAGATAAGCTGCTCAGACTGGGGCAGTTCTGGGCACTCAGGAACTTTGTTGTTAAAAAAGCAGCATGTAATCAGATACCCTCGGGGCAGAAAACAACTGAGCAATAGCTGTGAATTTTGTTCTTTTTTCCTCCTAAAAATCAGTTTTCATTTAGAGCTAGATGCAGTAAATTCCACTTACATTTACAGAGGATACCTGAGAACTAAAGTGCAAAGCAGTGTTTCAAATTCTTCAATAAAATTATGATTAAGGTTAAAAAGTGTGAAAAAGGAATATGAGGGTATGAAAAACCATTATGGACATTATAAGGTCTGGGTAAGGCTGTAAAGCACAAGAAGTTATGGTTTATAAGGAGGCAAGTATATTAAGAAATGTACAAAACCAAAATAATCTTCATCCCATGAGATCATCATGCAATAAATGAACTATTATGATTAAGAAATTACAGAGCTTTGTGATCTCATAAACAACTTCATTCTTCTGCGTATTTTCCTTTGTTATAGCATGAATTAAAATTTATCTCCTTGCAGTTGAAAGCACGTCTTGAATTCTTAATTGTACCTTAAAATAGCTATTTGTCTGGAATTTCTTCAGTCTTCTAAAAACTCTTTCAGTAGACAAATGGTAAAAAGAGTTTATAGAATGAAATAATACATGTAAAGTCATGGAAGTCATGCAACACAAACATAATGGCAAACTCTCTAGTAAAGAAGCAAATGGAAGTTAATTTTAAATTCATTTATATTGCTAAAGCATGCAAACACACTGGTCAATGGAACTTCATTGGTTTATGAAGCTGCACTAATGAAACAAGTACATACATAAAGGGGGAAGCAAGGAGAAACTAATCTTTGCATAAAGAGGGACCATACTGCTACTTAAGCGTACAGGGCAGCCAAACCAGCAGTACTATGGCTAGATTTTTCAAGTTCTGACTCCCAGGTCCTAGGCAACCATACAACTTTTGAACAGCAATTACAGCTGGTCCAAGTTGCCTACAAATGAACACTAAATCCATGTGATTAGCTTTCCACGTACAATCTTTGTTGTATAAAAAATAATAGCAGAAGAGAGACGATTGGTTAAGTTACCACTTAAAACTGAAGTTGTAAGCCTAAGATTGTCTGTAGCCTAAATAATAATTCAATCTAGTTTTATTAGTTTTTAAGTACAGCTCATCTAAAAAACATGGTGATTTAAGCTCTCATGATGGTAGGTGTCTACATTATGAAGTTAAAGTCATTCAGGACACAGCTGCATACCATTTAAGTATCTTAAGTCTCATTTTGAAATCCAAATTTTGTTCTCCAAATTCTTATTTCTGTATTTATTGCTATTATTTAGATGAGAATATGTCTTAAAGCAAGCAAACTAAAGAGGATGAACCCTGTTTTAGGGGATTGTAAACAACAGCTCTGTGAAACAGCTATCATTTTATTGCAGGCTTCCAGGTTTACTTCATAAGAATCTGTAAATTTGCTGGGTAGTGATTAAAGTTTGATGCTCTAAAGAGATCCATTGACTGAAAACACACCATTTCCCTCAGTGAATGCTTCCAGCACAGCATTTATTTCTTACTATAGCATGAATGTGCAAAAATGCGCTGCCTTGAGTTGCTTCTGAAGTAAATGGGATTATTCCCATAATATTTAGCTTTCATGCAGCACTTTTTACCTACGGAATTCCAAATCAATTACCTAGGAAACAATTAGCTTTGCTTTACTTGCAGCAAGCTGATGGCAGAGTCGTGTAGAATAGATCAAAGTCCAGGTGCTGTTCAACTGTGGCTTAAACAGATCTAGATTAGGGCTGCCATGCCACTGTTGTCCCCCATCCACTCTTGTCCTCTGCCTTGCATTGCCTCCAGTTCAGGGAGCTAAAATAGTGGAAAAAAGAAAAGCTAACCTGGGAAAAAAAAAAAGTTATTAACTAGAGCAGCTTTCTGAACTGACCTATCACCTGATCACCTAAGTACGACTCCCTGCAAAAAGTAGAGGGCAGGAAGGGCTATGGGTGAAGGAGAGCTTACACTGCCACAGAACCACCACCTTAGAGCCACAGAACCAAATACTCCCTTCTGTAGCATCGTGTAATATTTAAAAAGCACATATTAATCTGAGAAGAGAATAATTCCTTTTATATTACAGTAGCAGAAAACAGGTTCTGCACACAACAGAAGACTGCAGATGAACTCTGCTTTAAACTGCAGTCCTTCAATAGTTTCTTTGGACTATGCTGCCTTTACCACAGAGAACATCTACTCCTCCATATGAGGAAAGACAGTCTGCAATTTTTCATTAGTCCTTGCAACATTTCTTATTCTTTTATTATTATTATTATTATTATTGGTTAGGTTGAATACATACCTCTGCTTCCATTTGGTAAGTATTTTCTACTCTACTGAAATCCTCTGTTACAGTCATATTTTCTTCCTAAAACAAAAGTACAAGAATATAATCTTAAAAGACAGAAATTAAGCATCTGTTGGAAATGTATGTACATTGCCTCCTGTAAAAGTTTAACTGTTTGGGCTTATTACTTATGACTCAGCAACAGAAATTTGGAATTTTCCATGCAAATCTCTTCAGTTAAGAACTAGCTGGGTGTTAAAGACTTCTTGACATTATTTAAAGTAAATTATACAGTAGCTCTATAATGTAATTTCACTGCTATTCACTTGAAGAAAACAATTAGGTCTTAAAAGTGACTGCTAGCTAGAAGCTGTGTGTATCAGTGTGTAACGGCAAGTCCACCTGGTTCAAAAAACTAGAAGCTTCAATTGTTTTCAGAAAGTTAGTATGTGAAAAGTGCTTTTCAGGCCCCTATTTTAAGATATTTTAAGAGTAGCAACTTGTAGCAAGGTGATGCGAACAATGACTGAGCACTGGTTATTCTGGCAGAATGGAAACCCTTAAAAGAGGTTATTCCACCAGTGACACTTCTGCATTAAGAGCAGCTACGTTATTCAACATAATGGCTGCACAGAGCACTAGCGAATCCTGTTAAGACTTATAAATCAGATACTGAACTAAGATACAGAATAACTCCAGTGACATCTGAATATTTGACCAGCTTGCTAACCATCTAACAATCACATTTCTTTCACCCACTTTGCTCTTCAGTAAACAGTTTGGGTGAACAATTTATTGTAAAATTACTATAACACAACAAAAAGCACAGTTTTCAATTTAACTGTAAATATAACTTTGCATTTAATACCCAGGAACCGTAGGAAAGCAGATACTAAGCCTTCCAATTGCTGAAAAAGTTTTACTTGCTAAATTTATTTGCACAGGAAAACAGTGTTTGCTTTCAGTGTCGACACATTTCAAAAGATGCTTTGCGTCAGAATATTTCCTACAGAGGCTCAAATCTTCAAGTTTATCATGTAGCATGCATACGTAAGTTTTATATAAATGACATTAATCATGAGAAGCATTTTCCTTTTAAAATATCATATGGAAATTAGATCCATAATTACCATTGCACAGCAGCCTACAAGAAAGAAATTTTGAAATTTCAATTTCATGATTGATTGGCAGTGCTCAGATTCAAGCACAACAGTCCTATTTTTGGATAATCTCTTCTAGCAAGGGCAAGACCAGGGCCAGTTAGTCCCTAAAAAAATGTATTTCCCCTTTTGCAGTCATAGGTTTGAGGTACTTTCACAGCGTGGCTGGCTGTGGTTTGCTAAAGAGCGCTCAAGTCAGTCCAGCACCAACTCCTCATTTAATTTACAAAATGGAGCAAATCTTAATATTTATGATAGAATCCAATTACAATTGACAAGAAAGGTTTTTTCTAGGGCTCTTATGTATCTCATAGAAATAACCACACAGAAAAGCTTTTTTCTACAACTCATATTTTACAGAAATAACTATATTGTAATAAAACTTTAGAGTAAACACAGAAAAAGTGCATTTGTTTTTCCTTGTCCCCGCTCCTTAATCCTTTTAAAAAAAAAAAAAAAAAAAGTTCTTTCCTGCTGAACGGATTAAAGTCTTTTGATTTGGTTTTGCCCTCCACAAGCTCCCTGTGTATTTAAGGACAGTGCCATCCTGTGGCTCCAGGCACTATTGCAAGATCAGTGCAATCGGAGTGAAAGATCATTTTGTGCCATCTATTACAAAATTTCCCTTACAGCTAATTTTTATCCCACCAGATTTGACAGTAGCTGTACGTGTTATTGAAGATAAATTGACGAAATAATTGTTGAAGTCATAACAAGGTGGCCTCCTGTGATACATCTTCTGTTAGATTCTTTGTTCCTGTTCAGGGTGTGTTTGGACAAAGATAGGGAAAAGACAGGTAGGTGATGATAGAATTTTAAATTGGAATCAGGACTTCGACTACATCAAAAGCAAAAGGCTTTTTTTCCTACTGCTTATGCCTACTGTTCATATTTTGGCTGAGGAACTATCCATTTGATCGCAGTAGTCACAGGAAAAAAAAGTTTTCACTGTGACTTACAGAAAGCTACACTTTTGATGTGTCAGGTATCTGGACTTCTGTAATAACTTTCTCTATTTTCTAAATCTGTGGGCCAAGAATCACAGTAGGAAAATTAAATCAATATAACATTATTGTTATGTGATAACTCAATTACCCAGAAGCCATTGAACAATCCTTAACAGAATTGCACTTGCATTCTGCTTATATAGCCTGTTTTCTGAGCCAGCAGTGACATGAACCATCACTGCTGCAGGTACTCTACAAACAAAAATGAAAGAGACAGCCAATATCCCATTGAGCTTATAATATCAAGTCTAGAACTGTACTTTGCCTTATATTTTCCTTGTTTTCAACAGAATGAAATCTTACATAGCCCTTCCTCCTCCCTATGTGCTATTTCTGAACAGCATATTCACTGGACCATCATGTCCAACCTCGCAACGCTGTCGCTGTTTACAAGAATGACTGCTCCTTTCCCCAGAGCAGGGAAAAGGCTAAATAGATAATTTAGCAAAAGCACACTTCAAGGAGACAGCTATATAACAATACACTACGAGAAAAGCCTATCTGCAGATACAGTTACATGTTCTGCTCCCTGTTACTGAGTTAACAAAACTGTGAGACCTTTTTATGAAGCACAAGACCAGCCTTAGCAAGGGAAAGCATTTATAGTTTGGAAACATATGCTAATGCACCGTTGTGGTAAGCTACGCTGATATGTGTAGTTATCAATAAGAAAATCTGGAGACACCTGGAAACATGTCTTAAAATTTACTTGTACATTTGCACCGATATATCCGCTATATGAACATTATGAAAAATGAAGGTATTTAAACAAATAAAAGAGTTCGCTTCTTCCACCTGAACATAGCGGTTTTATTCTTAGTACTAAAGAAATGGGTAATAAGAGTCTTGACGTATGCTCATATCTCCTAACAGTCCATCCATCATAGTGTCCCCGGACAGTTACGGATGATCAGCACCTACGGTCAGTGCGTACCCCAGCTAGGCATCAGGTACCTGTGCTCCAGCCTCTCATCCCCTCACTCTGCCTCTTCTGTTTGGCATTAGATGGACAGAACGACAGCCTAAAAATCTGCGGTGAAGAAGTTTCTGCTGCTTAAAGTCCATTCAAGAAATAACAGAAGTATATGTAACAGTTATTTTAAGAAAGATAAAAATCAGATTTGTACTCAGCAAATGCAAGGATACTTTGGGATATTTCTTAAAATATGCAGTAGTCTAAAAAAGGTGATGCCTTATGCAGGTTTCTACATTTCTTATTCAAGCAGATATTGAAATTGGAAGATTTTGTAACTGAGTGAGCAGAACTTCAAAATCTTTTTTTTTTCTTTTTTCACTGACTGTATGGATGTGCATCCATAACTATGACTCCTAAATAACAGGCTCAAAATATGGAGAATATTGCACATATATCCAAGGATATATGCCAGTACAGACAAACTCTAAGCCAGAGACCACTGGATATAGTTTGTGAACTGGTTTATTTTTTTTAAATAACACTGACTGGTACAACAAATATTATCACAGTTATTTTTAAACAAGATGGCCAATGCCAATTGTTAAGATACAGTGAGTAAAGAAAACAAATGTCACCTCCACACCACTCCCCAAATAAATCACAGGTGGTAAATATAAAATCAGTTTGCTTCTAGAGAAAGAGAAAAACACATTACTTTTGAGCAGCTGGGCTGAGTAAGAGATTGGTTTCCCCATTGATTTTACTTTCCCTACAGCCTTCAAAGCAGATTCTGTGCTCTGAAGTGCTGCATATACTTACAGCACTCTATAAATAAATGCTACTATGTGCATCTATTTCTGATTAAAATCCTGTGTAAATATATATGGAAATTAGGTGCTGCCCCCAGGCATCCTGACAAGCTGCTAATGCAAGCTCCTGCTGCTGCAAAGGTTATGGACTTCTGATCTCACAGCCTTCCTACGATAGCAACAACAAGGGTTAAGGAAATTGTTCTATGGATTAATTAAAAATAAATATATAGAATAGCCAGTCAATTTCTAAAGAGGCCTTAGATAAGCTTGCAAAAACTAGAACTGTGTGGAGATTGTGAAGAGATATTAATTTTACAGTGGTCTAGAATGGTATTAGCTACAAGTGATGTTAGCAAATGCAGTTAAGAACAAATTGCCAGCAGTGAGAGTTGTCAGTAGAAAAGCTACAAGGCAAATAAAAGCTCCAGCAGTGGAGTGATTTAAAATTGGATGGAACAAAGCACTAAAAATTATACCGCAGGGAACTACTCTGAAAAAAAAAAAAAACCAAAAAAAAACCCCAAAACAACCAAAAAACCTTCACATTGTTTTTCTCAGAGTTCCCTAGAGCTAACACTTTGCTAACACTGAGAAACCCACAACTTAAGCAGCATTTCACAATCCCTCAAGTAAGCAGAAAAAACCTAACATTTCCATTCTCCAATGCATGGCATCTCTGAAACAGCAAAAGATTACTGTGAAATTATTATTAGTATGATAAGACACTGAATGCTCTCATGTTGTAAAAACAGTCCACTCTCCCCCTAGGTTACACCACCACTGCTTACCTGGTCCCATTACATTTCTGAATCTGACTGCATATACCCAAATATAACCATTTGTTTATCCAGGTCATACTTCATTTTTTAATTCTTTTTTCTAGCCTGGAGTAGTGCGCAGAGCCCCTCTAAAGCACTCTCACTTATTTCACATCCTGCCTACTCCTTCTGCGTGCCACCCACCACGTGTCGAATGCTCCATGCTACCCTAATTCAAATCAGGCTCACGTCAAATGGGGAAGTCGGTTATTCAGATTCACTGTAGGTTAAATATCTGCAACTATCTTTTCTTACCTATCCACACTCTGAGGAGCTATTTAATTGCAGCCAGGATGAAAAATACCCCATGATCTGATAGGTCACCACAGTGGTGAGTACAAAGCTTATAATTTTCTCTACTAATAAAAATGAATGGATGATAAGTTGCCTTGTCTTCTGACTTTAAACTCCTATTAACTGACTTAATAGAAATTGAATGCATCCAACCTGTAATCCCATACAAAAATGCATGGTTTCTGACTGAACAAATCATTCTGATGGCAACAGAATCGCTCTCCCCGTGACAGACGTGCACCCAGCTGTGCAAAGGGGAAAGCTGCAGGGAGCAGGATCACATGTCTGGCCCACAGCAGCCTCCATGTCTCCTTGCCAGCTAGTCCCAGAGCTGCAATATCACCTTTTCCTAAATCAGGGGTTAAGGGGTCTTTTTATTCTCTTCTTTATTCCTGAACAAATGCTTTATTGGGCTACTACAGAAAAAGAGACAGCATCACCATCAGTTTCAAAAGAAAACAGTAAATCCTGGGGGGTTTTGGAGAAAAAAAAAAAAAGTTGGAGCCAGCTCGCATGCAGCTTTTGAGACATGTGCATGCCATTTCACTGTAAGCACATCACTGTTCAGACCAAGTAACTCACTCTCTTACTTTGCATTTACCAATACTGAATTCCCTTGTAATATCATGCAGCATCATTAAACCCTTCTGCAATTCTTTCGGTTTTACTACGTTGAATAATTTGGTGTTGATAGCAAAGTCCGTCATCTCCCTTTTCCCCAGCTTGTTTGTGAATACACTAAAAAGACGCAAATTTCCCAGGAGCTCCAATGGTAAGTAAATTTCGAAAGCAACCACTTAGTCCATCAAAGATCAGCTTTGTAGTGTTTTTAAGGGTCCTAGCTGTGGAACACTGCCCAAAACAGTTTTAGGAAATCCAAAACCACCAGCAGCACGATTGCTAGGACAAACACCACCCTCACGGAGCACTTACAGCGCGGACAAAGCTTTCAAGGCAAGACCGTGCTTTTCTCACCGTCACAAAACGACTTCCCGCGGCCAAAAACCGTATCGCGGTAAAGGAACTTTCTGAGTCCACGAGGGGCTTCTGTCGCTTCAGCCACCTTGGTCGGGCCTCGCGTTCTCTCGTTCCTCTCCACTTAACCGTCCACCAGCAGCCCAAACAGCCGAACCAGCGACCCGTCGGAGAGCCCCCGGGGCCGACATTCCGCCTTTTACCGCCGGGGCTGGCGAAGCTGCCGCCCCCC
>JAOBAS010000013.1:7853030-7870107 GCA_025311575.1 Elanoides forficatus | reverse complement strand
TCCTTCTCCTTCTCCTTCTCCTTCTCCTTCTCCTTCTCCTTCTCCTTCTCCTTCTCCTTCTCCTTCTCCTTCTTCTTTCTCCTTCCCCTTCTCCCCCTTTCTTCTTTCTCCTTTCTTCCTTGTGCTTTCTTCTTTCTTCTTTCACGTTCTTCCACCCTGCAGTCTCCTCTCCCTCGGTGTTGTACCAGTGCTGGAGCAGTCTTCCTCTCCAAACAAGTTCACCTGACCCAGTCATTCTCTAGAGTTGTGCTGTATTAACATGAATTAAGCAGCAAATGTTGAACAAAACATACGGAATCCATCACACCTGTTATCTACGTTTACACTAGGATAAATGGATTAATAAATGGGTTAATAACTCCTTCTGTGATAAACTAATGGAGGCCAGGGTCTGGATATGACCTCCTGCAGAGGAAGTCTCAAGAACTCTGCTGGTGCTTGGGATGTGTAGCATGGAGAAATCACTCCATTCGTGCCCTGTATCTTTGTCTTCTCTCTAAACAGTTGCTATGGGACACTGTTGGAGACAGGTATTTAAGCTAGATGAATGGTCCTGGATGACAGTATCTACTGTCAAGGACATGGATGATTCTATTGACAAAAGCTGCACAAGACTTTTTAAACTCAACTACATGGCATAGAGTGGCGCAATATTGCTGAAACATAATTAGCCTTCGTATTAAAAATGCAACTGAGTAGTATAACAGTTATACATATAGATGTAGAAGAGCAAAGGTAATAAGTACACCAGAAGAAGTACTTCACAGTTATTTGACCAGGTTTAAAACTTAAATGTTCATTACAAGAGTATTTGTAGGAAAAATGGAGTCCAGTTTGAGATTGAAATCATCTGTTTACTCCACATTTGTGAGAAAGACAGAATAGCTTTAGAAGTAACTTACTGCTTTCTATTCCTTCTGCTAACATTTTTGGTTTGGTGTTAAATTCCACGTTGGACTGGGAGATTTAAGTATTTATGGTATTTTACTTTATAATAGTAAATGCATGGCACTGCATAATAATGAAATTACAATAATGGTACATTTTACTGTGGCTGTATCCTGTTAATTCTGATGAGAAAGTGATAAAGATCCCTGGGTTTTGATTCAATTATGTAAAGAACATCAAAGTTTATTTAATGAAGTTCACCTTGGTGTGTTTAACTCACATAGATTCATATAGATAGATGGATAGGAGCATATGCCTTGGTAAATATACCTGAACTAGAAGTGTGAATTGTTTTCCTCCAGGCTGCTTAGAAATTATTTTGAACTGTAGATGGGGCTTATAATAATAATAATAATAATAATAATAATAATAATAATAATAATAATAATAATAATAATAATAATAATAATAATGATGATAATAATAATAATAATAGTAATAATAATGGTAAGTTTTTGAAAATTCAAGTGCGATGGTACTTTTTATTCCCGTTCTTAGCCTTTTGAATCTGCAGAGTTGGAAGCTCTCAGGTAGGCTTCCATAGTTGTTGAGGATTTCATGTTTACCCATCTTTACCCATTCACTTCAGGTGTGGGCCACTTTTGACCATAACTTATAAACAAGTTTCCAGATTTCAGATTCCTGTTCTGATAAAAGCTGCCTTCCAATGAGAATTCTGTTAATATAAGGAAGTCAGTAAATTATCTGTATAACAGCTTTGTTTTTCTCATATATGCAGAGAGAATGGACGTTCTTGAGTCAGAGTCCAATTTTTTGCCATTTTTGTAATGTTCAGAGCAGTAACATGATTGACAGCTTCTGTTTGGTGATAACATGTTTTCCAGATTATTTTATCTTCTGGCTCCTCTTCCCCACAATTCTGAATGATACAATCTATTTTGATGCACAGCACAAACTACTTTTTATTTCAGTAAGAAATCTTTGCCATTAATCTTAGGGTGGAAAATTCAAGAAAATTTTCATACATTGTCACTGAATGCACCCTCTGCTATAATTGCTTTCTTATGATACTGCTGTATGATACAGGAAATAGCTGACTGTTCATGTGCTCAATTGATCCTCTTGTCAGGAGAGGGGAAAAAAATCACTTAATCATGTGATTTTGCCTCAATGACAAGCATGGACACATTTAAATACAACATTTTTACGTATTGTCCAAATCTAATAAAATTTGGATTAATTCCGGAATAGAGGGAATTCTACAATTCAGGCTGAAAGTCCATCTTTCATCAAACTGTTGCAGAAAGACTCTTGCAATGCAGTTTTCTGAGAGAGTCTTGCACCTCTCATCGACCTTTCTACTGGCCAGAAGTGAACAACAACCATATGGAGCAATTCTGATGCAGTTTATCGAGTTATGTTTGA
The DNA here is from genome assembly GCA_025311575.1 of Elanoides forficatus. Lineage (NCBI taxonomy): Eukaryota > Metazoa > Chordata > Aves > Accipitriformes > Accipitridae > Elanoides > Elanoides forficatus. The sequence goes on along the minus strand of JAOBAS010000013.1, from coordinate 7,867,773 downwards.
CAGCACAAGCTATGAGGTCAAAAAGCTGCTAACCTTCTGGACTGAAGTGGGCTAATCAATACATTGGCCCTGTCTTAAAGATTCAAGGGAGAACTTTAGCTGCAGAGACGAGAGTAAACTGACTTGCTGTTCTGGAATAATCTTGACAAGCGCCTTTGCCCTTCTACTGCTTGTCCCTTAAGGTCTAATCCAAAGATCGGTCATAGCAAAGAGGATCTTCCAGTGGGCTTTGGCTCGGGTCAGTGAGAGGTCAGGTCAGGCATCATGAAGCTTGGCAGTGGTGGCAAGAAGGGGAACCAAGACCCAAAGACCACAAAGGTGAAGAAAATCCAACAGTGAGGTTTTGGAGTGGAGTGGAGTGAAGAATGACGCTAGGGCAGGAATCATCTTACCAGACTCGGGGATCTAAAAGTAACTTGTCACATTCCCTTCATAGCCATAGGATAAGAAAGAAGTGAGATAGTGATTCATTGAACCTGTCTTAGATATCTACTTTAGGATGAGACGAATTGCCTTCTGGAGGTGCCTCTTTCTCTCCTTTGACTATAAAGGAGCCCAGGGGACTAGCTGACATTTAGGCGGCTGAGTTTTAGATGATAAAGTTAGAAAATCCCTGTCAAGGGAATCTGTAGAAATAGCTGTTGCTACTGCTGTCTCGCTCTCTCCCCTTTCCTCCTCCTAGCCATTAAGACAGTATTGCAGGTAGGTCTGCTGGCTTGAAAAGGCACCCTTCTGGTACACTGGGATGTCTACACTGTGCTTTCCTCTAAAAAATCTAAGCTAGGAAACAGATATCTAGTCATTTTACCTGAAATAAGTTCTTTCTCTGAAAAAACCAGAATTTTCTGATTCAAGAGTAATAATTGCCATTGAATAAACTCTTAGTCAGATTACTTGCAGTAAGAATACAGCTCAAAGTTCAGCTGCATGTCTGTTTTCCTCCTGAATAGTTTAAATATCTCCTATTATTCCTTCCACCCTTTCTAACAATAACTTAGCATGAATTAAAATATGGTTTTCCTATATCCCAGCTGCTGCTCTGAAGACTGGATTAAGGGCAGCATCCAGGTAACATATTCTTGTTACTGACAAAGTTGACTTGGATTTAGTGTGTATCTTTAGAAATCTGGCCCAATATTTATTCAGGAGAATGTGTACAGAAACTATTTTATTTCTTTCCTCATATTATTATAAAGACCAGAGTATAGTTGCATCCTTCACACAGAAGGAAAGCACTTCAAACCAAGAGGTACCCTCTATTTACTGCCATAGAGGAGTAAAACTAGCACCTAATTTGTTCAGACAGCTTGGTTACTGAGTTGTCTGAGTTCATTTTTCTCACATTTTCAAAGGAGATTTTTTTACTAGTAGCTGGATTCTTAAAGGTTTTTGGCTTCTAAAAATATTTGTGGTTACATAATGGGGTTTTCCATAATACTGCATTGTTAAGGATGAATATCTTTGTACTGGACCCTCAATCTCATTGATCATCAATGACACTTAAGCTTCTAAATTTAATTAGAAAATATATTTGTGCTACGAAGGTAGTTAATCTTTAGATGCTTTTGAAAATTTAGACTTGGATATAGAATTAATTTATGATTTCATACTTAGTTTTGAAATAAAGTTATTTGATTAGAATAGAAATACTGTTATTTTTAGTAGACTATATCTCTTCATTCAAGTGCTAAATTTTGGTTCATTGAAAACAAAAATTCTCAGGAAATTAGTAGTCCAAATGGAGGCATCTCTGGTAGCACACACATGATGTGTTTTGGAAATGATCATCACTTGAGACAGAGACTTTTTTCCTTTTTGGAGGTTTGTTTTTTTTTTTTTCACTGAGAGAGAACAAAGTGTTTGTTACAGCAAGGCAAGAAAAGGGAAGAAATAACTGTAAATAAAATACATCTGCTCATGAAATATTGTGAAAATTATGGTGGGACATAATGTAGGTTGAAGTTGACAGTAGTTTAAATATATATGGAGCCAGGTTCTTCTCTAGAATCAGATACGTAAATTAAAGTCACTTTTGTTGTAGCAAACGGAGTTGGATCCTACCTACACCATCTATTAAGAAAATGTCAGCTCTGTGACAAATAGAAATATTACTTTTATTTTAGTTATGTGTTTAATGTTTGATTCTGCTCTTATGGGTATTTCTAAAAAATACAGTAAGCTATTTGTTATGGTTGTAGAGCCGTGCTTCTTACTGAAGTTAATATGAACTGTCAGCAAAATGTGAAAGCAAAATATATAAAATAATAAAATAGTCCACTGTGTATTGTAAAATATTTAAAAATATTATTATTAATTAATTAAAATGCTTGTTAGTAAAAACATTTGCCAAATATAAAAATAAGTTAGTTTCTTTTCAGTGCAGTTCTCTGTTGGGTTAGCCAGAATTTTAAGCAGTTGCAGGAATGCTTTAGTGTTAAAATTTATGAAGGTAAATTTTTCTTTATCTGTTTCATTGTCTTAAGAAGATGTCTAGATTTCTGGTCTCCAGAAATATTTTGACTGGTACTCATCAAAACAGTCTTTCATTATCCTTTCTGAATCCCTGCACTAATTCCTCCAAAGCTTGAGGATTAGCTTGACTAATAAACTCAGTTCTGAATAAACTGAGTTCTGAATAAACATTGTTCTTTGTTCCTTATAAACATATCTGTGTACAACAATGAATCAGCCAAAAGCAAGAATGCCAGAGAAAAATTAAAATCCCATTTCATGTGTTTTCAAGAAGAAATAATCCTTTCCCTTCTCTCTTAAGTTGGTTTTGAGGCTGGCGCTTGAGAAGGCGCTAGCGATTCTCCTTGGTGAGCAGGCTCTTCCCCGCAATCCGTGCAGCTTCCTGGACTGAGAAATACGAGGAAAGAAGAACATATTTCAGAAATTTAACTCTGAAAATTACATACACATTTTCCTCCTTAGGTTTAACCAGGAAGCTGGAAATACTTTTATGTAAACCAGTTATATCCATTCCCGGGTTGATTCGCCACACTTTACCTTTGATGTAGCTCCAGCCTGCAGTTCGTGTTGCGCCCAATGAAAGGATTTAGAGTTTGCAGGAGAACGACTGTGGGTGCTCATCTTTGTGCCTGTATTTTCATGGAGTTGGACCACAAATACAAACACGTGATTCAAACATAGACCTGCACATATCCCCTGCCCAAAGGAAAACGCAGTTGAATAGTTTATTAATAATGTGAATACACAAAGTAGAACTGAACCCAGATGGTTTTGTAAACTCTAGTAACTCAGCAAACATGTTAAATAGAGTGTGCTGTTCATTAGTCTCAGTAGGTGAACTAAATTATTAAACATGAATATATAAATACAAAAAAATCTATTCTATATATAATTTTGACCTGTTCGGAATTTTAGGCCCACTCTTATGCTGAGCCATTATTTTAATGCAGGTGCAATGTTGTGGTGAGGCAGATGATAGAAGACCAACTCTGCTGGCTCAGTTTTGGATCTCAGACTGATACAAACAACCTTGGTTCGTAAGGGTTAATAACTGGGAGTAAAAGTGGCAAAACAAGGTATCTAAATATTAAAGTTATAAACTCCCCCCAAACACACTGTTTTTCTTGATGTTTACAAAAGCTGGGAGAGAGTTTGCTGGATACAATTTGCATGAGCAAGCATAGTCACCCAAATATTGAATGGGGATTCATGTGCTTTTGTGTCCGTAGTCCAATGCTTGATATAACTCCAGCAGTGGCTTCACGGATGAGAGGTTTCAGCATAAATGAACGCTTCACTTTCTGAAAGTGAGAGGAGCTGTGTTCCCTTGTGCTAGGAGCACATTCAGGCCTTTGGAATGCAATTCTCATCTTTTGAATGCATAATATAGAAAGCGTCCCTTTTTCTTTGGCGATGTATATTTTACCTTTTATAGACTGTAGGTTGAGGAACGCTGCTCTGTGGGGATTTCTCCACGCCAATGTGGGTGCCCAATTTCAGCTACTTTATAATATTCGTTTGTAGATTGTCAAATTCAGATGTTTTAATAAAGATTTATGTGTTTAGTCTATTTTATCAATCACTCTTGAGCTGTGCCTTGGGTTAATAAAAGTGATGTTATATCAAGTTTCCAGGAGTGAGCAAAAGTTCAAGTAAGGAGAACTTGGTAAGGGACTGTGTGATTTGCAGCAAGCGATCCTGGCACGTTCTGCCCTTGCCCATCCAGGAGATACCTCTGGGAAGATTTCCCCCTGTGTGAACAGCTTTTTTAGGACCTCTTGTTCTCTGCTATCAGGTAAGAGAGCTTGTGGTGGGCTGACAGCTTGTTCTGGGATGGTGTCGTTTCCCCTTCCCTTGTGACTGTAGGGTCTGTGCGCAGGGCACAAAGCAACATTGTGCCAGATAACCCGGGTGAAGGGCTGCAGTTTCCCCGGCAGGATAGCTGGGACGATACGGGAGCCATTCTTGCTGAGGAGCAGAATATCTGGGCTATGGTAATGATAATAGGATCTCGCTGTTTCCAGCGAACAGGCTAGGTTGATAATTTGGGTACCACTGTGCTGAATTGTGCCATAGACATACCCAGCAGGCAGGATGGAGGAAAACCTTGTGTCTGGTGCAGTAGGATCCTCGAAAGCATTACCCATGTTGAAGGTTATTTTATGCCTTAATCTCCCTTAGATTGTACTGCAATGAGCTGTCTAACACCTGGTTGTTGGGAGGGTTTATTACCACTGTTTTGTAGGTCTCTCTGATGATTCTTTGCCTGTACGCTGTCTGGAAGAGTGATCAGAATTATTTTCCTCCCTCTGCCAACAGACCTCCAGTCAACAGACCCTCTGAATTACTTTCCTAATTGTGACACTGAGTTAAAAAGAAAAGAAATTCACTTACATGGTATGATTGAGTCTGTTGGAGGGCAGTAAGCAAATCCATCTCAGCTTGGATACTTATATTTTTTCTTTAGCATGGCTGAAGGAAATTTCTATTTAAAAAATCCAAAGATCAGTAGGTTGCCTACATGATAATCCATCCAAAGAAATGTTCTATCTAACTATGAAAGTCAATCCACTGAAAATGTGGTTGCTATGGCTTCTTTCATGGATTTTGCACTTATTGTCTGTAAAAGGGATCATCAGTACCTATCTGTGATCTCCACACAAGGTGTCTCCAGACTCCTAGGGAAGTGATATTCAGCAATTCAGGAACAGACCAGGCACCCAAATTCTGTACTATATTTTACACTGGACCGAAGGTTAAGCACCTGTTCTGGAAATATTATTTGTAAGCTCCTGCTGAGTACTTAATTTCCTTCTGAATTTAATAGGGACCCTTAGGCATCTAGGATTGCTGTTAGCAGTAGACAGCCCACAGGGATACATTAAAACAGCCTGTGGAAACAGAACTGTCTCACTGCCTCCCCATCCTCTTGATGCTTAGGTGAGAGTGGGATTTGCAACCTAAAACTATTTCACGGACTCAGGTGATGAGCCTTTGGATAGCAAACTAATGTTCTTTTGAGGGAGTAATAGAGATGTTTTTCCTTTTTGTAATAATTCAGCTCTCAGCCAGGCAAAATGGAAAGTGCCTTTCTGCTGGGTTACTACCACTCTAAGCAAATGCTGTCTGCAGTTGTCCCGTTGCAGCCGGACCACTGGGTAGCCAGGAGGGGAAGCTTCCACGGACACAGAGAAAAAGGGACCTGACACTGTTGGGTAGTGGTAAGAGCCACATTTTGGGAGAAAGGTGTCACTCCTATCACTATTCATGCTTTTTATCTAATTGCGTTCTAGTTGTAAGTGCATAAATATAGTTGGAATGGAGATTAACACCGAGACTCTTGGACTCTTGACTCTCAGAGGAGTGTTACTTTACCCAAGTTCCCTGGGATTTATGTCATAGTGTCATTCCTGACATAAAACTAGTACCCGAATTAAAGAACAACGATTTAATTGGGGGTAAGATTCATCTGTCCCAACGTTAATTGCTTTGAAGTTAGCTGTTTAGTAAGAAAGTGATCTAGGCTCTTAAAATCAGTGGACAGAGAGAGAGCCGGCCAGAAAATGACTCAGCCCATCCTGAAACAGGAGGTGCTGATGAATCACTGAGCAGAAAGAAACCTCTACCAAAAAATACTCCTTTGAGTATGGAGGGAATGGAGAAGACTTGCTTACCCTGAGTGTTGAGCTAGTGGACAGCTGAAATGGTGGGAGGCAAATTGTGCTCTAGGTCTGCTAATCAGAGCTTGGGTTCACTGTGAATCCCACCGGGAGTTCCTTAATATGGTTGATTTTGAAGTGCAGATGGGATCTCAAAGGGGGAGTCCAGTTCCATGAACATAAACGTCTGTCCAGTCTTCCTCTTGCATGTGTGAAAATGAAATGATTACATATGTATGGAGGAGTTACACACCAAAATAGCCTGAAAAACATGGTAAGCAGTAACCCTTTTTGTGTGTACAAGGAAGCTGCAATAGAAAGCGCAGGTGGCTTTCAGAGACCTGGAGAGCCTTCTGAAATGTTAGCCCTTCATGTAAATTCCGTATATATATTTGAGGTGAAGAAAACCATTACGGATATGTTTTATTTATGTTTCTCTTCTGCAGAAAGGTAGCAGAATTTAAGGAAATGGGACGTGCTGTGCCCACAGGGGAAAAATCTTCTTGTAGATATGTCCTGTACAGGCAAGGACAGAGCAAGTCATCTGGCAGGCATATTGCGTGTGTGCCTTGCTCCGTGGAACATTGCAAGCTTAATTGGGTTTTTGTCCTGCTGTTTTTTAACAATACTGAACCTGTCACTATGCAGGGAACTTTGTATATGAAAAATGTCAAAAAAAAGATTAAGATAAGTGGCATCCCAGTGAGTTCTTTAATGCTCAGGGCACAGATGGCAAATCTCAAAAGACTATGGCAACAATAGAAATAATACGTAAGAAAACAAAGCAAAAATTGCCACACAACATAGTTTAGTTATATGCAAATCGGGGAGCATTAAATGTCAGTAACCTAATATTTTCTGAGAAGGAAACACAACGCTCACAAAGAATGTTAAACCGCCTGGCCCCCGTGGTGACAGAAACCCCTTCAGTCCCCGCGTGGCACCAGCAGCAGTAACGTAGTTTCTGTACGTTCTACTCATCGTGTGTCAACACCAGCCCAAGGGGTTCTCCAGGAGACGCAACGCGGTGACGTGAGCCTAGCTCCAGCGACAGATTTGGGTGCTGGAGAGCTGAGAGTCTCTCTCTGTAGTCTAGCCTTGAGGGTTCCTATTGCCATACAGGAATCCACGGCGGAGGGCCTGACGGTGCCTGTCCTCTGCCTCCCAAGGGATTCACGGGCAGCACTTGGAGGGGAAAGTTGTCTTGACCCACTGCGAGGAGTAACTGGGAATAAGCTGTGCCTCCGGGAAGGTGCTTCCCTCCAGACAGGCTGGACTAAGTTGTTTGCTCCAGAAATTTTCTTCAGATGTGGAGCAACAGTCATCTCCCATAGGACGTCACCAGAGAAAGTAGTAGTGTCTTCGTTACACACAGTCTTTATTGTGTAATTCTGAGCGGGCAGAGTACTCCACGTGGGGTGCGATTCCACTCCCTTCTCCACCTCAAAGGACTCAAACCACCTCCCACCGCCCAAATTAACTGTCCCAGCCGGCGAGGCGTGGGTGCTCTGGCACACATGAAAGGAAAGGGAAGGAAGAGGGGTAGAAGGAAAAAGGCTGTTATTTACATCTCTTTTAAAGGTTGCCTAAAATTCTATGGGACTGACCTAATCATTAAGGTATTTCTCTAGGACAGGGGTCCTGGGAAAGAGCAAAAGAGCTTGTCCACCCCTGGGGTCTCCAGCCTGGGGCCAGCCAGCCAGGAGCATCACTTTTGCATGGAAAACAGAGTTCCTTCGCACTGTGGTTTCATCTGCCCAAATTAACTGAAAACTCATGAAACACGTCCTCTACTTCACAGCTAGAGATTGCCAGAATTAAACCTCTCCTTTGACAGTCCTCCCATTTTTCTGGCACACGTTTACTTGGAGATACACGCTGTTTAGGGCTCTTCCATATCCTTTCTCCCCCTTTTCCCAGAGTGTCTCTGCTGAAGCTTTTAGCTGTTCTTCCATTCATGGTGCTGTCTTTGATTTCTGTTTATTCCTGGTACCACATGGTGTCACATAATCAGACTGCAACAGTGTCACTGAACAAATCCTTCCTTCCAAGCAGTGAATATATCATGCCATTGGACCTGAATAAAGGTATACTCTCTTTCGCAGGAGCCCTATTTCCAATATCACGTCTGGGCAGCTAATCCCGTAAGGTAAGTTCCAACCACCACAGGAGTCACTGAAATAGCCCCAGTTCATTTATTTTTTTCTGAAGCCCCAGCACCTTTTAAAAAAAATAAAATTGCAAGTCTAACACTGAACTAAAGGAAGAGGTGCTATAGACAAAAGTGAAGTTCACAGCAATTGTTTTCATTTTTTTTTTCTGTCACAAAAAGTGACTCTTCCTTTACACTTTTATCTTTATGTTTTTAACTGACATGTAAGAAAATTTTCTTATTTAACGTTTAAGTAGCTGCTATGGGTCTCTTGCTGACTTCATGACTTTGACTTATCCACAGACCAGGACTTAGTGGTATGTTAGATGTCATGAGCAACCACAAGTGTGTGTTTTGCTCCAGAGAGCTGTTAACTAATGCTGACAAAATAATGCATGATTTCACCACACGTTCTGCACAAAGTTAGGAATGTATTTTGTGAGTTGGCTGCAAAGCACCCATGTGCTTGGGAAGCTTTATCATTCACAAAGTGCTCTGCAGTGGGTGCAAACATGCAAGAGAAACAGATATATGGATACAATATAAATTTTGTATGAAATCCACTTCTGCATAGCAGGCTAATGAAAAGTCTAAACACCACTTCTTGTCTGCTTTTAAGGAGAACTTGAGCTTTAGGTTTGCTATGTGTCTGCAATTTTAAGTTTAGCTCAGTTAATATACCTACTGTGTGCAATATCACGGTAATGTTAAAATGCCAAGAATTTTCTTCTGCTGATATCCCTCACCGTCTGACTGTACATTTATACTCATACGATTCAGTCATCTGACTGATTTACTTATCAGTGCTTTTTGGCTCATAGACAACATTGATTAAATTTGGGATTTTACTTCCTTCTCCATCTCATGCTGTTCTCAGATGATGAGGCTGCATTTGGCAGGTGCTGACAGCACATGCATCCTATTTCAAATGTCCCTGCCCAAATCTAACCACACATTGGTTTAAGAGGGAACTTTTACAAATACTTGGTTGTCGTGCTATTTCTTTATGTATGACCCCATGAAATAGGATGCTAATAAATGGATATTTTTTTCCTTATTATTGCATTGATTTCCTGTGTATTTTTGTCCACTTGCTCTCTTACGTATCAGCTACAATATCTGTGAGGCAGGGACTAGTCATTTTTTTTTAGGCTGTGCACATCTTGAGGTCTTTATCTGTGACTGTATTTTTGTAACGCTCAAAATAATAAGCATAATTAATAGTGCTTTCCTGTTTTGTAATGTTAAGTTATTCTGACAGATCTCAATGTGAAAAGTTGCTTCAAAGGGAAGCTACTGAGTATGAACACAGAAGGTTGTCAACTTGCAGAGTAGTTTGACTCCCGAAGAGAACGTTCCTGTTTAAAAATACTTAAAACCTTTTGTAGTAGTTTTTGATCTTATGTTGAAGATTTTAAATTGACTTTCAGGCCTGTGTTCTGCATATTACAGAGCTGAATTAATCGTGAGCTTTATGGGGTTCTTTTCTTAACAGATCATTCAGTTCTGTTTTCTCCTTCGAAAAATGTCATATGAGGCTCCTGTGAACCCATGAGAGAAAATGAAAGCTTACAGTTAATAAAATGCATTTACCTGTGTGCAAGCTATGACTGCCTGAATGGAACTTCCCCCAGCACTGCTGTTATTATATACCATACATCTCCCACAGATATGCAAGACTCAAGGTCAGTGGGGAACAAAATTTTTTATATAAATGCGGGTATGCAAGACTCCTTCATCTTCTGGAGCCGCTGTGCCCAAAGAAGTGTGAAATATCGGTGAGAAAATTTGCTAAAAGAACTATTGTTTGCTTTTACATTCAGCTGCTTCTCCCAGAACAACACTTGCAGTTGCAAAGGGTTTCTGTGAACAGATGCACAATGGTTGTGGTCCGGCCCACAGAGATTTTATAGCAGAGGGAAGTGGAGGAAGAAGGGGAGGAAGGAAGGGAAGAAGGGAGGAAGGGAGGAGGGAAGGAAAAACTCAGGTGCCCTCACGTGCTGGGAAGGGTGCAAGAGTTGTTCTCTCTGTTCCACTTCAGGGCTCTCGTGTGCCGTGACCCATTTCCCCTTCTGGCGGCTCCTACACAAGGGCTGATTTGAAAGAAGCACTTGGCTTACAGTTTTGCTTCTTTTCTCTAGCTCAGGCCATGTGAAGAGCTTGGCAGCAACGCTGAGAGTCCGCTGCTGGAGAACACTGGCGAGACTTCACAATAGTCTCAGATAAGAGTTGTGGGTCTTGGTGGTGGGCTTGCATTAGCTCTAAAGATGTATTTGGGATATGGCAGCTGATTTTATTATATTTGTGTTTTTGGAGCCAAGCTAAACCAACTTTTTGCGGACTATTCTACCTCTCATAAGAGAAGGGGGTGCCAGTTTCCTGAAGATGGAAAAGACAAAGCAAAATGAGGGGAGTTGAAAATCCTGTCGTAATACATCGTAACCAATGAGGCTCAGCATAAATGTAATAAATGAAACTTTCAGTGGCCAATCCATTTGGTTGAGTTGTCACCTCTGAATTAATTGGCATATATTTGGTATATAAGCAGCTGCAAAACAGGCGTCATCATGACAAGCAGTATTGTTGTGTTGCACAAACACTCACAGAGAGTTTGTTAAAAAAAAATCCCTAATTTATTTGGATCTTGCATGAGGATAATGCTGTCATGGAGAATGATGTCTCTCAAGCAGGAGTTGGTTGTTGCCCAGTGGTGACAGGAGTCTCCATTGCAAAGGTCTTTGCAGCCGTGCCTTCAGCTGGATGGGGTGAGACTCTGGACTGCAGTTCTGCTCAGTTCTTCTACCCCAGCTGGCCCATGGTCCTACGTGACCCCTCCAGCACATGCATGGTTCATCACTATTATTTTAACAATGTACAGGAGACTGTCCTATGTGACCATTTCTGCATCTACAGGAGCAGTTTTTATCAATTACTTACCACCATGTGGACAGTACAATCCCCTCTGCAGCAGGAACTGCCTGGTAGTCGCAGGGTCACCCCATCCAGGAGATTAAGCAGGACTTTCAAGTACACAAATTGGACTAGGCAGAGCAGGAGCTGCCTGGGACTTGCAGTTCTGCTTCTAGAAGTGTCCAAAAGCCCCAGCTGGAGGGCTCCTGCAGCAGTCCATTGAACACTTAGCTGTGAGGGGGCTGGGACTTCAGTCAGTCACCCAGTTTCAAGTCAGTTCCTTTCTAAAGCCAGTCCAGGATCTCATCTGCGTGGATGACTAGCTGGGGAGTTCACGGACCGTGCAGGGAGTTAATGACTAAATGCATACTGCTGGGCATGACTGGGTGGGCATACAGGCACAGCCTGATCCCCACCTACAGCACAGTTAGAAATGAGGAGAAACTTGAGGTTTCATACTTGCAACTCACGTATAACTTAAGTGCCGTAGCTTTTTCCAAAATTGCTTATCCATGAAATGTCCAGTACTGTTTCTTGCACTGTTACTTTTGGGATGTGCTTTTGGGCCTCCTGTATCTTCAGTCTGAGGACCTGGCTAGAGGGTATTGTGAATTTTTTCTGACCCCTGCACCTGGGTTTCCCCTGTGTGGAAATCAGCTTGTGAGGAGGCATCACCGTGCATTGCAATCAGTGTGTCACTGGACCCGTTCCTGATTCCACAGCTCAGATGCTTCCCCGAGAACTCGTCCCTTTGCTGCCTGCAGGCAGGACACTGCTGCAGAGGCATAATCTGTCAGAATAAATACCTGGGTAGCAGTTGTCCATTAAAAAGTAAATGAAGCCAAGATAACAGTGTTCATAGCATCACAGAACAGTTTGGGTCGGAAAGGACCTTAAAGATCATCCAGTTCCAACCCCCTGCCATGGGCAGGGACACCTTCCACCAGAGCAGGTTGCTCCAAGCCCCATCCAACCTGGCCTTGAACGCTGCCAGGGATGGGGCAGCCACAGCCTCTCTGGGCAACCTGTGCCAGTGTCTCGCCACCCTCACAGTGAAGAACTTCTTCCTTACATCTCATCTAAATCTGCCCTCTTTCAGTTTAAAACTATTACCACTTGTCCTGTCACTACAGGCCCCAGTAAAAAGCCTTCCTCCGTCTTACTTATAAGCCTCCTTTAGGTACTGGCAGGCTGCTGTAAGGTCTCCCCAGAGCCTTCTCTTCTCCAGGCTGGACAACCCCAACTCTCTCAGCCTTTCCTCATAGGAGAAGTGCTCCAGTGTTGACTTGTGCTTTAGCAATGACCACACAAACTGATGTTTTCTGTGAAAGGAGATGGGCTTCTCCCACTTTTCAGCTGAGGTTTGTTTTATATTGCTCAAGCTGCTCCACAGGTATATTAAGGACAGGACGACTGGTGACAGTGATTGCTCTTATTACGAGCAGGTTGCTCCAGTGTCCCTTTGTCTTAGAAATTATAACTATCTGCTTATGTACTTACATCCTTTTTAAATCCCCAAACCTCTTTCAGACTTGATGCACCTCAACATTTTTGTGTCATCCAAATAGAGTCCCAGCAAATTATCTCCTGATTGTTTACCAGTAACTTAAATATACCAAATAATACTGCCCCTCTGCAGCTACTTTCAAATTCTCACCATTTGCATGCCTAAATTCTCTACCTTTGTATTTTTTAATCAGTTTCAAATCCCAGGACAGAGGTTTGACATTTAACCCATGACTAATTATTTTCCTTAATAGCCTTGAAAAGAACTTAATGAAAATCCAAATAAATTATACCTTACCAGCCTACTTTACCTATTAGTCTGCTGACAAGAATTCTAATATGTTAGTAGAGACACAATTTTCTCATACAAAATCTCTTTGTCTCTGTTACCTTCCCTCTAAAACACACAAATAGCAGGAGCCGGACCTTCAGCATCACTTAACTAATTTCTTTGAAGCTGTGCTAATTTACATCAGTTGATGACTTGACCAGAAACATGGAATACTAAGAACCTCATCAAGCCATCCCTTCTCACACAATTAGTCCTTAATTGTGTAAGTAGTCCCACTGAGATTAGTAGTGAGAAAGGATCATAGATTTTGGCAGCTAGGGGCTTTTGTAGCCAGGTAAGTCCCAAAAAGGTGCCCACATCTGCAGGAGCATTTACTTTGGTGTGACCTCTCGGTGCTGCTGCTTCCCCGGTGCTGGTCAATGCGGTGGCTCTGGCCTCTCAAAACTTTGCAAGCTCAGTCATTGTCTGCCCGTGCTGCTGAGGGATGAGATCCCAAGAACGGGTGTCCTTCTCCTCCCCACCTTTGGCCTTTCTCCTGGAGGCTTATCTCAGTCAGGCAGTTACGCCGATGTTCTTCGTAAAGAAAATGAGATTCCCCTTCCCAAATACCAGCAGCTGGGTAGCAGAGGCACCCTCTCGGTATGCTTACAGCCTGACCCACATCAGGCGAAGTGAGCGCTCGGACCTGTGTCCCCATGACGCCAAGTGCGTGCAGTCCTTCTGTATAAACTTGCTGACATTCACCTTGGTGGTGGGCTGCTCTTCGGCGGTTTTCCTGTGAGCTGCCCGAGAAGCATCCAGGCACACACTAGTTATTAACGGTGACCAGGCTCTGCTTGCTTTCAAGATAGCTTTTCTCTGTAATAATTGAGAAAATCTTCTTCACGGCTTCAGCTCAGGCCAAACCTTCAAGCAGCAGGTTAGTTGTTGGGCTGTAAGGGTGATATACATACACGTGTATGTATACGTGTGTCTATACAGGCTTTTTTTCCCCCACTGCCATTGTCAGGTACGTGGGTGCGTGCAGGGTCAGAGATGAGCAGAAGAGCAGCTCTGAGCTGTTGCCACCTGGGTGCTGGCCCAGGAGGCGAAGCGGCTTGGGGGTTGTGTGCCTGAGGCAGGGCCTGTTTAGAGCCAGAGGTTTCTCAGTAGATATGTCTGAAAAACCCACCATCATATTTTATAAAAGGCCTGGAGAAGATTGCCGTTAGAGTTAATAGATCTAGCCGTAATGCTGCTGGAAAATATTTACTTAGAAGTAAGGAGAAGCAAAAGCTGCTGACAAATATTTGGGAATGCTGAATTGTGAATAGATATCATTTGTCAGCTTCATCATCAAAGTAATATCCAATGTTGATATCTTGTGAAAGAAGTATCATTGGAGGGAGATAACGCTGTGTTTCCTTTTTGTAAGCGAGCACTGAAATGGTGGTGTTAATTTCAGCCAGGGTATTTTGTGTGGTTTTCGAAGGATGCTTTAGTGCTTTCATTCTCTTCTACTGGTTCACCGTACAAATGGCAGCTTAAATACTTTCACAACTGCAGATGAGCCGAGGGCATATTCCCTGGAGACTCTCAGGCAGGAAAAATCACAGCATATGGCCATAAAAATATGACACTGAACATTTGCTGTGTCTTCAGAGACCTATGATAAACCCAAAGCAGAAACATAAATCTTCCTTCCGCATTTAAGACTATGCCTAAATAATATAGTCTAGCCTTCTAATTTAAATACAGTTTGGGTATTTTTTG
>JAOBAS010000013.1:7827017-7852930 GCA_025311575.1 Elanoides forficatus | reverse complement strand
GGGCTACAACTAATTTACAGAAGAGTAAAATTTCTAGCTATCACGAATTTATTCTTTGTGTTGTTGTCTTTCATCATTGAGGTTGTTAGATCTTCTGGGATGGAGTATTTCCTACACTTAGGTGTAAGATGCTATAAAACATGAGGCTGTGTAACTGATCACGTGTGGGCAAATAAGGTCCCTACTTTCACTGCTCATTATTAAAAAAAAATAAAATCTATTTAAGCATGAGACATGGAAATAGGCAGCCTGATCAAGTTCATACGTACTGGAAAAATTTGTATGAATATGAGTACTTTTCTACCAGTAATAGAAGTCTAAAAATGAAGAGGTATGAACTAGACTACCTGATTTCAAATGAAGATACTGACATCTCAAACTCAGCAGAAGGCAATTACAGGGATCCCAGTGAAAGTAGGGAACTAAGCTTAAAATGAATTCTTTTCATTGAGATTCATTGGGGAAGATGTCCTACTGTAAAACCTTTCTTTATAGGAGGTGAGTCTGAGGAGCTCTCTCAATGTGAATTGACACCAGAAGAGGGTTTAGAAAAGTCAGTGGAAAGAGAAGAATCAAACTGATGACATCAGGCAGCATGAGCTCAGTATGTACACACCGAACTCAGGGCTGAATTTGCTGAACAATTAATTGTAGCTTCCAACCTATTGTTTAAAATGTTCTTTTTCTTTTGGATGGTCGGGAAGTGGCAAATGTAACACCAGTTTTTATCAAAGGGCTGCAGAGAGAATTTGAGGAACCACAGAACAGTACCTCTGACTTGCATGCTGGACAAATCAGTAGAAGCTGTAACAAATGACAGAAAAGAGTAGAGAGGTGAAATACAACATAAGGGAGAAGAGTCAAAGCAGATTTCCTAGACTGAAGTAATTCCTCACAAATCTATTCTAGTTCTTTGAAGAATATGTGAGTAAGGGTGATACAGTTAATAATACAAATTTGCAAAAAACTTTCAGCAATGCTTTTTACCAAAGGCTCTTGATGAGATTAAGATGTCACAGATTAATAACGGATTAAATGAAAGAAGCCACGGGGTAGGAGTAAATGATCTCTGTTTTACAATAGAGAGGAGTGTCCACAGTCCCAGACTCTGCGCTGTTTAGTGTATTCATAAGTGATCTGAGAAAGGGGGTGAGTGATATGGTGACAACTGCTGCTTGATCAGACAAAATATTTCAGAATAGCCAAAACTCAGACCAGCTGCAAATAGCATTAGAAGGATTTCTTGATATTAATTGACTGTAAAATAAAAATGGCAGATGAAGCCTGGGGCCCATATACCTTAAGTAATGCACCTGGGAAAACCAATCCCAAATATACATGCAAAATGATAATTTTCCTATTAGCTATAACAGTTTGAAGTTATTATACATAATTTTCTAAAAAAAAAAATCATTATAATGATCCATGATAATTGAAGGGCACATGGAACGTTAGAAGTTATAAGGAAAGGAACGGAGGATAAAACATCACTTTGTCACTGCTATGTATACGGGGTGTGGAATAGGGAGCTCATTTCTGATCTCTTAATCTCAAAACGATATAGTAGAGCTAGAAAAGATACAGAGAAGGACAAGGTGAACCAGGAATCTGAAATGACTTCTGTACATGAAGAGATTAAATGAGTTATGGCTTTTAGCCTGGGAGAGAGACTACTGAGGTGTACGTGGCGCAGTTCAGCTGGGGATGATCATTCCCTGTCTCTCACAGCCTGTGCAGTATGGGCAGTGTAATGGTGCTGTTAGACATCTGGCTTAAAAGGAGCAAGAGGAAGTACTTTTCCACCCAGCCCATAATACAGCTCAGGAACCCATTGCCATATGATGTGTCAGATGTAAAAAGCAGACATGCATTGAGAGAATTGGATGGATTTGGAGAAGAAAGGCCATCAAGAACAAACTCTGGCACAGAGCAGCCTCAAAAACCTGCTTGCTGGGAAGATCAGCTGTGGTCAACGGGGCTTTCTATGTGCCATGTTTCCTGGCAGTAGCATCTGCTGATAGCCACTGCCAGAGACCGGCTACAGGACCAAATGGACCTTTAGTCTGACCAAAGTGTCTTAAAATATTTGTGCTCACATCCATTCTGTGGGTTACATGGAGTTAACCCTGTTCTTCGCTGTTGACTGAGTGACCAAAGGCTGGCCTGGGCCGGAGGACTCAGGTGGCTGCCATGACTCCGATCTTCTGCCAGCGGGAGGTTGTGGCTCTGGTGAGCTGTCAGCCAGCCCTGCTTTCAGGCTTCACCAGTGCTTCTGCTCCTCCCACTGTCTTGGACTTTCTTTTTGCCTCCCAAGCCTTGATTTTCTTAAAAGCTGGGTTTTAACTTGTGGGTTTTGTAAGGAACGTAAGTCCAAGGTGGCGCCTTGAGGAGGCACATGGGCACAGTTCCAGCACATCCGTATGTTGGTCTCCTAGCCAAAAGTCTTGTTGCGTTATTACCCAGCATGCGGTAAGCTCTGTGCGGTAAGAGTGCAAGCTCTGCTGTCAGGATCTTTGCCTGCTTGGCGTGGAGGAAGGAAAGGTGTCCACTAATGAGGCAAGTGGTTCATTATGGTATGAAATGGACTGAATATGACTTCTTTGTAAATAACTTCTGGCTGTGTTTCCTAGCAGACAGGTAGAAGCTCCTTATTTGTATGCATTAATGACACGTGCTTGTCAAAGAGTGATAACGCAATGGACAAACAAATGGCATTTCCAGTATTAATATGTAAATTACATGCAAAGAAGAAATGATCAAGGACTCCTGAAATACAGCAGCGAGCACTAATTGCATTCCTTGCCTTTCAATACACTGTGCACTGTAGATAGCTCTTTTCCCTAAAATGAACATTTAAAGCTTTCATTTTGCCTTTGTCATGCTTAAATATTTCAGATACGTTTTTTCCTAGGTATTTTGCACTGTTTGCTTATAATGCTTTGTTGTACCTCATAGGAGGCAGATGTGACCAGCGGTTTGCTTGAACAGCCTTTGGGTGCTCTGATTCCCTAGAAATGTTTGTAAGTTATTCCTAGCTTGGGAACAGCAGGTACAGTACTGAGGTGGATTTCCTTGTGAGAAACCGTGCCAAATAATTCCCTTTTGCAAACACACCCAGCCCTATCTTGGAAAGTGATTGGGGGTTTTTGTTTGGTTCCTAGTATCTTTTTTCTGGAAATCTGTTTCAGAACTTCAGTCTCCAGATGGCTGGAAATCTCATTTCTTATTAACCATTTTCTTCATATGCCAACACTGTCTGTGAGCTTGGAAAGTTCTCTTCTGTTTTCTCTCTGAAGTATTTATAGCACAGTTGCTCCCTGTCTCAGGATGTGCCATCTTTGCTTTTTTTAAGCTGAATAAGTCATTTTGTAATAGTGTCCCCTTATAAGATGAATCTCTATTTTTCCAGTCCTCTAACTGGTATTCCCTGAACATGTGCCAGTCTGAGTTTCTCTTTCTCTAATGTAAGCTGTTAGGAAATATAAGTGCTGTGTGAGCTGAGGCCTTCTTTATCAGAGCTTAATCCAACAATGCTGCTCCTCTGCTGTGTGTATACAAGAAGTAGGATGACTATGGAGACTATGGAGCTTATGGAGACTTGTACAAAATATCCTTCCAGACCAAGCATCTCCAAGTGAGAAGATCCTGGTGGAATAGAAAAGAATACCTCAATATTCAAAATAAGCTACATGAAGAACAGTTAGAGTGGTGCCTCTCGAACCCCAGGAACTTCTGTAGAACACTTCAGGTTCATCCTTGCTCCTGTCCAAGGGACTTCTGCAAGCCCAGCCCCTGGCCACCCAACATAGTGCTTTTTTGGGTGACTCATGGCTGGGAGTATGCAATATTTAGGATTCCTTTTCCTTACTGGAGCTATGCAGAAGGATTACAATGAGGGAAGATCCCATTCACATACTCTTTTAACAGCTGCTTCTGTTGGCTGAAGGAGTGAATTGCAAATGATTTCCCAGTCCCATTTCTCCTTTGCCTATTTATTTGAATTTACTAAGAAGAACTGATAGATACTGGAGAAGGAAGTGCCCGGTGGGTGAGTCTCAGCAGGAATCTTCCCTATTCAAAGAAGGACATTTGTACTGAAAGCCCTTTGGAATTGGCTTTGTTTAAGTTTTCAGATGATACTCTGCTGTATCTAGCATTGGAAGAAGTATAAGTTAGTTTTAGAGAGAGAATTCCTACATGCAAGTAGGGGTGGAAATTAGCCATTGGCAATGGCAAGTAGCAATTCCTACATGCCAGACACCTGAAATGATATGACAGCCTTCAATGTCTGAAAATGTGAGATACTATTTGTTCTCACTTGCAGCAGGCACAGTGGTGTTATGTAGTAATAGCTGTTCAGAGAAGTAGATTGGATACACTTGGTTTCAGATAGTTTCACTTTTAAAGCTGTCTAAAGCTTAGTCAGGAAAGTAATCTCTACTCCATACGTTTATGTTTACTCTCTTAATTTTTTAAAGAAGTCCTTTAGACAGAAACACAAATAATTTCCTTTGCTTTAAAGTCCCACTTCTGAGTGCAGCAGCGAGATGCTGGAGAGGGCTGGGGAGGTTGTTATATTCATCAAGAAGCTAAAGGGAGACTTGAGGTGATCTCTCTGCCTCTGATGAAATTCATTCCTTTATCTGGAAGCTCTTAAATCATTCCTGGCAGAGGTGACATTATAAAAATAATTCTGAAGAACAAAAGTTCTCGCCCTTGGAATACACTGCATTGCACCAAATGGTAGGCATTTATTACATTATTTTTTCGTAGGGAGGCTACAAAAGTTGAGAGACACATGGAAGCTTTAGTTTTCTTTAGCTTTCTTTAATCACTTTTTGCAAATGGATAGATTTTTTCTCCTCAAAAGAATACCTTGTGAAATAAGGTACACAAGGAATAGCCAGGGCAGTGACTGGTAAACGCCAGGGACTTGCTCAGGACACTTCATGTTCATCCTTGTCCCAGTTTCAGGGACTTTGGTGAACCCAGCCCCTGTTTGCCATTCACCACCTCTGTGGCAGTATGTGCCCGGGGAGCACTGCACTGCTCTTCCCATGTACTTGGTTGCAGCAGAGCGTGGCAAATATTTATTTAATTTTACATGAGTATTTAAGTGGGGATAAAATAAATCCTTTTCCTATGGCTTACTCCTTTGGCAGTAAGATGCACTGTGGGGACATGGACTTTCCTGCAAGATAGTAAGAGAGAATTTTGTGGGAGTCTGCGTGACTCAGGAATGCCTAACATGCCTCAAATTCCCCTCTAGCAAAGGAGAATTGGTGGAATTCATTTTCCTTTTCAGTGACCAAGAGATGGTTCTTCCTCCTTCTGATGGTGTAAAGAGGTGGAAGCTGGCACACCCTCAGGTGAATTTGTTCTTATTGGGTTTTTTTTGACAGTAAAAGTAGTACTTAAGCTGTGCTGAAGCTGAATTATGGGCGTAAGTATATATGGAAAGCCTGCTAGTTACAAGGACACTAACATCTGTCCCTTTCTGTAAATTATAAAAACCCATAAATTCCCAAACTCTAGGAAGTAGCAAATAAAGGTTGAAGGTGGTGAGTCTATGCCATTATATTCAATGGGCCCTAATTCAGTCTGAATAGAGTTACAACCTAAATGCACAGATAATGTAATTTTGAAGTAATTTCTGTTGGTCATAGTGGTTTTTCAGGACGTATTTTGGAACACCACTTGGTTTATGTTGTTCTGGAGGCATGTCAAGTCTGGTTTAATAAGCTTGTTTAAATTCTGCTTAGCAGCTTTTCCACTATATTGGAACAGTGTATTTGAACTCTTCTGTTATGCATAATATTTAGTGCGTGCATGAAAACTTGGAGTTGGTCTGCAGTTTAGCAACAGTGGTAAGTAGTTTACTGGACAACATCTCTTTTCTGTGTCCCTAGAGACAGAAACAGGCATTTGCGTGGCTTATGGCTCAGGAAGCCCAAGGTGCCGGCTCAGATTCTGGTCAGGGAGATGAGACACTCTTTAGAGAAAATCCACAGCTTAGCCAGGAGAAGACTCAGCTGCAAACACACTGCGTGGTCCAAAAAGCAAGTAGACCACTAGAATAAAAGCAGATGAAAAGAGGTGAGCTTTGACCTTTCTTTATGCAGCTTTTGCAAGCTTCTCCGCAGACATTTAACACCCTAACACCTGATTTCTATAGCTTTTATATATTTTAAATCATCAACTTGGTGCAGCTGTTCCAGTTTTTATTTCTCTTTGAGTATATTGCAATGATTTCTGCCATGTACTTTTGATACTGTTTTCCACAATACCACAAATGGCTTGAAACAGGAGCGGAGAATGACAGTGTCTCAGCCACAGCAGCTACTACCGTCCTCTGAGCAGCTGCTCAATCTATGTGACAGTCAAGGTCTTCTAACAAAAAAGCTGTTTTACTGTGTACACCTGATTTGTTTAGCCTGATTTACAGAAGGTGATGAGTAATCCTTACCTTCCGATCGGTGCTGAGACGTAGTAAGATGACTGGAGGCTTTCCAGCAGCAAAGGTTTTAGTATAATATTCTAATTTGTAGTATAGTTTAGCATAACTCAGCTTCACAAGTTGGCTGTCTCTGACCTTGGTATTCTCTCACATGGACTGATAATGGTGAATTTTGAGAACGCCCCTTAGTACCTGATAAGGGAAATGCTATTTGGGAATCTGAAGGGCAGCACAGAACAGAGGTCTCTCCTCTAGGAGACAGCTTCATGCTGTCTGGACAGCGTGAAACTCACCTGTGGGTTTTTTCAGGCATTAGGAAATTCAGCTTTGTGCAGGAAACTTCCATATAGTAAGAAACCACTGCGTCAGCTCTTACCTCCCTCCTGGTTACTGGTATGTGGCTGAAAGTCCTATAGGTGGGCGAAGTCCCTGGGTGCCGGGGTGGCTTTGGAAGCGGTGGGCAGTAAGGTTGCTCTAAACGTGTGCAGGGTTGTGAGCAGGCAGTTCCAAAGACTTTCTAAATTTCTGTTGTAACCCCCCGACCGTACTCTTTTCAGCTCCACTCCGCTGCTTTTATTAAGTAATCTGCCACTGATGTAGCATTCAGCTGGGTGTGAAAGCTTTAAAGAGCTTTCAGGTGGGGAGGGAAAGCAGTGCTGTGTTCAAAGCTGGGACCAGGAGGCTCTCAAGCAGACACCTGAAGTCTTAATGGGCCTGGGACCGTGCTGCTCTGTCCTTTCTGCTCACGGCCAAGGCGCGACGCTCAGCCGATGTTACTCAGCAGTGGAGAAAAGTCACCGAGAGCCTCTTGAAGAAGCATGGGAAGTTGGGCATCCAAACGGAGCAGTTGTTTCCAGTCTCGACTGCAATAGGCTGTATGTAGGGAGCAGCCCGTGGAACAGCAGCTCGCGCTCGTGAGTGAACTGGGAGCTTGCTGCGTCACCAGTAAAACTGCTCTCAGATACACCAGTGACTTTATTGGGGTCACCTGTATAAACGGGGCCAGAATCTATGCGAGCTTGACAGGATACTGAAAGATTTCTGTCCCCAAATGTGATAATGAGCTGGTATTTAATTATTGCTTATGTTTAATTTTTCCGTGCACCATGTGCTTGAAGTAGTCAAGCCAGGTAATCAAACTGAGACCCCTGGATGAAGTCAAGGTGGCAAAGCTCTAACCAATTTCAAAGAGGGCTGGCCGTCATCCATAGCAACCCCCCCCCCCCCCGTCCCTAGCGCTAATGGCCTAAAAGCATTTTCAGCTTAGCTTGTCATGCTTTACCTACCATTTCTTTGGCAAACATCTTTCATATTGTAAGCAATTCTACAATGTATATAGAGGCAGTAAAACAAGCAGTCATTCTGTACCTCTTAAAATTCACTTAGAGTGATGACACATTTGGTTTTATCTTGTATGACTTCCAAGGGAAAAAAGTATTAAAAGTTTTGTATTTGAACATTTTCCTTAAAGATAGTTCTTTTGACACAAGTAGTCTCTTATTTAATCCTGCTAAGTATTTTTAATTTCTCAAGTGATGTAATTACATATATTTAAGGGAACTAACTCATATTCCTTAAAAACCCAAATATTCTTCCCATCACACACTAAAAATCTACTGAAGAGAATTTTGGCTTGCTTACTTTTGATTTTTAACATTTTAAAGCATAAATAAAGCATGAATGATTTTGTGTTTGGAAGCTCTGCTGTAGGGAGCTCCAGGTAACTTTTCAGAGAATGGAGAGGGTACATGTGGAGGTGTGGAGGTGTGTGTATATGCATATATACATACAGGCTTGCCTGTGAGTGTTTATACATGCATAGAAGTATGTATACATAGCCTCCCCCCCAGATATCAGTGCAGAACTTCAGTTGCAGGATTAGTGCCATCTGACTAGCATCTCCTGGTGCTCTAATACCAGAGGAGGACAGCGTCTTGTAAAAAAATGTAACAAATAAGTTTAAAGAGGAAGGAAGGAAGGAAAGAAGGTGAGGATGATATCACAAGATTATATAAATTATCTGTGGGCCCAGCATGGTGTTTCTAAATCATCAGAAAACCTATTTAATAAGGAATGTGGGTTGTCCCTGACTGCTGGTAACAGGTAAGGATTGTTGTTTGGCTGATGGATGTCGCAGCAGAAGCAGGTCTTGAGGAGAGATTTGAAAGAGAAGATTCCCATCAGATCTTTTTCAAAGGGTACATTTTTTCCTTTAAATCAGTTGGAGTTCCCAGAGCTGAATTATTAATAAGCATCTTTTCTGATGAAGTTCAGAGCCCCCCAGCACTGGGAGCGGGGTGAAATTAAAGCTTGAGAGATTTACCATACACTCAAGCACACAAGGGCTCACTCTTCCAGAAGTTGCCTCGTGTTTTCCAGAGAGCTGCTGTGTGTAAAGGAGACACGGCTGTGCAATGTAATTTCTCTGCTCAGCATGTCCTGGGAATGTTTTTCAGGATTACGTGGGGCAGGCTGCAGTGGGGGAGTGACCTGAGGAGGTCGGTGCTGCCAGTCCTGGCAAGCAGAGGACTGAGGAGGTGCAAGTCCTGCAGCAGCTCACCATCCCTTGGTCCAGGGCAAAGCTTCTGAAGTACTTTAAGAGGCAAAAACACTGTGTTGATAAGCCTGATATCTCAGCTCTGTAAAAAACCCTTTCGGAGTACATCTGTGCTGCACACAACGGAATGATGCTGTTCTTACCGGATTATATCTCAAGAAGAAAAGTTAATTTAGTTCAGCCTTCAAATCCCTGTTAAAGCCTTGACTTAAAGGTCAAGGTAGTAATTTTTAGTTAGAGTTGGATGGAACAGGTAGGAGTTGGTTCATTTGTTTGTTTGTTTTAAATAGGGTTTGTGTTTTTATCTCATTTACAGGATCTCATCTTTACAGCTTTAGGGATTAGAATCTGAAAGGTAAGTATTTGTGTAGCTTCTGCTGACTCCGGTTCAAGGCAGGTGCCTACCTATCATTGAGGACACAGATATAAGTATTGCATTTAATCCTTTCTGTGGGCAAAGCCAGAACATCCGCTTGGGCTCACATCTAGCCTTTTATAACTTCACCTGTCTGCTCACATTGCTGAAGGAAGGATTTATGGATGCCTTTTTTGAGAAAGTGGGGGCCTTTTCTTGCACTCCCCTCCCTGGGAGGAAAGGCTGAATTCAACATTTCTGTCCAAGTGGAAATGGGGCTCCTACGTTTGGACGTGGCTTACCAGGACTTGCTGCAGAAGAGAATTACTCATCTGCTGCAAAGAATTGATGAGGCCCATCTGGATTTGTGCCTCAAAATTTAACCTGCTGAAAACTTTGATACAGAATTTGGCACTAGTTTGGCCCATTTCTAACTGGAGTGGTACTCTGATTTACATGTTATTCAAACACCCAGCTAGATGAGATTGAGCTTAATTATTAAAGAGATAATGAAATGTTATGGTGATAAATTAGTTTCATACAGGCCAGCAGTCAGACACTAACACAAGCTAGATTTGAGGCAGTCACTTACCAGTCCTCCACAACTTTCCCCTTTGCTCTGATTGAAGTGGAAGAAACACAGGTAAGCACAGTGCAGTAGCCAGAGAGAAACTCTGGAGCACCACAGCCTAGGGAGGCAGAGCTTCTACCAGCACCGTGAGCAGTCGTAGCATTCAAACACACTTATATCCTGTATAGAAAGTCCATTACCCCAAATGAATGCGTGTTCATAAAAACTGTTTGTTACTTTCTTCACTCACGTTATTGGTAAGTGAAAACAGACAGCTCGCTATGCCTCTTCTTGCTTGGAATAGCTCAAAGAAAGAGAGTTGTTAGTTAAATGGCAAATTCCATTGCCTCTTTTCATTTTTTTTTTGCTTAGTAAGCTTCAAAATTTTTCTGAGAATCATTCAGACAAAAATGGTAGTAACAGATGAGCCGCAGAAGAGCTCAGGGATAAGCAGCTCCTACTGTTCCTGCGACTCCTTTCTTCGCTCTCAGCAAATGTGATTCAGACCATTTCTGGGGTAGATGAGGCAGAGTTTTGCTTTCGGGCTGTCGGAAAGCAGACTCCTGCTGTCATTAGCAAGGAACTAGTTTTCACAAGGCAGTGGTTTTTTTTCCATTAGATGTAGGGCTTTTCCTCTTTTCCCAACCCTCAGGTGTGGAGCAAGAGGTTCCTTTGCTGTTTTCTGGCCATCTCCTCTCAGTATCCTCCTATGGCACGTGGTGACATGGCAGCTAAGCACCTCTCCTGCTCTCTGCCTCCACAGGCGCGCTACTTCTGCTCTGTCATTTTTAGGAAAATGGGTGATTTCCCTCCCTCACCTCTTTCTCTGACATGTAAGTCATTCCCCATCCCACAAATAAATCAAAAGCAGCATGATTTGGAAGATGTCAGATGTGAACAACAGGAAAAACAAATAAATAATCCCGACAAGCCCTTCCAAATCCCCTTGATTTTGAGCTTAGTTCTGTCCTTGGGCAATTTTCTGACCCGCATTGGGTTGCATATAGTGACATGTGAGAGCTGCGTTTTCTGGATGTTAACAGATTTGCAGCCTCTTTGTGGCACTGAAGTCAAGTCAGAGGAAAGGTGAGGTGACGGAGGCTGTGACAACGATGGCCTGGCAGGGTCCTGAGCTCCTTATCTCATCAGCCAGCTCGCCTTCCCCATCACCCTTTCCCACTGCAACCTTTGTATTCTCAGAATTTACTTCCCTTTTTCCGTATCTGTATCTTATCTCTATCTCTTTGAGTGCCTTCTTAATAATTTCACATGTAGCCCCACTTCATTGTTTGTCTCTTTATTTCCCCCCCCTCTCCATTTAACCCTGCAAATAACAGGCATGTCCAACTTTTGGTTCAAGGACAGGTTTTTATTTTAGCCTGTTTTTTCTGAGCAAACAAGGATTATGAAAACATGCTGCATTTGTCTGGCTGGCTGTTAATCAGTTGTCCACAGTCCTGCCAACACTGGCCCCAAACTTTTGGACATGTGAGCTGATTTCATCCAAGCTTGTCAGAAAGGTAAAGATGTAAGAAAAATAATAAACCCCTACAAGCTTTGTAAAAATAGTTGGTTAGGAAGAGGAGGCAGAAGGTTTTTGGAGAAGGTTCATCAGGGGAGAAGCTGATGTGGAATCTTGTTGCTTAGACATCAGAGAGTCCGGAGGAGAGCACGGTCTTGAGATACAGATCTGCAGGAAATCAGGTTTCATCGTCTCTGCTGCTCATAGAGCTAGGCATTTAATTTCTCTCTCCTGAGAGAAACATTGAATGTTTCTTCTTTACTCCCAGTGTGTCATTGTTGTGTTTGAACCTTTTATTTAGTTATTTATTGTATTGCGCTGTCAGTTATGATTAATTTAGGTTTTGTTGATGCTGCTTATTGCATAGAAGACTTCTGACTATGACCTCTACAATGTGGAGTCTGTCACCTGAGTTTTCTGCACTATTTTTATGTCTGTTCATCTATCAGAGGGGAAATAACAGCTGTGGTCCTGAGTGGGAAAATAACTACTAATGGATTATGTTGTTATCGAATGGATTGTGAGACTGAGATAACCAGCAATAACAGAGCTGAGGTTCCCAACTATAACCACAGTAAACCTTCTGAAATTTATTGGTGGTGGAACTGAAAATCATAACCCAGAGAGGAAGGTAACAGTTAGATAGATTCAGATTGACTATGGAATAATAGTCCCATTCTTTTTTTTTTTTTCCTCTCTCAGCTAAGAGGTAAACCTTTAACATCACATCTTTTTCAAGACATGATTCGAAGATAAAAATAAGTAATTTTATTGATATAATAATGTCTATTTCCACTGAGAGCTGTCTCAAAAGAGATCGAGTAGATATCTTCTTTCTGGAAAACTCAGATTAAAATCTACTGGCTGCCAGTGTCCTTCCAAGTGGCAGAATGTGTTAAAGAGTAAGACTTGTTTTATTCCTTTATAAGTGAAGTAAGCTATGAATTTATGTGCTTCCTTTAATAATGTCCCTAGCTTGCGCTGTGGAAAAAGGTGGCAGTAAAGCTGTTTCGTATCAGAGTTATGGGGACACATCTCTCTGGTTCTCACCGGACAAACTTTCAGCCTGCATAATCTCAGATTTAGTAGGACCAATAACATTTAATACCTACAATTTTTGTAAAGTGTTGTGGCTTTAAAATGCTACAGTAATTACTTTCTTCTGTCTCAAGATATTAATGATAAGTTTGCAATACATTGCCTGTGGAAATGGTTCAGCAAGAGGGGCATAGTGACTTCTCCTGCACGTAAACTTACTAATGAGCTGAGTTTATCTTTTACTCAGATATTTGACTTCTCTCATGTAGTATTTTTGTAGCCAAGCTTTTTTAGCAAACCTAAACAGAGATAGGAAACAGAGGTCAAAACAGAGGTAGGAAACAGGCAATATGTTAGTGGAAGAAAAGGTAAATAACATGGTCAAAGCTAATAAGAAAAATTAGATGGAATAGTTTCACTGTCTTTTCAAATTTTATTTATTTTGCTGAAAACTCATTTTGGAGAAAAAAGGATGAGACCATGTCAAAACATCCCATTGACTGTTGTCCCTACCTGTGACTTCTTTGTCCATTGAAGCAAACTATTCAAAACTCAATTGTCAGAGGGGGGAAAAAAGTAGAGGCAAGTGGGAGGATTTTCAAGTTTCAAAAATGTTCCTTTTAGTTACAAGACAAAATTAAAATCTCAGAAGCATTTGTGGTTAAAAATCTTTAGAGCACACAGCTCAGGTGAATGTATATGGTGGTTTTGCTTAAATTTCAAAACAAAATACTTTGAATACACAAGTTATAACTTTTTTCCTCAAATAAAGCCATACAACAATTTGAAAACTTGCATTTCCTTTTTTTTTTTTTTTTTTTTTTTTAATATGAAGAAAACTACCAGGGCTAAGTTAGTCTAGTCTTTTCTATAAAAATTTTTAACAAGTCAAGATTTGCCACTGGGTAGGCAGGAGCCATTAACTGAAAAATTTCTCACCTGCTCTACAAAGAACGCTTAGATGGCTTTGATTGCAATTAGGAAGAGCGTTCTCTGAAATGGGTGAGTTGTGCTCTCTGCTCCTCCTTTCATCTAAATCAGAATGGCTACTGCATGCTTAGAGCTTCAAATAGCCACTGCTGTCAGTTTTAAGAATATATGACCAAAATTAACTGCATAATTTATCAAGCTGTTATCAAAATTTCAATACCAAATTTTTGAAGAACGCTTTGACATATGGCCCCTCTATTGTGAGCTAAGTTTAATATGATATTGAATACATGTTAAACTATTTGGTGACAAGGTAATCAAAAGTTATGGATTACTCGGGACTCTGCATGGCCGAACATGTTTCCCTCTTAGATAACCCTTGACAGTTTAATTATCAACTGATAATTGCCAGCTCTGCTGTAGTATATCCATCTGTTTACCGGTTATTTCACATCATCGTGAGCCAACCCCCCACTGCCCTAGTGCTGTCCAAAGGTGGAACAAGAAGGCAGGCATCCTCTTTGTTTGTTCTGCTTGGAAAAAAAGTAAAAGAAATTATCACTAGAAGAAGAGGGACAGGATCAAGCAATATTGCAATGGTTGCAGTCAAAGTGGAACCACTGAATGTGTCATTTTGTCAGTATGCACTGTCTGAAATGTGTCTAGCTCTGGAGTTAAAATAAATCCACCAGCAAAATGCCACTTTTCACCTTAAAAACTTTTCTGGCTGTTAGTAGCCTGGAGGATATTTTTCATCTCAACTTTAGCAATCAAATCAAGCTGATTTAAAAGT
The DNA here is from genome assembly GCA_025311575.1 of Elanoides forficatus. Classification (NCBI taxonomy): domain Eukaryota; kingdom Metazoa; phylum Chordata; class Aves; order Accipitriformes; family Accipitridae; genus Elanoides; species Elanoides forficatus. The sequence continues at coordinate 7,838,707 of JAOBAS010000013.1, read as the reverse complement.
TTACCAACTATTGTGCATGCTTACTATAGCTGTTGTTTATTCAGAAGGCTTGCCTCTACTCAGTGACTGTGGGAGAAGTATAAATATATTTAAATCTGTATAACCACTATGTTGATATATTAGTTGATACCACCTATAAATATATTAACACCTTTATATTGGTATAACTGTGTCTGCCTGAGCAGGCTGCAGTAATTTAGTTAAATCAGTTTTGCTATCAAGGCAGCTAAATGAAGGGGGGAAAGTAAATGCTAGATACAGAGAAGGGCAGGTAATTTCTGTCACTACTTTGAAAACTGCTGGCTTTTCCAATCAACAGCAGATTTCTGTGAACAGAATAGGCATCCTTACAAAAACTGCAGTAAATGAAATGTCATTTTTATTGATAATGATGCTATTTGCTCTGGAGAACTCTTTACTGTTACAAGAGCTGCTTCAGTCCTGTCCCCATCAGCCTTACATTTCTCTGCAATGAAGACATTAACTGAGCCCTATAAAGTTAATATTCAAGGATCTTGGGGATCGTTCCTTCAAAATTTTACGTGATCTTTTATCGGTAGGAGCGTTCTTTGTTGAGATGTACTTGCAGTACAAGACAGGGCTGATTTTCCCACTGGAAACAAGGAATCCTTAAATTGTTTTTTATTCTGCCCTTGATAAAACGCAATATTGTCTAGGCTGCGTGTATGCTACATGTTCACCCCCACTGGGAGCTCCCAGACCTGCAAAAAAGAAAAAGTATGACACTAATTGAGTTTTCTTGTTTCCTTTCAAGTTTCAGCATCGTGACTCTGCTTGGGCATCTGGACGTGGTTGTTTGTTCTCACTCCTGCCAGGGGACCGACTCCCACGTCTCGTTCCTGCCTTCGCCCCCGCCTGCTTCCTCTTCGCCTCCCTCCCAGAAGTCGCTTTTCTTGAGGCACGGGAAAGCCATCGGCACGTCCTGCGGCTCCGAGGGCTGTTTGCTGGCTGTCTCTGCTCTCAGAGCTGGGTGACATCTGCTTTCTTTCAGGGGCTGGTCAGAAAAGCAAAACCGGCATCTTCCAGCCGAGTCCTTTGCACCAGCCAGAAGGGCAGGAGGAGAGATGTCCCCGTGCTGTGTAGGTAACACGCACGCCCAGCCGTGGAGCAGAAAGGACTGGACGTGAGGTGGTGGACGATGGAGCCACTGGGGTAGAGCCGAGGGCCACCCGCAACCAGCCCGCTCAGCTGAGACGGGGCGTTGAAAGGCTGTAAAATTTCTCACCGTTGGTGAATGCTGGCAGAGAAGGGGAAAGGCATCCAGCTGGCATGGAAGAAAAGACTATAAATTATGGTTCTGCTTTGAGAATGACTTATTGTTACCCTGTTTATCTGCCTGTTGGAGGCATTTCGTTTTTCTGCCTTTAATAAAAATATTCCTTATTAAGCCATTTGTTTCCTATTTGCCAGTGGGGACAGTTTGCTCACTGAGTCATTTGCAGTACTCATTGGACCAGGATAATTTCCCCTGGTTTCTAGGTGAGGACTTGAATGATGCTCTAGTGGTGATCTACCCTTAAATGTGAACCCACCTATTACTGTTTCCACTCAGGTCCTGGTAGAAGGGTTACAAAATGGCTCATACCAACCACAGTCTGGCCTTCAGCGTTTATCCAGCACCTGTTTAAGAGGTGATGGTTTACTAACGACCGCCAAATTCACCCAGAGGCAAAGTGACAACTGGAAGGAGAAAGACTCTGTTTCCTACTACCAAACTGAGGATGCCAGTCTGTGCCAGGGGAAGGTGTTTGGGAGTCAACCAGACCCAACACCTTGGAAGGTGAGCTGCCTCTTGTGCCTAGTCCTGCTTTAACTGCAGGAAGGCTTTCAATAAAATAGCTGCAAAGAGTATGTTAATACCCTTGCACAGTATGACAGAGATTTAAACCACGGATTTTTTTTTTTTTATTAAATAAACAGAAGGTTGTTGAATTTCTACAAGAGCTTCTAAACTTGCTTAGAATTTCAAAACCAGTTTTAGACTGAAGAAAATAAATCCAACAGTGAAGGAAAATATTCAAATCCTCCCCCACTCCCCCAAATAAAAGGAAAGAGGAAAAAATTGATATGTCACTTTAATGCTAAAGTTAAAAGACTTTGATGGTGAGGAGAACTTTGTAGAAGAGAAAATGATGGGAATGACAAATCTTTAAAGAAGGGAAAACAGAGTGCTATTTTTAAAATTCTTTTATTCTTTTCAGATGGTGGTATTTTACAGAGCCTTACAGATGACAAAGCAGCTGCTTCCCCTGTGCTTGACTGAATGCTTTCTCCACACACCACTGGGTTGGGTTTTTTTTTCTTTTTGTGTCACATTGATCTTCTCTTGTTGCGCTGCCTCTAACATGCCATTAGGTGCCTCTGGCTGCCAATAGTGAGGGAGAAGATCAGGTTCTTGTGGGTAAACCACCATTAGGCTCTTTCTGACGTGACTTATAATATCATGGTCCATGTCTACTCTTTGAAGATATTTTAAGAGGTAGAATCACCTTATTATTGTTTTCACTACTTGTACTGAAGGAGTTTCTAGGGGCCCTTGTCCAGATCTGTCATACAGGTGTTTCACAAATGGGTATTAAAAGGCAGCATCTGCCTCCCAGAGCTTGCTTTTGAACAAGTGAGACAGAAAAAAGGCAATTATTATCCCCAGTTTGTAGCTGGTACCTAAAGCTCTCCAGTGCTGCACAGAAAAATTTCAGCAAGCTCTGAACAGAAGTAATACAGGCAAAGGAGAACAATAGTACATCTATGCTAAAATAACCACCTTCTCACAACCTCTAAGGTGAAGTGGCATGTTAAAGCAGTAATACAAGGTACCCACAGTGGCTAACACATGAAAACAGAGTTAATCAGTTGTATTAGCCAGCCTGGCATCTCTCATTCCTACTAAAGATGTTGGTCACTGCCCCAGTCACCCCAGAAGGTCAAGGTTACCTGCTCACCAGTTTTTGGAGCCGCACCAGTAAAGCTCGTACTGCCCAACACACTGCGGAGCAATCTCTGTAAATGTGTGCAAACCAGCTTTATTGTCCCCCCTTGGATCTTCCCTTAAAATAGCTCTCTGTGTTTGTCATTTCTGCTAGGATGTGGCGACAATGAGGCCACTGGCATGCGGATGCTGTTGTCTATCATGCCAATCAATACTGTCGGATGGGTTCTTATCTGCCTGTAATGATCTGTTGTCTCTCCGCTAAGGCTGTGGGTGGCTAGGGCAGCATTTCCAGTCTGTAGAGCACTTCACACAGCAGAAACTTGGTAAATGTTGGGTTTCTAGGTTGTGGAGTAATACATATATTAATAAAAAATAATAATAATAAGCAACAAGAAATCTTTCTCCGACTGCATCTCTATGCTTGCATGCTCAAATACCCTCCCCCTGCCTGCTGCTTTCTGCCACCCCAAAACACACTCAACACAGCTTGCCATATGTGGGAGCAATTTGCAGCCATTGATATTAAGGATGCCCATCTTTAATAATTGAAAAGAATTAGCATAATGCTGGGGTCATTGAATTTCTGTGGGGAAACAGTAACCTCCAGTGGTCATTTAGAGTCCAGTCATGTTCTAACAGACTTCAGCGAAAGCAGTACTAGGTCCTTAATTTATACCTGGCTTTAAAATTTTCCTTGAAGCTCTAAATTATAAATTCATAACCAATTTCTCATACAACACATAGCTGCTAGAACTATGCTCCTTCAAAGGTTTATTTTGCAGTTATTTACCTTTGCCAAGGGCCTTGAGATCCAGAAATAAAAAAATCCTTATGAAAATGAAAAGTAATTCCAATTTTTAGTAAAAAGCACCAGCGCTATAACTTTTTTAAGGAAAGAGTACAATTCATGTAGTATCTGAACTTGGCTTAGGAATGTCATCTAAGTGCTAAGTGACTACATCTTTTCTTCTTTTTAAAGTAGGGGACATCCTCCAGTTAGACGGAAGGCTAAGACTATTTTCTTACCTATTTTAAATTGTTTTGTTTAAGAGGTTAGAGTCTGAAGTCGGACATGCATTTAGGAGTTGCTCTACTTTGACCAGTCAGCAATCATAGGAAACAGGGTTGGAAGGGACCTTGGGAGGACTCCCAGCCTGTCTTCTTCAAGGCCAGGCCAGCTCTAGCTAAATCGTTTCACCCCTCACCTTCCCTCAGGCTGCGGTCCCACAATACAGAGGGACAGGGAAGGCCGACAAAGTTTTATGTCTCTTCGTGGTTCCCTGACTGAATTTGGTGTGGTACTGGAGCTGCTGTACGTTGCTGATAGTGGAAGGATTGCAGAAACCAGTGTGACTGTTCCTTCAGGAGAGCGAGAATTACTGCCTGAAAGCTCGGAGGCTAAATCTTCAGAGTGCTACCTGGGGTTGCGACACATTAATCTGGACAAGCACAGCACAATTAGCCTTTCTAATTGTGGTTGGGTTTGCGAGGAGGTCGAGGGTATGCCACTGAATATGACTTGGGGGATCACAAGTCCTCCCCCGAGGTTTTTAATTTTTATTCCCCCGAGGCTTTTAATTTTTGTTGTCCACTGGGTGAGGTAAGTTATTACTTCTATTTGATTACCGAGTGCTATGTGAGTGTGTTTGTATTTATGGTCCTGGGTGGTAACTGTCAACATAACTACTGTTAAACTGCTCAGAGGTTTGAGTGGGCCCAATCTGTCAAGCTGGGAATCAAATATATTAAGCCCATCTCCTCCTCCCTGTGTAATTTTTTGAGAATGTGCCACTGACAATGTTCGGAGCTGGGAGAAGTTTATGGCTGGGTGTGGAGGAAATTGATTTAGAGCTAAAGCAGCTGTGAGACATCAAAAAGAGAAGGGGGAAAGGTCTTGATGTGCCTGAGGGCCACAAGAGCGCTGAAGGCTGCGTAGGAGCATCCCGCCCTCCTGCGAAATGGCCAGCCAAGCTGCCTGTGCTGGCTCCTCAGATGCCTCACGCCTAGTTAGTCCCCAGGTGGCACGGGGACTGGCTATATACATCCTCCGATACCCTACCGACCCCAGGGTGGGCTGGTTTGGGGTCCACGGTGGTGCCCTACGCGGCCGCGTGTGTGGCAAACGGAGAGCAAAGCTCAATGTGGCACTGGACGGCTGTGGTGAGGGAGCGAGTAGGGTCCTTTGGACCCTCCAGCGGAGGTGCAGCAGGAGATGCGTGCTCAGGGGGCTGGGAAGGCAAAGGGAGAGCAAGCAAAAAGAGAAGGTCTTGTCTGATGGTGGGTAGGCAAGATGCCCGCTCGGCCTACGCCCTCGTAGGTAGGACGAGCTCTCTTAGCTTATCCCCATCTCCTGCTCGGACAGTCATCCACTCCTGCTTTTTGGGGGGTGTCAAGCTCTCCCCCGAAGCCCGCAGGCTCATCCTTGTTGCTGACGTCTCCCCTTCCTCCGCTCATGGCGAATCTGGTCTGCCTCTGCTGGGCAACCGAATTCTGCTCGTGCTGGAGAGACCGCTTGGACTGAGGGCATGTGTGAGAGCTGACACCTAAACCAGGTGGTGCTTAGCTGAAGCAGGAAAAAGAAAACACTAACAAAATGAAATTTAAGAGGAGATAGCAGATGAAAGGAAAAAAATAGGTAGCAAGCTGTGATTAATATGGGAAAACAGGTAATGAAAAGAGGAAAGTTAAAATATGAGTAATTAAAAAAGACCATAGGCAACACAGTCAATGTTAGATATGCCGCAGCTGGCTTGTGCTCAGGGAGAAAGCAGAGATGAAACAGATGAACTGTGAGTTGTGGTCTCTGAATCCTGCTTTCTTTCAATTAAGGATTACTTCTTATCTTTATTTCTTCTAATGAGGACTGCAAAACCCAGTTGGGGATTTACCGACCGTTTCGCTTGATTTTTGTTGTTTCTTTTGTCTTTTTTTCTCTATGACATTGTGATAGTTATCATCTCTGGCTCTCCTTAAATGGCTCATTTGCAGGAAAATTACAATATGGGCCTGTCTGAGGTACCAGCTAATTGAACACTCAGAAGACAATCAGTGATGCTTTCCTGGAAGGCAGACTATGTGCCAAAGAAAGCAAAAGATATACTAGTGAGATGCATGGGGCAGGTGGGGACATTCCAAATTAGAGACTAGTGTCAACAAGAGGTGATGTATGGGGCATTGGTTTTTTTTTAAAGCAGATGTGTAGTTCTCATTTGCTTTTAAAGTATAAAAATGCCTATGTCATCCTATAGGAAATTTAGGTTTCAATACTGCAAATGTGGGATTGAGGTTCCATGCTACTAGATGCTGCATGAACACTGGATATATGCCTTCATATAGGTGGTCTTTTCTTAAATTATATACATGTTGGAAAGAAGCCATTGTGGAAAGAGCAACTCAGTACAGTTGTAAGCACTATATACCTTGCTTGCAAATGGGAAGAAAGCTCTGACAATAAGCCTTTCTGTACTGTAAGGTAAATAATATCAGTTTTCTTCAAGACTGGTGTGGAAATGTACTGAAATAAACTGATTATATTCATGTCCTGGGAAGATTCCGTGACAGTGTCCGTGGAACCCAGTAAAAATTGTAGTGGTTACAAAGCTGCATGTGAAAATCTCTTTGGACTGTCACAGGAGCCTATAGGTTTATCAAAGCTCCCACTCTCTTTTTTTATTGTTGTTTAAATTGTTGACTTCAGAATTTAGTTTCTGTATATTAATGGCATATGTGGAATTGATGGAAATCAATACAGTATTATTGTGTACAAGGACATACATAAATATGACTTTCTCCATGGTTAGGAAAGACTTATGTCTTTTCAGTCTCTGTTTCATCTTTCTGGTCTCTGCACAGTCCAATGGCAACATAAATAATATTAAAACAATGCACTGACTCACTTTTATCCATGTTTCTGGTTAGTTAAATTATTAATAAACGCAAGACTGATTTCAGCTAACTTTAGCAGTCCGCAGTGCATCCATTTATATCTGATATAGATTTTTTAGGGCTCTCTTTATAGTCAGTGTGAGAAAAACAATCCCAAGGAGTGATGCACATCATGAGTTTTAGGTACATTCCTTAAATGAGATGAAGTATGCCCTAAACCGCTCATCTTTCTCCAGCTAGCTCCGATGCAGATGTCTTAATTTGGAGAGATGAATCTTAGCCTTTGTTCAGCTTGTGTAACTTCTGTGTGTACCTGGATCATTACTTAGGGTCATGTTTAGCCTGAGGTAGCTGAGGGCAGTGTTCTCCTCTGGCTTGAGGTGCTGCAGAGAGCTATCTCCCTTCATGAACACCTGCTGACTGCTAAAATAACCATTGGTTTTTTATGAATGTCCTTGGTTACTTTTTGCGAAGGTGTTTAATTCTGCTCATGCTGTGTCAAATGCCTATCAGATTCAATCTTCCCAAAAACGTGGCAGAAGGATGCTTAATGTCGTGACTCTGGTTTCCCTCATGTGGGAAAAGGGGTTGCGAAGCTGGGAGAGTTCCTGCTGAGCAGGAGCTGGAGCAGCACCTCAGGCACCGAATGGACTAGAGTTAGATAGGAAGATGCCTCCTGATTGTAAATGTGTCCAGGGTTAAGCAATAGCTGGGAGGGGATTTTTAATTTTTTTTTTTTTTTTTTTTTTTTGAATTATGGTTTGGTTGGAGGTCTGTTAGCTCTGCCTCAGCTTCATGCCAGTGGCCCAAGTCCTTTGCTGGATGTAGCTGTTAATAATATTTGCAACACAGGGATTTATAGACACATTTGTTCTGGAGGAATCTAATCACTCCATTGCTTTCGTAAATGTAGCTATATCAGAAGCAAACAGTGCATGAATTATATGTCTCGGCAGGATTGATCGTGCCCTTAGGAGCTAACAGCAGCACCTAGAGAACAATTACATTCTCCTGCTTCCAATAATGAAGTACTATTTAGAAACAGAAAGTCATTATGTAAAACTTTGAAAAATGATACAATTACATTACATTACACGTACTTTTGTCATAGGCCTTGCTTATTACATAAAATTTAAATGCCTTCTGAGAGGGAATTCTGTAGTGCTGGTTTCCTGCTCTTGTGCTCCAAGTCACTTTGCCTTTCTGTTAAATGATGAAAGAGAACCATTTAGGGTTGGAAATATATATTCTGAAAATTCAAAAAACTTGCTTATAAAAAAAAGTAGTGTCTGAAAACAAGAGGTTATCATATTAATTATCAGTTAATTTGATATTGAATAACCTGTTTATTTGCCAGTATCTGTTTCATATTTTGGTTTACCAGGTTATTACAGCAAGATGTAACTCAAAGAAGTGAACACAAGCATCATACTTCTAAGGTTATCCATCCTCTATAGTCAGTCTGATTTCTTGGTAACTGTTTAAAGATTTAAATTCAAACTTTAAGTTTTTTTCTTTTTTTTGCATAAAAGTTGGTCTTCGTTTTGCACACTGGTTTCAACTGATGCATGACAGAACCTGTGCTATGGGAAGAAAAATGAATCGCATTAATCGAGTTTGTGCAGCGTTCGGCAGTCCCAAGGCAATGCTCTGGTGAGTGGCCGAAATGTGGGGCCGGACCTGGTGCCCCCCTGCGTGGAGGCAGAACTGGGCAGCAGGTAGCATCATAAATGGCTGGGATAGATCTGCTCTTTCACAATCTCTCCTGCTTTATCTATAGAAAGTGAGACTCGGGGAAACAAGCTGCTGGGAAATGCTAACATGGCATTTCCAAAAAACTCAATAATACTCCTAAATCTTACAGACTTTTACCCGAGGCTGGAACCCTTCTACACCTTAAAGGCCTTTTATTTAACCAGGACTCTGCCTCAGTGTGAAAAGTGATCGATGCCGCTTCTTAAAGAAGCCCCCAGGACCCCATAGGAAATATGGGGTTAATTGTATATGAACCAGTTGAAAAGGCTCTGTCCCATGGAAGGAGAAGTAAGGAACGGTTTTATGTGCATGTTGTGGTTTAACAATCTGTTATTTAAAGGCAGTTGCTTTCCGTACTCCTATTTCTGTCTCAGTAATTGTGGATGGTTTCAGCAAATGTATGTTACATCAAGAACTCACTAACATTAGTGGCTTGAACTGAAGTTGATTCCCCCCCCCCACGGTCTCCTAGTATTTTCTAATGGGCTGTGTTGCATGTTGCTTTTTAAAATCAATTCCATGGCAACCACGTTATGCTAACAGTGTGTGTGTGAACTTGCGCGCTGGGAGAGTGAGGCTCCATAAGAAAACCTGGGAGAAGCCTGGCACTCCAAGGAGAGCTGATGAGACCTGGTTAATCATTTACACGTTTAAGATTTTGTACTTAAGTCTTATGGCACAGATGCACTGAAGTAGTTCCCGCAGACTTTCCAGTGCTGTGGGCATTTAGCAGCCTCCTGAGATAATTAATTATGATTTTGGTTTGACTGGAATTAAAAACTCTTGAGATGTCATTAGTGTTCAGCTCATGTATCATGAGATGAAATTGCATCTCCATTTAGACAATTTCATATTACAACTTTCTTTTCAGTATTGTTCTTTTTTATAACAGAATCTATCAAAAGCTTAAAGAAAGAGACGTTTCATTTTATTTGAAGGTAGGTTCTTTTATAAGTACGGAGATGCAAGGGTAGGAAGTCCGTATTTCTTTAAGTTGGTCTTGCACATGACAATGTAAAAGGATTCTTTTCTTTCCAGGTGCTTTGGCACGACATGCACCCACGGTGGGAGCTGACTTGTAAACAGCAAATGGTGACACTAGATGGGCTGAGGAGATAACTGCCCATCGTCCACTCCACCTTTTCTTCAGCAATCGCCACCCCACTGTCATTCACAAAATTATTCCTCTCCACAGTCTCCAGCCTCCTGGGTTAGCTGATGTTGGTTTTTCTTCTTATGCTGTTATTTGTTCAGCACCTGAGTGATGCTGAAGCCGTCTTCGCTGTGCTGGCCATCCCGGTTTGGTGTCTGCTGCGTGGGAGTGAGCCAGGTGGCTGCCAGGTAGGTGCGTGCGAGGATGGCCCAGCTCTCCCCCTCTGTCTGCTGGGAAAGTTTTGGGGTCCCCAGCTGGAGCAAGATGCTGCATGCTCAGGGGTCAGACCTCCTCCTGCTCTGGGGGTAAAGAGCTGCCTGCGATGTGGAAAGCTCACTCCTGTGAAATAGTGAAGCCTTTCCACGTGAAAACAGCTCTGATCTAGGGGAGCATGAAGGTTTTTAGTACCAATGGCCAAAAACATTTTGCAAGAATCCTCTGCGTAAGCTCCCTAGTGCCAGCACTATCTCCTGTTGGTACTGGACATCACTTTGAGCCTGTAACTAACTAGCAAGAACAATCGCTGCACAGTGCTTTGTGTGTATATCCAGTGTGTTTTCTCTTTAAATATGCTTTGTGTACGGAACAGGATAAAGTCCTGATGTAAATCATAGTGGATAAGGAAGGCAAGTAGTAGCTCTGTATCTGCAAACTGCATCCCAAGGTGGGAATAAGTGCTCCTATGCCTGCAGGAGCGACAGCTCTCTTTGTTGTCTTCTCTCTTTTTTATCTTGCCCTTTTTATGTCTTACGAGCCATTTTCCAACAGTTTAGTCACTAGCACTGCTGAGAGCTCTAAAAAAGTCTTAGAATTTTAAATAGGTGGAAGCCCCCACAGATTGGTCATGAAAACAGCATGGTTGCATTTTGATGGTATTTCTCCTTTATTTCAATATATTCTCATAAGTAAAGTGCCTTATTCCCTACTAGATTCTATCCAAGCTAATAAATTGTTGTTGAAAGCATTGAATCGCAGAAGCCTGTCATTAGCATCTCGCACGAGCTGCATTTTTGCTGTGGCAGTCAAACTGAATTACACCACGCACAGACACAATGTAGTAGCTCAGTGACTGTCCCCTTCCTAGTCATCCCGGGGGGTGACGTTGTATGAAACAGTGCTATAGACCTGCTGGGAGGTGACAATTGTACAATGCCCCTCGCCCTCATGCAGTACCCCCCATCCAGTAGCTTTGGTTAAACTCCATTTTCCATTTAGGTTGTATATGAAAGACAGTAGTAAAACTTGTCAGAAACTACGTATGCTAAAAAGACCATTAGGTTAGGTTCTGTCTTTTTCTTTTTTTGAAGGGGCATGGACATGTAACTAGTGAGAGAGAGCCAACTAAATGTCTTCTTTTTATCAGCTTTGAAATTTTGTGTGTCTCAGCAGGAGCTCCTGGAGTCTCCCTGTTTGTTTTTGATCCAAGCCTTTCTGAGATCCCTAGGCATAGAGATGAAAGCTTAATAGACACCCTTGTTTCTGAGAGGTTGGCTCTCTCTGTCCACATCTTTGTTCCCAAATTTCTGAGGGCCAAGATGTATCAGAAAATCCTCAGGTGCAGCACTGCTGGTGAATAACCGTGGCACTTGAGCAGGTCCAGACACTGGACAGCCCTGACATGTGGGAAGCCATTTCCATCCCTCAGCTGCCAAGTGACGCCTGCTCTCCTCCGCGCCTGCTAAGAAGTGTGAGATGGCTTCTGTTTTCTTTCCTGTTATCTGATAAAATGTCTATGTAGTTCCAGCTTCCCACTTATTTCCGGAAAGCTGCACTGCATCTCAAAATTGCCAGCTCTTTTATGAGGAACAATAGTTTTCAAATTATGCAGTGGTTTGTTTTTCAGTCAAAGCCTTTGCTCCTGGAAACAAGTCATTACAGGAGATGGGGTAATTGTTAATACATGTCGCTAATAATTATGAGACTGTTAAAGCCATCATTTTTGTC
>JAOBAS010000013.1:7808496-7826917 GCA_025311575.1 Elanoides forficatus | reverse complement strand
CCCCAAGAGCTATTAGTTGTAGTGGTTGCAATAAAAAATTCAAAGTCATGACTCAGACTTACTCCAAAGGCAAATTAGAACGTAAGTAAAAATAAACCAGCTTTTTTTTTTTTTTAAAAAGCCCAAATTCTAACACAACTTAAAAAAAAAAGGTTCTTTGTCTGCCTTATAGCCTTTGAACATTTGTAATGGGTAAAGCTGATGTTGATAGGACAGTGCTCCATAGAGCCACACACTCCCTGTGGATTAGGGTCCTCATTTTAACCCCCTCATCCATCTCTCCCTCCTAGGGAAGCACACTGTGTCCAACAAAACCCTGTGGTTTCATTTCACGTTGCTGAAGCTCCAGCTTCAAGCAAAAAAAAAAAAGGGGGGACATTAAAAAGATTCCTGAGGCAAGTAGAGGGGGATATCTGCTCTTGTAGAAAAGACTGTGAAAACTTGGATAGAAATGATGTGAAAGATCTAAAGGAATCTTCATAATGAAAGGTTTTAAGAACAAGATTGACAAACCCCTTCCATGAAAGACATTGGGACAGTGAAGCATTTTGGCAGAGGATGGACTAAATGACTTCTTAAAATATTTTTCAGTTCTATCTTTCTTTATTTTCTGTTCCTGGACTTTGTGAATGAGTTGTGAGTGACCCTCTGAATCTGGTTTTTTGTTTTTTTGTTCCCCCCTCCCCTCCCCTGAAGATAATATTATGTCACAGACAATAATAAAATCTAAATATATTAAGTCTATGTAATTACTTTTATCTACTAATCACATAAGTCATTAGAGAATTAAAACTGGTTTTGATAATGATCTGTTTTGATAAAACCATCTTGATGGGCATTACTTCTCCTTCTGGTTTTAGAATGTTTAATTCCTTCCTAAATGATTCCATCTTTTTCAAAGCATCACATTATGCCTGTATTTCTGGTTACCCTTTGGGATAATGGTGTACAATTAGTGATTTTCCAATCTTCTGGAAAGTCATCCAGTGATTCAAATTATACCAAATTCATATCCACAGACCAGTTTCATGGCTGCTTCTCTAACATTTGTTTGGAGGCAACAGTCCTGGTCTAAGCAAACCTAATGAAATCTGTAGAAATCCTGGGGTTAACTTTGGAAAAACAAGATTGCGTACCTGGAAGATGGGGCTGTTTATACGTACACAAATGGACTGCCATGTTGAGAAGTATCTTAAACTCTGTGGTAACACAGGAACTTAAAACCAGTGAATTGTGTGCTAACTTACCAGTCCAACAGAAAATGCAGCTTAAAATTTTGTATTTCCCATGGTGTCTGTTTTACAACAAGAATTAACGTGGATTCAGAAAACAGCAAATGAAAAGATTTCTGTTTTATTTTACAGAAGTGATGGTTTTGAATTTTAGGTGTGAAAATACCAGAGAAATAGTTTTCATTTTCCATTTTGCTGAAGGGTATGGCAGTAGTGAAATAGCAGAGATCAGTTACAACAGTTTTGATTAAAATGGTATTTACTTTGCTGCTCTTTCATCCACCATCAATCTTAACTGGATTAAAACCAATATCCAGTGGCAAGTATTCATTATTAAAGTAATTTTACAAGTATGTTTAGTGAGATGAGCAATCGTGTTTGTATCATGGCTTCTCTGACAGTAAAAATGATATGAGAATATGCATAATTTTTAATTACTTTTCTTTTATTAGTGAGATGGTATTAAAAGGAAAAAAATGTAATTTTTTTCTGCCCTGTGTGAAGGCTATGAGAAGTCTATTTCTCAGGAGGAATCATCACAGTATTGTAACAAAGGAGCTGTTTGACAAAAAGAAAGTTTCAAGATAGACAAATTTACAATCTGCAAATCTTCAAGTTGGTTTTCCTCATCTGAGTGGCTGAAGTCAGATATCTTTTTATAGCCATATTGATGCTTTTTTTATAAGTAGGTGTATTTTAGGCACTCTGAAAACCCACAAACATCCAGTGAACTTGAACTTTGCTTGCTCAGCTCTCGTGAAAACCATGGAGAAATTAACCTTCTGTACTGCAGGGTTTCTGTAGCTAAACCTGTAGTGCACTTGTGTACATATGAAATGCGATTAGAAAGTAAACTGTGCAAAAATCCTAGGACATTAATAAAAGGCAGCGTTATTTGAAAGGTTTTTCATGTTTGTATTGTTGTCATCTTTGTTTTAAATGGTGAAAAGACCTAAACAGTGAAAGATCTAAAAGTGACAAGTTAGAAAAGCAGATGTGTGTTTGCAGCTGGTGTGTACAGAAGAATGGTGGCAAATATTGGGTTTAGACATCACAAAGATAGCATCCCCTTCTGCTCCCAGCAGGAATTTTGTGATTGATCTCAGTGCTGATAGGATCAAACAGAAAGAGAAAAGGCATGTAGAAGTGGATGAAAGCAAAGAGGTAAAAGGTCCAGCCTGGCAAAATGCTGACTGCACTGATACAAAAGCATGGCAGTCCTTAGAATTAGACCTTGCATTGAAAAATGCAACACTGCTGTCAAAAATGTATAAATTATTTGCGAGAGGATTGATATGCATAAGTGCTCTACTGCCATCAAGAATGTATTAATAACTGGGTTATGTAGATATGTATACAACTATAGTTTCTTTGGTATTCTGCATAAAATAATTGTTTATCAGTAGCCTTTCTAGCAAATAAAAAAGAAAATTTGAATTATTTTGCAATGAAATAGTCCAGGCCATACCTAATCCAGCAAAATCTTTCCTAGGTTCAATGTGAAACAAGAAGTTCCAGTTATGAGATGTTTTTTTAATTTTTCCTTTGGTCGCACACAAGCACTTCATTAACATTATTCAGCATTATGAGAGCAATAGTACCAACAATAAAAGATAATGCAATAGGATTTTTATTTAAATTTAGATTTGATTAATTGCCTTGTAGCATTTTACCAGGGAGGAATAGAAATCAGGTGGAAGCAAAAGCAAATTAAAAAAAAAAAATCTTTGTTCAGTCCACATCTTGAGAGAAGTCTGAAGCAGGCTTCAGTTGAAAGGATTTTGAATAAGAAGTGATGTTGTTTGGGTGTGATGCTTCCCAGTGTGGAAGGGAATCTGCAGGCAGGCTTTTTTCTGTCTTGGGACTTAGAGGAAAACCCATGTGGTAGGGATCTGAAAGATGTGGCAGTCCTTACTGAGGAAGAATAAGGGAATAGTTCATCTATGAAGCCTGTCGCCCTCCGTATGTCCATCTTGTGTAACTCCACCCCCCTGGACATCTGCTACCGACTGCAATACTTTCCAAGCTCTTTCTCTAGCTAATGTAGAGACAGGCAGTGATTCATTCCATTTACTTTAGCAACTTACTTTGGGATGAGTATTAGGGTCTAAGGAACCGAACTGTCCCCATGAAAGAGGGAGCTTAGGCAACTAGCTTAGACTAAATGTCAGCCTTAAACTTTCAGCCTGCTAAAGTTAGTGTTTCTCAATATAATTTAATGTTATTCACTCCAGTGTTAATTTATACTTCACAGCCACATTTCCTTCTTGCAGCATAGCTCCAAGTAGCATGTCACTGCTGGCTCCCTCATCCAAGCCTTTAAATGTGGAAAAGGAAGAAGCCTTCACCACCCTAAGGCATAGAGACGCCAGATGCCATGTTTAACTGGAGGCTTTTTCCATGGGATTTGTTGTCTTGTACTCACCACTTTCTGTAAATGAATATTGGCCTAATATTTTTTGCAGGATTCTGGTAGCTCCAACTTATTTTGTCTCCATACAAGAGAAAACATTGCTTTGAAATCTAGGGGCAAGAAGGTATGTACACAGTACAATCTAATGAATGATCTACTTTGGGAACCAGAGCCAGAGAGGCAGCCCTGGTGCAGAGCGCTGAGGACACTTGCAAGGCTGGATGCCTTAGACTTAAAGTAAAGAACAAGTTAATGCAGCTCCAGGTGCCTCTCTGGTTTCTTTGGAACTGGTTTGGATTTCTCTGTGCATCGCTGCATTGTGTCATGCAGACATATTGGTAGAGTTAATATGTGGTAGAGTTAATAGCACATGTGATCAGTGAAGAAAGGTTGGATAATTTTATGTAGAGAAGTTTCTTAGAAGAGCTGAGGAGCTTGTGACAGAGAAACAGTTACTTGGCTGAAAAATTGAATCTAAAAAGGCACAGCGTGTATTTGGAAAGGGATGTTCAAACTGTGTTACTTAATCAGGCACCATGAAATGATTATTTTTGAAAATATTTTGGCAAGATCTCCTGACATGTAGCAGATGATTTGCAATTCCTATTGCATGCACTCCAGTAATAGTTCTGAAAAAAAAAATTCTGCCTTAATTAATGAAGTTCAATTTCTTTGGAATTCCACTTTTTCCTGGGTGGCAAGAAGGATGATGAACAATGTTGAAATAAATGGGTCCAAATTACTGAGCCAAAGAGTAGTTTCCTTCTCCACATTAGGGAAAAGACTACTGTCTGTAGGTTGGCCACACACCCAAGGAAAGCACATGTGAAGCCTGACTGAAACTACTGGAGATGTTTACAACTACCAAACTTAATAGTCATGCCTAGGTGCAAGATTAGGAGGATAGTCTTCCAAAACTTCAGCTGTGGTTGGTGGAGAAATGAGCATCCTCTGACAGTAACTCAGAGCTGGAGCCTAACTTAGGTTCTCTGAGTCACCATCTGGAAGTACCTGTAGAGGAAACTTAGCCTAAGCCTTACCCTGGCTAGCCTTTAACCTCAGGGGGAAACCACAGGTTAGGTACTGTGCCTATTTCCCTTCTCAGCTCTCGGTCAACATGCTTTCTCCATCGTGCCATGGTTTAAGCCTCCCCCCCGATGGGATGGGGAGGAGAAGATATAAAGAAAGGCTCGTGGGTCAAGACAAGGACAGGGAGGGATCACTCACCACTTATGGTCACGGGCAAAAACCAGACTCAGCTTGGGGGAAAAAACAAAATTGATTTAATTTACTTCCAATCAAATCAAAACAAGGATAATGAGAAGTAAACCCAATCCTTAATACACCTTCCCGCCACCCCTACCTCCTTCCTGGCTCAACTCCACTCCCGATTTTCTCCACCTCCTCCCCACCAGCAGTGCAGGGGGACGGGGAATGGGGGTTGGGGTCAGTTCATCACACCTTGTCTCGGCTGCTCCTTCCTCCTCAGGGACAGGACTCCTCACTCTTCCCCTGCTCCAGCGTGGGGTCCCTCTCACGGGACAGTCCTCCATGAACTTCTCCAATGTGGGTCCTTCCCGAGGGCTTCAGTTCTTCCTGAACTTCCCTGGCGTGGGTCCTTTCCACGGGCCAATCTTCAGTCACAGACTGCTCCAGCATGGGCTTTCCCATGGAGTCTTGGCCATCTTCTTTTTCCTATGTTGCTACTAAATTATTAATGCCATGTCCTTCTTTTCCCATGAGTTCTTAATTTTAAAAGAAACATTCCTATTAGACATCAGTTGTGAAACCTAGCATGTATCTCTTTGAGATAAGAAAGCGATCTAAGGATAGAGAGCTGAAATGCTCAGGAGTGTTCATCATCATTAGATTTGACATCCATACTAGCCTTTGGAAAACTTTTATTCAACTGCTGCATAGCTTGGAGATGTTGAAAAGTCTGACAGTGGAGCAAGGGCAAATCTGCTCTAGTTTGAGGTCTCCTCTGCTCTACCAGTTGGTGAACAGCACACAGTCCTACCTCTGGTCAATGTCCTGAAAACTCTGAGAAGACTCTTAAGAGAAATCTTGCTCTCCCCTGCCTTTCTTTGCAGCGGGCCTGGGAAGCTGATGTGTTGGGAACATACCAGGATGGGTTCACAGTCACATCATGGAATATGGGATATTGCAATCCAGAGCAAGGATCCACGTTGCCCTCTGAAGGACTGGCCTGGGTGAGTGGTGTGAAGTTTGCTCATACGTTAGAAGGAGGACATGAACTACTGCAAATGTTCCCATCCCAGATTAAATACTGGCTGTAGATCTGCCCATTTCATGGTGCCAGAGAAGGGGCAGCTAGCCAGGGAGTTTGCAAGGCACGCTAATGGGGCAAACAGCCCGCCACACACTTCTGGTGTAAAGAGACATGTAGGAAGAACCCACAACAGGGTGTTCTTCACAGCAGCTTAATAAGAGTCCAGCTAGGAGGTAATCAACCAAGCCTGCAACATATGGTAACTGATGCTGAATCAGAACACACGGGGTGTATTTCACCCATCAAAGGCAATTTTCTTCTGTGAGGAAATACATAAATTTCCTGTACTGCATGTTGGAAGGAAAGCTTGAAGGTAACCTGACCTAAGCTATTAGTTTCTGATCAGGTTCCGCCAGCCTTTTCAGTGCCTTTGTCTATTTGTATTCATTTATTGAAGGCAGCTGGTAGAACGTGCGTGTGTTTGCACATGCACTGTCTTGGGAAACAGACTGTGCTGTAATGTGAGGGCCAAGGCAAGCTGTGACGGTGTTGAGCTATCTGTTGTGCAGCTGAAGAATGGCTTGTTAATTGACTAAGCTTGTATTTAGCAACTCATTCACAAGAATTCAGAAACTATTTTTTCAGCTGGCCTATTTTCTTCCCCCAAAGTAGACTTCAGTTTGTCATCAATAGCAGCAACTTTCCCTCTGATTTTTTCAACATTCTTCTTGATTTTTTCAGACCAGCCAAAGCTGACAGCTGTTTTAAGCAGGTGGGAAGCCAAGTTCATTACTTCTGTGGTGTCAGCACTGGGATCTATGTGTTTGAAAGTATATGCCCACATATATTTATTTATACATACATATATTTCATTTTACAGCATAAAATTATAAGGCAGGAAATGTTCACTTAATATATCAAAGTGCTATGCACAACTATCGCACTAAATCATAAAAGCAATACACAGTAAATCACTTATATATTTGCTTGTGTATGACAAAATATTTAAAGCTGGAGTCTAACCTACTTCAGTTTCAAACTAATTGAAAGTTATCATTTAAAACGACTGAACTTGTATTTCGTCTCTGTAGTAAATCAGACTTTCAAGGTCCTGTGATTTTGACTAACACAGAGTGTGAAGTCTTTTAGAACTTGCAAACAGAAAGCAAAGCAAAAATAAGCAAAAGTGTTCTGTGATATTGTTCCATTATCCTTCACAGCCCTTTTGTCTTCCCTCACACTTTAATGCTTCCCGGACTCCATGAGATGCTTCTAGACTCCAGCTTTGGTTCCTGCTCCTCTTTGCAAATAACTACTTCCATAGCGTGGACCAAACTGTAACTTCTCTTTCAGCTGGCAAAGGAAGTGGCGAGCTGTTCCCTGAGCCCCTGCTGTGCCGTGACTGCTTCCCAGCACTCACCCTGCAGCGAGGGAGGAGAAGAGGGGGTGCAGGAGACCCCACAGCTAAGCCCCCTCACATGTTGGCCAGCGACCAAATGCCAAGAAGAAGTGCTCTCTGCACCTCCTGGGTTTTCTCCGTATTATGTCTTCTCCACCTGGTGAACGGGTGGTGCTTTATCGACACCGTTTCGGTGTGTTATTGAGCCTGCTTGTTGCATTTTCTCTGCTGATGACAGAGGGGTCATTCCCAGCGCCAGACTCCATCCTCTTCCAGCTTTTGGTTGGGTGCTACTACCAAGTCCACAGCAACAGGTTGAGTGAGTCCATCTACTGGTCTTGCTGCTGGGATGCCAAATGTGATTAATATTAAGTCTTTGACTGTTTTGGTAGGCTTGTTTTGAGGGGCTTATTTTCATCTCTGCTTTCCAAACATGTTCATTATGTTTTGACAATGCATAATTTTCGCAAATAACCGCCCTTAACTTTACCTTCATCAAAAGCAGCTGACACACCAGGTGAAACTTTCATTATTTATATGGCAATAGTCACGGTCAGTTATGCTTCTTCTTATGAATTGGAGGGATCAGTGACTGGAGACAGTTCCCATCTAAGGGGTAAAGGTCAGAGGAGGGAGTGAAGGCCTTAGCTGACGAACTTCTGATAAAATATTTCGGCTTGACTGGATTCAGGCACGTGCTCTGAGCTGCTGCGCTGGCTGACTTTCAAAGCTCTTGGAAAGTGTACCTGTGCCTCTGAGCTGCTGTGCCAATTCTCTCGCCATCCTGCAGGTCAGAAGGGCAAGTTTCAGATGTTCTGCTTGCTGTGTGCTGAGTTGTAATTCATAGTGTGGGCCAAGTTAATAACCTGATTAATTTATTTATACCTGGCATTCAGCCACAGAATGCAGAACAAGAATCCTGAAGCAAGTGTCAGTGCATTTGCTCATGAAACACAAGGTACAAACTGGCAATTTTTTTAACCTAAATTCATCATTAATATTGATGGGGGGGGAATGCTTGATGCCTACCATATATTTAATAATTAGTCTAGCACTACAGAAGCAGTCTCAAGTGAAAAGCCATCGTTGCTTAACTAATTTCTTGAAAAATTAGGTAGGAATAGAAATGTGTATTGTGGGTTTCAATGCTTGATTCTCCAATTATGGTGGAATTTGAAAGAAAAAAAACCCACCTTCAAAGATTTGTACATCAAATACTAGCTTAACTGTTTCCTTTGCTTGAGAATAATTTTATTTTCCTTCAAGGCCGATCCTTTGTTGGTGCTAGGCTTCTTATTACTACTGTGACTTTCAGTGATGTGTGTCCTTTAAGACCTGTAAACACAAATATTTCTGCTGTGAAGAAAAACAGGGTCTTAAAATCCACATTTTCAAAGTTTTGCATAAACATGCATATATGCGTACATGCAAACCCCTAAATCCTTTTTGACATGCTTTTATTTTTCTTCTTGAATTTTTCCTCCTGTGCAACAAACATTGTAAAGGCATCAGCTAGAAATACTTATTCAGTAGGTCTTAGGTTTAGCTCAAAGGAATCTGAACATTTTAGAGCCAAAAATACAAAAAGTGATTGCTTCTGTGAGCAATGGGCTGTGCATAAAGCGTAACAAGAGGCTAAGCTCTCCAATATTGGACAGGTTTGGGGCCAGAGGGACTGGGTTATTGAGGCATGCTGAGCTACCACCTGTCTGCTGGGCCATGTCTCTTAGCTCATTTAATTTGCAAAGTCAAGCATATTAGCCTAAAATGACCAGAAACATAGTAAAAACACAGGATAGGAAGATGGGCTTCACTTCCAAACTTCAGCCTTGCTGTTTGATTTGGGACCACAGGGTCTCAGAAACTCCTCAGAAACTTGTAGGCAGTATAGATTCCTGTAAAGTGGCAACAAACAGATACTGCTGAAAGACACTGCGCCCTATATGTTTCCAGATCGTGAAACACACACAAAAAATATTGTAGAATGAGTAAATAAGACTTACAGAGCTGTTTTCAAGCTTTCTGTTGTAGGTCTGAAGACAGGATAAGGATCCTTCCCATTTTACCCTAAAGCACTGTATATCATCAGGTATTGACTACAAAAGGAAAAACACCTTTTTGCAGCTATACAGAACCTTAGAGCACCCACAACTTGAATACTGTGGGCAATTTTCATGTTTGCATCTCAAAAAGGACAGAGTGGACTTTAAAAAAAGTACAGAGAAGGTAACTAAAATGATGAAGGGGATGAAGGAGCTGCAGACTAGCTGGGGCTTCAGTTTGGGCAAGCTTTGGGGCATATGGCTGAGGTTTACAAAATCATGGAGACAGTGGTTGAAATGAATGCAGAAATGTTATTCTCCTTCAATACAAGAACTTGGGGAAGTCATTGAAACTGGTGAGAAACTAGCTTGAAGCACATAAGAGAAATTATGTCTTTATATAGTGCGTAGTGACCTGGAACTCATTGCCATGGGAGTTAATGGAGGCAGAAGGTTAGCAGCAGCTTCAAAAAGGGACTAGGCAAAAAGGAATATGGCTACAGGTTCATGAACAGATACTAAAGGGAATGGGCAGGATCATCCTGTAATTGATGTTGGTGGAGAAGGAATATGAAGGGTCCATATTCCTCGTTTCCTCATATTCCTAGTGTCCTTCATATTCCTTAGAAAGGATTTTTTCAAGAAATTAGTTAAGCAATGATGGTTTTCCACTTCAGACTGCTTCTGTAGCGCTACACTAATTATTAAATATATGGATTTATAGACGTATATAAAAATGAAGGAGTCATCCTTCATAAATACATGTTCAGCAGGCTGCTCCTACTGTCTTTTCAGACCCAAATTCAGGTAACTCCTGTGGAAATGATTTCATATTCATGGCTCTTCGATCAAGTTCCAATTTACTGTTTTGTGGAAAGGCTGTTATTTCTTTCCTCGGTTCTGTTTTTGCACGGATGTAATTGTCCCCGGTTAGTTCAAGCTGGGCCCTTGAATGTCATCAGGTGGCTGTGACTTACATCCAGATGGAGCAACCCAAAGGGTCCTGGTGCTCTGCTGCCAGTGCTGGTCAGGCTCAGCGATGTGAGAACTGCCCCCAAAGTAGGGTCACATCCCCGCCGCTTGCTGCGGGACAGGTTAGTTCTACCAGGTGGCAGTCGTGTGTGAGCGTGTTGTGGGAAGACACAGTCCGTTATCTGCATCTACCCTGATTTAAGTTGCTCGTTGGCTTGCAGCACGCAACTGGAAGAAGAAAGTGAGCTGGGCAGTGGGGCCAGGAGCTGTGCAGGTGGCCAGGGCACTGGACATACCTGGATTCTAGGTGATGAGCTGGACCAGTTTCCAAAGCTTGGTTTTCTCTCTCTTCCTGGTGGGATGACTTTATGAACACCTGAAACTGCTTCTCCCCATGAGAGTTTATGAAGGGAGAAACGGTTTTTCTGTTTGGCTTTTGTTTTCCCTTGGCTCAGATTTTTTATGCTCACAGGTGGTTTTTGAATAGGTTTAATAAAGGCTTACTGACAACCCATGGAGCGCCAGAATCTCACAGAATTTGTGCAGTGCTGGAAGCACTGTGCAAGATGTCCAAAATCCGAATCTGGAGAGCAAAACATGAATTTTTTCCCCCTGCTGCCTTCTGGCTGCGGGGGACACATGCCAGCACAGCGTCCTTGCACAGGGTACCCGTGGGCACCCTCATCCCAGGGACGGGGAAGGTCCATTTACACCACGGGATGAAAGCCAGCAGCAGGAGAAGCACTTAGAAACCATGACAATTTATATAAGGATGATCTGCAGCCTTTAGGGAAATGAAACAGGATTTCACCCACTTGATCTCCTGTAATCACATAACATCTGTAATACGGTCTAGAAATGAAAGACAAATGACAGCTCCCATGTCATGCTGATCGTCTTGTGGCGAAGGCAACACTGAGCAGCAACTGAAATTTGATGGACAGATTTCCCAGAAATAAGAGGCTAGGAAACCAAACTAATAGCTTCTTTTTTTTTTTTAGTTATATTGGATTAAGGCATGGCTATGAGTATTTTGTCATGTGAGCTCAGCTTTCGTTGGGTGAATATGATTATTTCAAGATTTGAGGCTTGTATCTTTCATACTAGCAGCCGGCTGAAATCGAGCAGCTCATTGATGTGGCCAGGCAGAATGGGGTAAAGGATTTCAGGTCAACAGCTGATGGCTGTCTCTTCCTCATACTCCCAAAGGGCTAGGGAAAAAAAAAAATAAAAAATCTTTCCACTGTGTTTGTCAAAGATTATTTGTGAGTCTCCACTGGGCTTCAAATATTTGAAGAGTGCTTGTAAGGTATTGTCAAAATGAAATGTACTATTGTGTTTAATTCTGCAAATCACATGGCATTATTTCTGATGCCTGACTGATGTGTAGAATTAACTTGTAGCTAGAGCACCAATGGCAAACTGCAGATATAGTTGTGGGGTTTTTTTTAGCAATTTAGGCTGATGTGAGCTTAGACTTTATTTTTTCTTTTATATATTTTTTGAAATATTCAGGTTTAGCTAAATTTAGAGGGACTCACACAAAATTAAAGCGCATTCATATAGTGAGTGTATATATATATATATATGGGGAAATTCGACATGTATACATAAGGCCTGACAGTAGTGACTGATACTTTGTAGTGTAAACACCCCACAGAGAAGATCAGCAACAGCGCATTTCACCAGTGCTCTTAAAAACATGGAATTGCTGACTCCTTACTTTCTACAAGTTTCCCCCACCACCCCTTTCTCCCCCTCCTCTGTTCTAAGGTGTCAAAATCTTCTTTGAGAGGATGCCCGGCGGATGGGCGCAGAGCAGACTGGTGCAGATCGAGGTGTACTGGGTTTGCTGGACGTAGCGGCAGAGAGGAGCGGTGGTGGCACAGCCAGTGCCAGCAGGCTCTGAGGACTCCCTGTGCAGCACGGGGAGGAGGGATGCAGGTGGGATGTGAGACTCCTGAGCTTGCAGACACAGAGTCTGCCATGGATTCAAGCCAAAACGCTGAACGTGAAGACCTGGAATTGCCCGCGTGTCTCAGTTCTTGGTACTTGTCTCTCGGCACAGCGGGGAAGCAGCCGTTCTTCCACAGCGGCCGCCGTGCCAGACAGCACAGTGATTTATTCCTTCCTCCCAGTGATGCTGGCACACTTGCAGCGATGTGTACCAGCAGCTGCTCGCTGCGTCCTCAGTCCTACCTCTCTTCTCTTCATCCCGTCAATTTGATGCAATAGTTTATGCGCATGAAAAAAGCCCTGAGCTAAGAGGGTTAATGTCAAAGCCTGTGACTGATGGAGTAATGATGGACACCATCTACACCCTGAGCCTGGCAAACCTACGCATGCTGACTTGTGTCGCCCAGTGGCCATTGATGTTGTTCTTGACAGGGGTCAGTGTCCTCCTGACATCTTGCCTAATTGCCATCAAACTACACCCTGTTTTGCAGTAGTTTTGCCACCAGTGACTTGCACGGCGGTCTCAGTCGTACTCCATAATCTGTCAATGCTCCATAATCTGTCAATCAAACCTGCTGGACAACATCAAATGCATAGCTTTGTCAGTCTAAACAGTGGCTTGTAATTTGTTCTGGAGTTACTGTAGTTGCTGGCTCTGATGCTGACAAACTTCTTCCCAAACTTTTCTCTCTTGACATAAGACCTCCTGCACCAAAGATGGGAGAAGGACAAGGAATATGTCAAGGGGCTAGGAGGTGTGCTGTGAGAAAACCATTAACACAGGCTGAAAGGCATCTCTGTTCCAATCTCTAGTGGTTACAATCACTCTAGATGGTGTTTTCAGAGGGAAGTTTTCAAAGGTGAGGTATTTTGGGCTCCTTTTCAAGTCATCTACCTCTTCAATTTGTGCAGTTTATTTCTGCCATGGCTCCATCTCTTCCCCATCCATCTTCTGGATCCCAGGCCCAGAGCTTCTGCTCAACTCTTATGATAAATAGATTAGTAAATGAATTTGTGTTCAGTTGTCAATAAACTCTTCTCGGTTGTTTCAGACAGTGCAGCAAGGTTGTGACAATCTATGTCTATGTGACAACATAGATTGTGATTCAGAGGGTCAGGTTGGACTGTAAGAAAAATGACCTCACCAGAAGCATAGTGAAGTGGCTCACAGGGGCTGTCAGATCTCTAACCCTGGATCTTTTCAGGACGTGGCTGGATGAAGACACGGCAGACCTGAACTAGTGGTGGCGACAGTCCAGTTTCAAGCAGGAAGTTGGATTAAGTCATTATTAAACAATATTCCTATGGTTTTGTGATTGTCTGTGTTCTTAAAATGTCAGAACAGTCCTTTGAATGGGTTTGGCCTGACACAAGTATCAGTCTCCCAAACCATCCCTAGGCGTCACTTGGGAATTAGCCCAACCCATTCCCAATAAGCAGTTTGGATGGTACCACCTTGTTTATAAGGGTAAAAGAACTTCATAATATGATAATGAGCCATTCTGTAGCAGTTGGGCTCAGTGTCAGTGTCCAGAAAACATATAACTAATTAAATTTCCTAGGATAGATATGTCCTGTCAAGTAATGTAAAGTGGCAACCAGTGCAGATGTGTTTCCCACTTGGCTGTGTCTCTGGTAAGGGCAATCACAGTGTGGCCACTTTGTTGGTTTTGACAGAGGGCTGCCAAAATGTGCACTTATTTACTGGAGCACTAGGATCACTAGTTTATTACTTTAAAAGTTTTTTAAAGGATGAAAATACAATCATTTATCACTGCTGTCAAGAGGGTAGTCTAGTTGTGATCTTGTAGATATGTTTCTAAGTATTCTGTAGCAAAATACAATTTGTCATTGCCTTTCTCTATAGTGATGTAGTGTGATGTTAAATTCAATTAGGATATACAATAAGAGGGGGTGCTGTCACATAATAACCTGATCTCTAAGACCTGAAGTTTATTGTCTTGAATTCTTGGCAAGGGCTTTCCAATCAACTAAACAAGAGACTCTGGTAGTCTTTGTTCATGAGTAGTCTAGTTCATGGGCTCCTGGCTACATGAGTCTGTAAGCAAGGTGGTAATTCAATGCTTAAGAATTTAGATATTGCTATCATTTTACTTCTAGGAGGGGTCACGAGAACTCTCTGGATCAGACCAGGAGGAATGTAGTCCAACTCTTTGTCACAGGCACTGGCTGGGCTCAGCATCAGGGGGAGACTGAGATTCTGGAAACAGGTGGACACAACGGTTGGTACCAGATGGTGAATAAAAAAACTGCAAATAGCCCTGCACCAAGGGGTCTGGAGTGAGACATCAGGAAAATTCACAATAACCATATTTAGACCTTGTTTTTCTGACCTTTACCAGTGGGTTTACATTGCATCCAAAAAGCCTCCTCTAATTTTGTTGATGTTCATCATTAGCAAATGCTGCATGCAGATGAGCTCTGTCTCTAGGGTGCTGTGCTCAGGCTAAGGGGTAGGAGACCACAGTGCCTTTGGGCACAGCTGGCCTGCATCCCCATCACAGGGAAGGGAGGCAGAGCAAGCTTGGCCCTGGGCGAAAGGTCATGCAAACAGGCTGGTGCTCAAAGCTATGGGTAAAGTCTGCAGGCAGTCCTGCCTCAGATAGTTCTCAAATTACCATTTGAGGCTGAAACTGAGAAAAGTGGGTGTTTATGCAAGCACAGGACTAGCCAGCTCTTCCTCCTAACATCCTTCTGAAGAAGAAACTTCTATTTCCATTCCAGAACTGGTGAAGTCGGAGCAGTGAGGTTACATGTTCTCCAAAGGCCCACGGGGAGTTAGTGGGAGGGTTTGAATTACAGCCTGTCTCTTCTGCATCCAGCTCTAACCTTAGCCCCGCAGAGTGTGCTGCCTCCCTCTCCGTTTCCCGTTTTCTCTGTCCTACCACATCCACTTGGAGAATAGTGAAAACTGGTCATTGGGTCCCCTCGCCGAGTTCAATCCCATAGGTCTTTTGTATTAGCCACATTTATCATCCTGTATGCTAATTCAATTAGTGACAGATTTACTTTTGAATGTAATGCAGCATTCAGCTCAGCAGGGCTTTTTTTTTTTTTTTTAATGTTTTAGTCTTTTTAAAATAAAAAAGATTTTTTCGTAGTGGCACTTTGCAAAAGAAACATTTTCAAGTAATGTATAATTATACTCTACAGTTGTCAAACAGAACAGTGGTTAAGTGGCTGTTCAATAACATGCAGCAGCAATGCTATATCAGGTACTAACGCTGCTTACCTTTTAGCTACGGTGTAATTATTGGTATTTTAGGCAAGATACTGCATTTATTCCCACGTGAAAGTGCCGCTGTAATGTGGGGAAGTATTCTTATATCATAATGCTTATCAAAGTTTGTATGTATGTGAGCAAAAATGAACATGTCAATCACCCTAGAAAGAAAATGAAGAATTGCTCATCCTTTCTAAAATCAGTAGTTTTAAAGAAGGTACAAGTGTGTTAGAGGCACCTGACTCTTGTGTGTTCTGAAAACATATTCTCTTCCCCCACTTTATAGAGTAATAGGAGGGCTATAAAAGAAGGTGATGCTTGAACACAGAGGGTAGCAGACCATAATAAAGGCCGTTCAACATTACTCAAACTGGTAAGCGGCTGATACTATTCAGTTCAGCATGTTTTTCATAGCTCCCTAAACTAAACATACAAAATTTTTAGAAGACTCTGTTTGAGCCTAGAGAAAAATACACTGGAAGAGCTAAATCGCCTCTGAAATTTGTGAGGTCAAGGTGCATTTTCTGTAGTGTTTTGAAACCTGGATGCACTGGGAAGGCTTAGCCAAAAAAGCTCCATGTCTAAGTGTTTTGTGCATCTTATGTGTTTCTATAGGTATTAACTTCCTTCATGGTGTATCAGGATAAGAGTGTGGGAATCTGTGGAGTGCAGCACTCTCCTCAGACACTGCCCGTACTTGCACCCTTGTCACTTCTCAGCGCCAGCAGCCTGCTAACCTGTAATAGGCAAGACTGAAAAGATATCTGACACCCTGTCCTACCTTATTACACAGGAGCAGAAATGCAAGTGCACAGGCTAATATGATAATACTTTAAAATGCTCATTACTAGAATTATAGGGAAAATATTGTGAACATTTATTAGAATTTTGAATGGTTGCTCAGACAAAGTATTTCTTTACAATTCTTTGTTTGCAAAACAATGTCTTTTCTATGTCTGAATACTTGTATTCATGTCAAAAATGTGGTAGCTGCAGAGGAACAAGAATGCTGGCTGGTTTTAGATGGTTGTTATTTGCCCACTGTTGTTATGCTTGAATCTCTAAAAAGATCTGTCTGGGGAGAAGAAACAGTATTGTGTGAAACGTAGCCAGCCACACGCCAAGCAGAGATTAGCTACCTACTTATGGATTACCTGAAATGGACATTTCTTTATGTATTCTTCTCTTATTCTCAAGAATAACTGACATTTTCATACACGAAAAGATTGTTTGCAAAGAGGATAATGGCTGAATGTGTCAGATTTATTCACAGTGAATCATTCAAAACAACCTTACTCAGAATTTTTTTTCTTGGAATAAAGAGCTGCTAATAGATGGAAAGGCAGTTTATTGTCCAAAACATGGAGCATGAGATACTGGTTGAAAACATAGCTGAATTCTTTCATAAGTACATAGCTGCAGCAAATGTGCAGAAGTTTTATTTGGTACATCAGTTTCTCAGAGGTACAGCATCAGATGGCAGCTGCCTGCTTTGCTGTCCTGTGTCCTGGAACAAGTAATATTATCTGTGAACCTCAATTATGACCTATATATTCCTAACAAAAAAGGTATTTTTTCATAGCTTTAGTAAAATGTGGTGAATATTCCAGACCAGAAGGTGAGTTGCTCACTTACTGGTTAGTGGCACGCAAAGCTTCTTTGGTGTTAATTCTTCTAACTCCAAACATTGGGTAAAATCGGAAGCTGGCTAAGTTAGAAACACCGTGCTGTCACTCACTGAGTCAGCTGGTAGCTGGTGACAGAACTGTCCCTGTATGGGATGAGCAAACTCTTTCTCCCAGGCTTCAGTTTGAATCGTTAGGTTGGATATCAGAAATAGCATAACAACATCCACAGCCTCACACCCATCCTGTCAAAGATGGAAGGATAAAAGATTTGAGAATCAGAGAGAATTAATAGAAAATTTTCTGGCTGATTCTTCCTTCCCTTGAAGCTCACAAGGTGGTTGCTGAATGAGCTCCTGCAGCCTTTCACTCTACATTAAATAAGTGTGAACATCCCACCAGTTTTTCCGCACCTATGACAGCAAAACTGCCTGGTAAGAATAACCCCAAACTTCAGCTCAGCTTCCCTTCTCCCCTGAGGAGTGTTTAAAACTTCCAAATCGCCTGGGAGCTTTCTGGGAGCTCTTTTTGCAGAGTCACTCTTAGCCCTTTGGACATCAGTTCCCTCGTCCTCCCCTCCACCCCGGTTCTCTGCTCATTTAATTCCTCTGCTCCTCAGCCAGGACAAAGTGAGCATTTGGCACCAGCATGGCCCAGTGCTCCCCAAGTGCCATCAGTTGGCTCTGAGGCTGATGGACAACAGAAGACTAAATGCCTTGGGCAGGGACCCTGGGGAAAGAGGTCTTGCTGCTCGGCAGCCCTGAGGTGAGGCTGGCTCACTGCTGTGGAGATAGAAGCTGACACCGCAACGTGCAGGGTGTTGTCTCTGGCAAAGTCGCCCCTGAAGTATAAAGTGCAATCAAACATAAAGTCAGCGGGGCTCTGTACTTCGTTTCCCAGTGATATTCTATTCAATCATGTGCTTAATTTTTCGATCTGTTTCAGAAGCACGGTAATAAAGAAATATATCTGCGCGATGCCATCCTTCACCTCTTTTAATACAGCCCCTCTAGGCAAATTCAATAGCATCTGTCCAAAGTGAAGCATAAAGTAAAATCAGGCACCTCAAAACCAGAAAGATAAATCAATGAAATGCTAAGTGAGGCATAATTCTGAGTTTGGACTGATATGTCCCCATACTTGGCACATCAGTTATTTCAATAGGTGCTTCAAAGATGAAGGCAGCCATGACCTGAGGCTGTTTAAAAATCAATGGTGAAGTAGTTTAGCAAGCGTGCTATTTACTTCCTGGCCTTCCATATAATGAATGATTAATTAAAAAAAAATATATATAGTACCCCCCCC
>JAOBAS010000013.1:7773232-7799632 GCA_025311575.1 Elanoides forficatus | reverse complement strand
GGCATGCTACCACAATTATTAATAAAAAACCCCCAAACAGTCAGTAAATAGCCAAACAGTAAATCATATTTCAAAACATATTGACTATATTGATTTGACAGAAATGGGCAGAATGGAAGAAAACCAAATTATGACAGTTTTCACTGCATACCCTGCAAGGGTCCAACTATACTTCCATCTAATTTGTTTTTGCTGTATTTGCTGTATTTGCTGAAACTTGTATAAAGGCCTGGGGAGGTGATCTGAGTTCAGACTATGTCAATATAGATTTTATACCTATACTGTAGCCATTATACAGTACAATACAATACGATACAATACTACAATATTGTGCCCCAAACTATCACAGATAAGGTCCTCTTCCTTATATTATAGATCCATTTTCCCCCTAAAATGAAATGACAGAGAAAAGCAGTTGATTTCTTTGAATCAATGAAGCTGTCTCATCTACTTGCCCAGCACCACCATGTGCATTTATGTCTATGTGCGTTTGTGTGACGTGTTACCGGAAAGGGACTGTCAGAAGGCAACGTTTGCAGGAGCAAAGAGAGGTTTTAGGGATATGAAATCACAGCAGACGTTCCAGTTATCCCATTAAGACAAGATGCGACCTTTAAATGGAAGAGTGGTACTTTGGAGGCTGACATTTGATTTCCCAATGTGCTCCCAGTGTGTTGTAATTTGCTGCAAAACAATGAGTAGCATTCATTTGAGGCTAAAAGTTTCTTTTGGAAGTGCACAATATGATGTGAAAACAGCAATTGCATTTTATGACTTGGCAGGCAGTCTTTTAACGTGCTAGTGAAATTATCAGAAAAGGAATGGGAACAGGTTTATAAATATTGCATGAGAGGAGCTATATAAACAAACAAACAAAATCTATGGTTACAGACGTATTACCCCTTTTATTAAAGCAGTATTTATTCATACATTAAAAAATCACTTTGAAATATTAAAGAGTTTGGTCTAAGCTGGGAAGGCCGAAACAATAGCTGTTTCCGTGTCTATTTTCAGTGTCCTTTCCCTCATCGCTGTACAGTTCATACACTGCTGTGAGTACAACTTTCCCTCTGGATGTGGGTCTTCGTGTTGTGGGAAATTTTTATAAACACTCTGCCTGGCCTCAGCTCAGGAAAGGAGCTATTACTTGCAGGGCAAGTTGGTTCCTACAAATAATGGATGCTCAGCGCTCAAAAGGAAGATGAGAAAAGACCCAGAGACAAGAGCTTGGTTGCTCTTGGAGGTGAGCAGAGGTGAGCTTTTTGCCTTGCAGAGCTCTTTCCCACTCAATGGACTTTGGTCTTGCTCTTCCAGTGTGTCTTTTGCTGCGCTTTCTGGGAAGAAAATGGTATTTCCCAGCAGGGATGCTGCTGTGGCTGGATACGCGCATCGGCAATGCATGTCTTAAGCTTTTCACCTGATTTCAGCGAGGCTCTGTTGGCAGATGACCTCTGTATTTTACCTGCTGCCTCAGCAGGGAGCAGCCCGTCCCCAGCAAGTCTCGCTGTGCCAGTGCCCTACGAGCACGGCAGCCCTTTCCCGGGGCTCACAGTCTCCAGGGTCACATCTTCACAAGCTTATCCTTTGCCACTCTGGGACACCAGTCCTGCTGTGAGGCACTCACCATCCTACCACCAGTAGCTTCTTTTTAGAAATTCAAAATGGAGGATCAAAAGTTTTTCCCCATTTTTTAATGTTGATTTTTTGACGGCGCAAGCTCTAGAAGAGCCAGGTCGTCTCACCTGTGAGAAATAGGACGGGCTGTGTTTTAACCCTGTGTTCCTGTCATCGTCGCTGGAGACTGCAAGGCTTCTTGGTCTTGGAATTTGTGTCCTCAGCTCCTCTCCCGAAATCACCCATTTACACTAACTCTCCCCCAGCAAAGGTGGAGCTGATGTTCTGCCCGGTACTTTCTTTACCTGGTAGCTGAGTTGTTAGGAACTGGCGAATGCTCGGTGATGGACAGTGGGGAGTTGGTAGAAGCCATCCTGTTTGGGGTTCAGTGCTGCTTGTGCCCCTCCAGAGCCCCCAGGCTCGGGGGGGGGGGTGTCCCCTGGCCTTTGGGCAGGAGCTGGGGGAATAAAACTAACAGCATACAGCCGCTGAGGGGGGTAAATGGAAAGGGAGCAGGATGGAGACGCTCCGTGCACACTCCACGCTGGGAGCGCTGCAGGTGGACGCAGGGAGAAATGTGCGTTACTGGGACCGTGGGTAAATCTACACTGGGACTGGAAAGAAGCTGGCGACCTTTGGTGTCTGTGACAGCTGTAGGGACCACAGGAAAACAGAGAGGGTTTTGCTGAATTCTATTCAGAGTTTTGTATCTTTCTTTTTGGAGGGTGGCTTGTTTCAGGAACATTTGGGGAAGTCAGAAAACTGGCAGATTTCAGAGAAGAAATGTAAATGTTCATCACTAGTATTTTGCATCTTTGTCTTGCAGGGTGCTAAACAAGCAGTGAAACTGTCATATCCAGAAAGGTGGCTTTGTTATTTGCGGTTGCTGCCTCGGATGGGTTTTTCCAGCTTTATCCACCGAGACCTTGAAAACGTAGCAGGTCTACCAATACTGAGTGAACTAGCATGTCACACCTCCTCAGGCCATTAGTACCCCGGGGCTTTTGACAGCCAGGATTGTTCTGTAATTATTTTCCATCTCTACATGGTTGTTAAATGCTGTTACTCAATACAAAATGTTTCTCAGAATGTTTCTGGACTGTTTCATTAGTAATAATAGATTATTTTCCCAAACAAGCAAAGCAGAAGTCAGCTTCAATGTCTCTGAAATTACTACAAAGGTAATTATATTAGTTCCACTAGTGCCAAATAGCATCTATAGTTAGGTTTTGTGTCCAATCCACTTATTAATTTTCTTTCATAATTTACAATTTGACTGTCACCATGGCACCACTTTGCTTTGTACCTAGCAATAATGGTTCTGTAGACAGAAAGCCAGCGAGGGTATGAACAATAACACCTAAAATCTGAAGTCGTGACTAAGAAGAGAAATTTGAATGAAAAAACCCAAGCTCTGCCAGGCCAGACTGCCAGAAGAGTGAGACCAAATGCTGATGGCAGGGCTTCCCTTCACAGCAACCTTTTGCTGGCTTCAAAACTACTCTGTTTGGGGGATGCAAAAATGACTAGATCATCTAAGCCTTAAACGTGCTAAGTAGAAAAAAGTACGTGTTGTCCTTTGTAATATTGTTTAGTCTGGAAAAATAAATTTTACACAAGAGATTGGCAACTCATAGTGAATCTCCTCTATTCTGTTTGTACTTTGAGACTAAGGAAGAGGTTTAAGTTACTTTCAAACCCCTACCCTCCCATGTTTCTTTAAACTGAAAAGCAAATTGTTCAATTATCTTCTCAGGACACAGTGTTCAATGATCTGTTATTAACTACTTGCCATTCTCTTCATTATTATTATTATCAGTCTTAACTCTTTGGCACCAGTAAATTTTTTGCTTCTGTTTTAGTAATTAAAAGAGGAATGATTACAGACTCAATCTGTTAAAGTACCTTCTCTGTAGAAGTGAAACACTGTGAATTATTTGCACTACAATGAAAAAAAAGAGAAAAAGAAAAAAGAAAAACAGAAAAGAAAAAAGAAAAAACAGAAAAAGAAAAAGAAAAAGAAAAAAGAAAAAAGGAAAAAGGAAAAGAGGAAAAAAAAAAGTTTTGAATTTTCAATCTAGACAAACTTACATGATGCCAAGGCCATTTCTTGATTGTGATTGGACTGATGGGAAAGCAAAACTCTTTAAGTTTTCTTTAAATTGTTAAGTAAAAATGATTGCACACCTTATACAATGCCAGCATAGAATTAGTAAGCTGCCCGTGGGAAAGATGTGATGGAGGACAGTGATTTTTTTTCCAGTAGAGGGCACTGAAGAAATATAACCAGATCACTGCTTCTTACCATGGCACTCTGAATTGGAAGCACGAAGGGCTGGTTATTTCACAGCAATGCCTATTCTCTGAGGCTTTATAATCTGAATGCATATCAAAGAAGTCTGTATGGGTTGTTAATAAACATCCGAACATTTTCATCTAGATGCAATGTTATATTCCTCTTTTTTAAGGTTTTAACTAGACTCTCTAGGCTTGCAACTGTTGAGTACCCTTTCTGTAATCTGAGTTCTAAACTACCTCTTCCTTTCAATTTCTTTAGTCCCAGCTTTAATGAATAATTTATCATGGAGGGACACTGCACAGGAAAGCACTAATTTAGATGTGCCTGCTTCACAGGGGACTTTAGCTTGTCTCTGATCAGTAAATGAACCAATTTATATTGCTTTTCTGTAAACATAATAGCAACCAAATTTTACTTGAAATTTTTAGGGGAAAATGTTGTGTTACCTAAAATAATCTAAATAGTAGTTTTACTTTGGGACTAATTAAACAAATATGCGTTACAGAAAGTTCAGTAGCCTTCTTTAAAACAAAGAACAGTCAGAGACAAAGGGAGATGGAAAAGTGCTGTGAAAATTATCCAGCCTATCACTTATAACAAGCCCAAATTTTATCTGTTAGGTGTGTAACTGTCTTACTGCTTTTTGGCAGCTGTATCAAGGATAGTTTTTGACACCAAATTGCAAATTCTAGTCAGATTTGACTGAGATTTCAGTTTAATCACCCATCATTAATTTTTTTTTTTTTGTGACATTTGTGTATTATTTTGTTATTAGCACCAGAAACAAGGCTTTTTTAAAAAAAAATTTAAATGCTTCTTTTCTGGATTGTTGGTGGTATGCCCCTTACATGGTTAACTTTGAATGCCGCTTTTGGTGAATGCCTTCCTATTTGTGAGAGACGTGTTTTGCAAGTTGGCTTTAGGTTCGACCTTTCCCCATCCCCTGCCCCATGGAGGATTGATCCTAACCTTGTACCTGGACTCTAACGTGCGACCCTTGCTTAGCCCAAACGGCTACAAGGCTACAGAATACCGGCTGCTGAGATACACATTTAACTCATTTTACGAACTGAAGATTGAACTGGTTAAGCACAAAGAAGTCCCTCTTGCTGAGCTGACACAGAAGGTGATCATTCAAGGTAAGAACAATTTCTCCTCTATCCATTTCCTTTTCCAGGGGATAGGTAACAAACATAATTAATTAGGCATTTCTTTCCTTGCTTTGCAAAAACAGCCAATGCTGCGGGCATAAACAAACAGCTTCTCTTTTGAAAGAGCTTACTAGTTTGGAAACATGATCTATAGTTAGTGTGAAGAATGTCACTGGGACCAGCAACGTTGCTCACTTTCAATTGAAACCAGTGTTTATATTTTACTGATTAAGTTGTAACTTAATCAAAGCGGGCTTTGGGATTCAAATTAAAATGGATGCAAGGGAATGTGCCATAATGCATCTTCCTCCTACCTTCCCTCTGCCCATGGAAGTACCCTCAGTTCCCCGTGTTCCCCCTCAGGATACTCTTTGCCCCTCAGTGTTTTTCTGCTTCCATATTTCTTGTTCCCTCCATATAGCCTGTCGCAGCCACTATGCTTTCAACACTGCCACATCCTAGTGGCTTTCACCATCATGCCTCTAGATCTGTCAGTGAAGGTCCTCCTCACAGCTGATCCAATCCCTCTCGTAACGTCTTCCAAGTAAAATTGTTGTAGTTTCCCCTGTCATTTCTCATTCATCTGACAATACCCCAGCCTACCCTGTGGTCCTCCTCATTCCCCACCTCCAGCCCCTGGCTCTTCCATGTTCTCACTCTAGTGTGACAGATTTCCCTGTTCCTCACCGGCTGCTGTTGGCTGCTGGTTGAGAAGAGCTAGCTCTTTGTGATTACTGACTTTCCAGAGAACATACATCTGTTCTTTGACCTGCCAGCCAGCTGGCTACCAATAGAGATGCGATGCACATTTTTAGCAGCCTGCCGGCCACGAAAGCCTGCGTTCTGGCTGGGAATTAACTGGTGCTCTGCCTGATACCCTGCCAGAGCAGATGACATGCACGTGCAAGCTTTTCCTCAGGACTTGCTTGGCAGCAACAAGGGATGCATTCAGGTTGGAGAGTGTGACCACAAAAATAGAATCTCAGTGCTCACCAGAAGTGTGGGAAGATTAGACTAATACTCTGGTGATGAGTGAACCATTTGTCTTCACTTGCAAATACAAGTCAACTGCCTTAACAACCAATATTTTTATTATTGGATGGAAAATGTTAATCTGATATTGATACATAAAGAGGGTGACGGCAAGTATTACGGTGTTATACTAACAGCCATTTACACTCTTTCCTTCATGGGGCAGGCCAGCTGGTGGTCTTCCCCCATCTGCAGTAACTTTTAGCTGCAGGTTATGATTTTAATTCCTGCTGTGTAGGAAGGCTTGATTTAAGGGGAGCTCATATGGTGGTGTTCCTGCTCGCTGCTCCTCCTCCTGTGGGCTGCCCTGGTGTGACCCCCTTTGCCTTTGCTCTCTTCTGGCCTGTGAGTTTTGCTGCTTGCCTCTCTCCCCCAATTCCTCCCAGTAGCCATGTTCATACCACCCCATGCTCTGCTCTGTCGGACCGCCTCTCCCGTAGCTTTAATATCCACCCTTCACATCCTGTGCAAGAAACACTTACAGCAAACATCCCCACCGTCCTCCTGTTCCTCAGGTTATAACCTATGTGTCTCAGTTTTGGGAGCTATTGCTTTAGATTAGGAGGGCTACAAAAATTAGGGCTGTTCAGGCACCATTAATAGGCCTAGGGCGTCAATACGTTATTACACCTGACATTTTCTCCACTTCACAGTACGACTCTCTTTCAGAAGGAAAACCAGCTCCTCAATAAAAAAGTCAAGAGGAGAGAAATAAAGACGTGCCTGGTCTGAGCTCACTGTGCTCAAAAAACCTGCCAGTACTGAAGCCTGAAAGTGGAGTGGGGTATGGAAGACAGCTTATTCAGGGCTAAAATCATCTCCCTCTGTAGCTTCTGGAAAGGGAGCTGGGACAGCTTGATATTATTGGCAATTAAGACCCAACAAGGTGATGTGATCCTTGGTCTAGTTTTCCTTTGTGATCTACCTTTGCATCTGGATGTTTTGTTACATCTGGCTAGCACGCTCTGCCTGGTGCTGTTCGTTTATGACCTTACCATTGCACATTTGCATTAATGCAGTAAAGCAAGCCCCAAACAGTAAAAAGAAAAAAAAATCACAAGCATTCCCTAAAAACACTTTAAGGGAGGAAACGGGCCCTTTTTTCCTTCTGTTTTTTCTGAGGCTGCACTGTCGCAGAAAAAAAAATTGTTTAAGCTGAGACGTAACTAAAGTTACAAAAGGACGAGCATTTTGAATAAACTCTGTTGAGCAGCCCCATTTCAATGATATACCAACCTGCATTATTGTTCTTCTCTCTCCAGTCCTAAAAGCTCTCCCTGGCATTTAAATGACAGATCAATCACTTCAGCTCCAGGCTAAGAAATCCTTCCTGCAATATTACAGGGCAGGTAGGTTTTCAGCTTGACATTCTTTTCAGCACAATGATTGCAACTTTCAATTATAAATTTAATCTTGCCTTATGAAACTGTGAGAGCCTATTCTGATGTGGAGCTCTACATGCTACAAATTTTCGCTTTCTTATGAAATACCTGAATTCCTAAGCAACGCAGCTCTTTATTGATATGCAAAACTGTTCTGGTGAAACATGATTAATTTCATAGCTGGAATAGAATGACTTATCCGCAAAAAATAACATATGCAACACGTCCTCCCTTTATGCTCATGGAATATTATTTTGAGCATATCCTAATTTCTTTGTCTTGATTTGTTATTCCAAACAGTTCAACCGTAGATTTAGTTCTGTCGATCTGCGCGGGATCCATGCCTAGACCTGGGAGGCCTAGAAGCGATGCTGCTGCTGGGGATACGCTAATGACTTACGCCTGGTCAGTGAACTGAATGGAGCTTTCTCGGCATCTCATGGGATCCATACGAGCTCTTCCAGCAGGAGGACTCGCAATTGCCAACCTATACCCTTGTTTCTTGACTGACTGCGAAGGGTATTGCTTTGGGTGGCACTGCTAGGAACCTTTGGGTTTTTTTAAGTTCTGTTGTACTGGTGCTCCCTGGGATTCCGGCAGATAGCCAGTGTCTAGGACCTGTGGGCAGCTCTCTCTGGCAGGAGGAAAGGCTTAGCCCTCTTTCTTGAGAAAGCATATTCACGAAGTCTCGCCTGAACAGGGAAGAAATAAAATGGAAATAATTTATTTGTTCCCAATTTCAAGCTTCCTCTGCAGCAGCGCTGTATCAAAATGCTTCTTTTGTTTCAGGGCACATTTCGTTTTCTTGTGACTTGGGTGGTTTTCTGGAAAGCTTTTCTGTTGCTGTTTCTGTCCGCAGATGCACACATCGCCCTCTGACAGGGCCCAGCTCAAGCAGCTCAGTTTCTGAGCAGCCGTGTGCAGGCTTGTTTTGGATTGCTGTCTCCTGCTGCAAGTGAATTTGCAGCTCCTACCTAATCCTGCATGAAGGAGAGGTGCCCAGTGCTTCTCTCTCATTCCCCAAGGGAATAAAGCAAATGTTTTTCACAAACTAAAAGAAAATAGCTTGGAGCATGACCAAACAAAATTAAATTGGTCTTTGCCAGCTAATTCATTCAGTATTCGGATGGTGCTATTAATTGCTGCTGTTAGAGAAGATAATTTATATGTTATTTGTGCAATGCTGAGTAAAGGAATAAAAATGAAAAACAAATAAAAACCATAAAAAGAAAATATTCAGAAGT
Organism: Elanoides forficatus; assembly: GCA_025311575.1. Lineage (NCBI taxonomy): Eukaryota > Metazoa > Chordata > Aves > Accipitriformes > Accipitridae > Elanoides > Elanoides forficatus. The sequence continues at coordinate 7,790,910 of JAOBAS010000013.1, read as the reverse complement.
GTAAAGCACCTTCATCTGTTTATGAAGCCTATAATCCAGCCCAATCCAATGCAATCCAAATCATTCACATAGTGAGGCTATTCTCTGCACAAGGTAGTTCTGCACTCCATGTAGACCAATGTTTGATTAAAGGCAACAGCAGAATGCTTAGGAAACTCAGAAAGCCCCACTTAGAGCATTTTGTCTTACACATGCCCAATTTAGGAGAAAATTGATATTTTTAGAACAGGGAATTAAAAAACAAATAATTAAAAAAGCAAGGAGTCAAATTAAATTGATTGCTTTCCTTCTGCTTTCATCGTTCAGCTCCTGCAGGATTCAAAAGAGACACTGCAGTATTAAATTAAACACTTCTATGAGTTTACTTTTGTGCATATTTATGGTCCTGCTTTTGATAATGGAATCTTACAGACTTTTTTGAATAATACACAAAATAGCTGCTATATCCTCAAAGTAGCAGTGTTTTACAGAATAAAGCTGAAAGGAATTCCACAGACTGGCTGAAGAGCAATACGGATGAATTTCCTTTTCTGCAGGCAGACCAGCATTTGTTTGTGCAGGCTTCACATCAGCTACTCTGGCATCATGGCAGAGCATTTTGTCTTAGATTTGAGAATGGCTGTTCAAGAAGAAATACAATCCCACCTATCCCAGGTGTGTGCGCATGTATCTCCCATCAAGGGATCCTTCTACAGTCAATGGCCAATAAGAAAAAATTGCCCTATACAACAGAGAGGCTTAAACCATAAATGAAGAAATTGCAGATTTTGGAAGAAAAGCAACTAAATACTGAACTCCCATTTCAGCATTAGGTTTCATTTCTGACACGAACTTTCAAGGCAGTTTCCAGGGTTATCTTAAGCAGATATTCAAGCAAAACAGGGAAGAGAGGATGGAACTGTGGTTTAAATTTCAGTCCAAAGGTCCTGACATGATACACTTTCCCTATGAGCTTTGCAAGCCACTTGCTTTCTTTGTGCGGCAATTATCATTTAATTAACTCCCTGTCTCGTCTAGTGTGATGATAAAGACTTAATAGATAGAAAGACACTAAGCATCTGGTCCATGATAAATATTATATAGATGAAATTACATAATAAATTTCTCACAGCTAACAGCTGGTCTGCTATGAAAATCAAACCTTTTTCTGAGGATGGACAGCAAACTGCTGTGAAGGTAGAGCCCTTCCAACTTTTTTTTTTTTTTTTTTTTTTTTGTGGTGTGTGTGAGAAACAAGCATTGCCTTCCTATCCATTTACTGATGAAGATAGGGAGGAATTTCTATGGCATCTGTCTTTTCTGTCTTCAATTACTGCTACTGGAGGTCTTGGGCCAGGATTTTAAAACTTGAATCTGAATTCTTACAACAATTGCTTTGTCTCAGGTTTTTTGCCTTTATTGCTTGTTTTGTTGGTTTTTGTCAGTGAAGGGTTTTAGCAATGAACACATCAGATCCTTAGCTCTAAGAGAGAGCTTAAACTAGTCCACATAGAATGAGACATCAGTAATACCAACTGTAATCTATACCAATTAAAGATTACTACAGGTAATGCATTCATGAAGCAGCACAGGCTTAATTCAAGGAGCAGCTGGGCTGAGCGCTATGTCTGCGGGGGTGGTCCCAGCAGCGGGAAATGAGATGGAGTCCCCAGAAAGTACACATGTGCATCCATGTGAGAAGAAAAAGGTCAGAAAGGGCTTAAGGGGACATTTCCTTTTTATAAGTCAGAAGCCTTTGCCCTGAGCATTTAAATTTTAGAGGCTGATAATGCTAGGATGAAACAGGCATATGGTACAGCTTCCCCAAGAGAGCTCTCCCTTGCTCCTCATGCAAGCTGAGTGTTGCCCTACTTAGAAAAAAAGTCTGTTGTGCTGTAAAAGGCACATTACAGTTGATACTTCCTGCAACTTCACCGGTGGCTTGATGCTGGTTAAGGACCACTTGAAAATTATTTTGGCAAACGTCCCAAACAATTTTGAGTTGGCTGAGCCCACAACTTTCTGTGGCCATATGAAGGACGAGGAGTCAAGGGACAAGGACGGGACACCCAGGTCTCTCAGGCGGCACAGTTATTTTTGAAGTTAAGCATGCTGCACATGTGACAGAAAACTGGCGGGAATGAGATGAGCAGCATTGTGTGAGGGCCATTTCAGGACTAGCTGCATCTGCAGAAGAAGTGTTTGCGAAGGGAAGACAGCAGGATGGCCATTCGTCATTTGTGTCCCAAGCTGTTCGTCAGGCTGTCAGCGAGTTACCCTTCATATCGCCCGTAAATCTGCCCTTGCTTTTCACTGACCTTGTCTTTTAAAACCAAGTTCCTTACAGTTGGCATGAATCTAACCATAGGGTGTTGAAAGTATACCGCACAAATCTCTAGGAATAACTTCAAGTAGCAATTCTAGACTTAAAAATTTTCACTTTTCAGTCTGATATCTCAAAATATTTAAAGTCCAACATTCTCCCCACAAAATAAAAATTCTGCTTGTGGTATCAGCTTGGATGAGAAGTAAAGTTCTGAAGTTTTTTTGGTGTTATGGAAATTTACAGCAAGCCTAAGGAACATGGATCAGGGCTAGAAGGAGGTGAAGCATTTAGGTGATAATATTGGTTACTACAAAGTTCTGCAGCTCAGTCCAGCAGGGATGGAAAGTTATCAGCAGATGTCTCAGGAAAGGCTAATGTGTTTGTTGCCCTTTTTTCTCCAGGCTTGACTAAAAAGGCCAGCTGAGATCAGGCAGCTAACACAATTATCACTAAAAGCACAAGGTAAAGTTTCAGCTTAGGAAATGACAGAAAGCATATGGATAAATTTGAAGTGTGCTGTTCAGTTGGGCCTGATGATCTGCACACTGTAGCTTTCTGAGGCTGGATGAGATGCATCTGACCAACCCCAAATATTAGTTACAATCAAACTGGCATTGCTCATGCCCATATGTGCATGTACACTTACACACGTGTGTGTTTGGGGCTGATGAAGGACCAGAATAAGCAATGCAGATGAAGGAGAAGTGCTGAAAACTAGGAAATAGTGATAGATTGAATATGGGGGTGGTGGTAGTTAAAAGCCATTAAGGAAGAAAAAAAAAATATTCTGGGTATTTAAAATCAAAACATCAAATATTGATATTGACTAGACGGCTCTTTACAGAAATAGCTCATTTATGGCAATTTTATTTTTGATCACTATTTCTGTCTTCTGAGGGCAGTAATTTGGTGCTACTACCTTTATCAGAGGGTCACTAGACAAAGACAGACCACAGAAGAAAGCAGTTTTTAAAAAATTATAAACTAATGAGTTTATTGAAGAGGTTTCCACTGGAAAGCCAACATTTGCCGACTTCTTCTGTTCCACGTATTTCAGATGCTGCAGGGTAACAACTGTCAGTAAGTACTGACTTATAAAAGTAATGACCACTGTAAAATGATTTTCTGCTTCACTTGACTCTATAAGGCCAGTAATGTGTTGCTAATGAAGCACCCAGGGTGCACAGCATCACCTTTGCTGGGACTCTGAGAAACAACCAGCCATATGTACAGCAAATGTCTTTGGCAACACTGTGTGGCCTTAAGTGGAATTTCTGTGCTGTTGTAATTTTATAACTCAATCCTAATGTTATTTAAACATCATTTTTCTGTGTTTAATTTATTTATTGTCTCTAGTGATAGACACAGAGACTGGTGAGCTAGATTATATTAACATTTCAGAGTAATAATAGAAGAAAGCAATTATCTTTGGGCATAAAAATCGTTTTAATTAGACCATCAGTAAAGTGGGAATGGACAGACAATGATGAATCATCGTACTGTCATTTAATCAGCCAGAGAGCTGGTCTGCAAGAAGAGCTCAGAAAAGTGTTTTGGGTGATTGAGTAAAATGTGGACAACAAGGAGAAATAGTCAACTTCCTTTAGCCTCCCTGCATGACCAATAAAATAAATACATTAGTCTATTGTTCCTTTGAACTCATAGGAAGACTTGGAGCTTGCTAAAAGTTAAGTGAAATGTTTTCTTTTCTCTGTCTTAGAATCCTGTCAAACCAAGAGTAACTTAATACCTGTGGGCCATTCCTCTGAGCCTTCACTGGCGTCTCCTTCTTCCTCAAGCCACCATACATCAGCCTTTTTCTGTCACATGAGAAAATCTGAATGGAAGTCCCCCTCTATGGCAGTCTCACCTGACGCTGCTTGCAGGTAAACCTCTGCGTAATGCTAGATATTGGCAGTGGCCTTCTTGGTATTTGCTCTTTTCCAGATGAGAAGAGAGATTTATGTCTGAGACACACTTGCCTCACATGAGTGAGCAGAGCTTTTTGCCCCTGCGAACTGCAGCCGTGGCCCTGCTTTATTCCTGTGCCAATTTTCAGGTCAAACATAACAAAGTTATCCCCTAATGTAATGAAAGATGAAACCAGATGGTATTGCAAACTCAGTGTAATTTAGGTGCTGCGTTACACAGTATCTATCATATGATAAACAAGATCCCATTTGCATATTGGGACTCTTGATAGCTCTGCACAGAGCCAAAATGGACTGGATAATTCATCATGATTTTATACCAGCATAGAGAAAGGTGCGGGCTAGTGTATACAAGCTGCTCAGTCCAACAGAGGCAAACCCAGAGCTCGGTGGCAGCTCCTGGACGCTGGCTCTTCGAGGCTGTCTGCCAGGCTGCAGCGGGGCTTGGGGGTCCCCAGGGGCTGGGAGCAGCAGGGGCAGGGCAGGGCAATTCCTGATTTTTAGATGTGCTGACACCTGCTAGGATGCCTTCCCTTCCCCGCCTGAGTCGCCTGGGCACCTTGCCGTAACACCTGATAAAGCTAGGTACCCAAAAAATGGGATCCAGGAAAGTGAGCGTGCTGAGTTGAGAGTCTCCTCAGTTAGTCAGTAAGAAGCCCTGAGCTGAGTGCTTGGGGAATATCTGCATCTCCCTGTGGTCTGTACCCTGAAACTCATGCCAAAGCTGGTAACCTGAATGACACCTTTCTGAAAACTGGTGCTTCTTGCTCCGGTTTCCTTTCCAGAGAAAATCTAGACATCTGGCCTGAAAGCCAGTCCTAGGATATTCTAGATGGCAGTGATAGCTACCAGAGTAGTCAGTATTTTTGGACTGGTATTCTCCACCTCGCCGGGTGACATCATTTCATTTTCCGTTCAATTTTCAATGGGCTAAAGAGAGTGAGCGAGGAAGCCTGACACAATCTGCAGTGTGATCGCCAGGGCAGCTGGAGCGGAGATGTCGGCCCCGTTGGAGGGGAACGGTTGCTTCCTCGTGGCATGACATGCAGGGTGCAAGCGTTAGGAGTCGACGGGGGATGGAAATGACCACCAAGAGATGCCCACTGCTCTCTGTGCTTGATGGCACAAGTAGTCTTTTGGATGGATTACAGCAATCCCTTGAAATAATAGTAACTAAATACCAGTTGAAAACCATGTATTTTTGGCTTTCCATACCCGGTGTTTGAAGACCCATGTTAAGTACACGAGTACCCTCTCTGGAGCTTATCCTCAGGTGCCAAAGTCCTGTAGAGATCAAGACTCTCCTGCTGGCACCGTAGCGGCAGCTTTCCCCTCTCCTTATGTTTTGCAAATTAAATCCCCAGGAGAGAGTCTCGGAGGCAAAGGGCAGGGCGGCAGCTGACAGAGCGGGCATCTGAAGGCATATGGCGAGTTCCACCGAGGGCAGCTCTGAGAGACAAAAATTGTCTCCCAAAGCAGAGGAGATGTGAAGCGTGGAAAAAAGAGTGTAACTATGCAGCCGGGAGAGAGAGTCATAGGCATATTAGTCATGAACTCCTAGAGGAGGTACTGGAGTTTGGACTGAACTCCCTTTTCAGCAGCGTGAAGTGATATAGATATAATCAACATTATTAGGGACACCGAAAGGGGTTAACTGATGGCTGACTTTGAGACAAAGTAGACAGAGATCTTCTGCTTTATTCAATGTTACTGCTATTCTGACCAAAGACAGCTCTTCTCCCATGACTCCAGGGAGGGCAGTTAGTAGTCCCCAAAGTCTAACTCACCTGGGAACAGCAAGATCATGCCGGCCAAGTCTCTGGCTGAACTTAGTAGCAGAAATGAATTTTAACTGTGTTTCTCAATGAGTTTGTGCGAAATCTACAAATTGGGAGTTTACACCCAGTGGCTGTTGACCGACGTGGTGGCCGTGGGGGTTCAGGCTAACCCCATTACCACCCCAGCCTGGCCCTGATGGACTCATGGGGGTGGTGGGGATGGACCTTGCCAGCAAAGCCCTGCCGGTCCCGCTGTCACCACCATCCCTGTGGGGCAGCTGGCCTGCATTGCCTATCCACAGTGACTGTTGGGGTCTGATGGCTGATGAAGAGCTCCTCAGGGACGTAACGGTAGCTGCGGCAAGGTCTCTGGAGGTAGTGGGAGACTCAGTTAAGGTGTGTGAAACAAACACCAACCATTCTGAGGTCAGAACTGCTAGGGAGGGCTGATGACTAATGAGTTGTTGGATTCTGTTTTCTATTTGTTAATCATCTGATCTCTTTTAATTTATTCCTTATGCATTGAATAATTTCTACAAGCTCTTAGTCTATAGCTTGCCTGAGCATTTGCTGCTTCAGCAAATGCTCCTACATAAACCTGCTGGCTAGACAGACACAGAAAATGAAGGCAAAACAAGAGTGAAAACACCAGCAGAGGAGAAAAATTATTTTCTCAGATGTCATTTATGTTTGTTTCTCTCTCCCAGGCCAATACGTGAGGAACCAAGACAGGGTCTGGGATGGGTGGGAGAGCAGCACGGAGCTGCTGGAGGGCTGCCGGGTAGACTTTGTTGCTGCAGTCCAGCACAGGCTGCGATCTCCTGGAAGAGCAAAAAAGCTGCCTTGTGTGTGGAGTTGGCCAAGCGACTGCCAAGTGCTGGCCCCTCACTTACTTCTGGTCTCACGTTATTCTGGATTCATCTCCAGCACGGTCACGTTTGAGTGACCTGCTTGTTTCTGTCACGCAGGCAGGACCTGAAATTCCTCACTCACATCCAATGGTGTGACCGTCTCTCACCTCGAGCAGCTCAGGCTGAGCATGCCCTCCTCTGCAGGACTCAGCACAGAGGCTGCACAAATTTGGCTATATCGCCAATCGCTTTTTTTCTTTTCCTCTCTCTGCCTTCGCTTGCTCTATTATTGATCTTCACTGACCAGGCACTAAGCAAACACTGAGTATTCAGCACCAGCCTTTGGTTTCTGCACTTACAGCACATACCTGCCTGTGGTATCAAGTCCTAATTGAAAGGTTAATCAGGCATGACTTCTTGGTGATTGCTTTTAATGACCTCATCCTAAACCTCTCCAGAAGACAAAGGCAGCTGAGGTCATTAAATGTCAAGGATGGTGCTCGATGTCTCATGCATTTGGATCTTATGTGACTAGGCTTTATGAGAGTTAATGTTTAAACCAAGTGACAAAACCAGCTTGGAAGTTAAACAGTGATTAACTCTGCTCCCATACCTGAGGATGCTAAAGAACTCGGTCAAGAAGTATTTCAAAATGAATGTAACTTTAGTTTCTGCACGCAGTGGGATATGAGAAGCGGGGAATGCATTTTGGAGAGGATATTTACCATATTTTCACACTTACAGCTAGCAGGATAGCTGGGAGAAAAAATACCCTTTTATTCATCCATTCAAGTTATAAATGAGTGTGGGTGATACAAAGGTAACTGACTGTAGCATCCTCTCTTCTCCCTTACCCCCCTCGGAACTGCTCTTTACTGTATTGTCCTTCCACCCTCTCATTTGCCTCTGTCTCTTATTCCAATCTTTATTATTCCTTACCTTATTCCCTCTACCCCTGATTTTGTGTGCATATCTATGCTGTGAGTCGTATGTGTAAGTACCAATTAACAGTACTCAGATGATGTAAGTTGTGTGCAAGGCAAAGCGGTAGAGAAGGTGAACAGTGCTGGGTACTTCACGTACGGGAGCAGACTCGCGTATGCAGACTGGAGGTCAATATTACTTCTCACAGCTGACTATAAACTACCAGTATTTACTGCAGCTACAGGGTTTTGAAAACATAAATAAAGAGTAATGAACCTTAACAAGATCTCTGCCCGACAGAGGATTGTTAATAGAAATGCCAAATTCTGCGTGGCTGTGTAGCTTAGGCAACCCTACCGCAGTTAGCAAAACTGAAATGTTTGAAGCGCTGAGGACTGTGGCACATTGACTTTAACGGCAGAAGTTAGTCAGCACTGTACCTGCTGCTTGTGCTTCTCAGACCATTTAGGTGTAGATAGTTTTGGACAGAACAGAATGCTGTTATTTATTGTGTCACATCTACTTGCTTGTAAGAACAATTTAGCTGGACACATGCAATGATGTATGTAGACTCCAAAGCCAAAATAATATTAACTAGTGCTCTGCCCAGTCAATCTCATATAATGAATCTCATAAAGCTGCTTTTTTCCCCCAGTCCCTAACTACTGCTCAGGAAGGAGAATGGCCTTCCCAGCAACATATCTGTATGAATCGTAGCAGAGATGGAAACAGATTTCTATTATAGTCACAGAAAAAATGTTAAAAGTGAAATTCTGTTATAGGCAGATGATGTTCTTTTTGCCAAAAGAACCCATGCTTCATTTTCTGCTTCATTTAATGCATGTTATAAAACAATTCCACACAACTTTATGAGCTAACTTTACAAACCAACAAAAATCTGTGACTGTATTTTATGCTAGACTTTGAGGATTAATTTTCCTGAAGCATGCAGATACCTGTCTCCAACAACATACCTTTTCCATTATGTCTAGTGGTGAAAGTATGCATTTGAGAAGTGGGAGCCAGGGATTTTCTTCTTCTTTAGCCAAGGCTTTTCGACCACTTCCCACACCTTCTGTGGGATCGACTCTTTTGAAGAGAATATTGACTTTCTCACTCCCAAGTTGACAGCTATGTAAGGTAGCAAAAAGGAGGGAGCAGAAAGAGAGATAAGCAAAAGAAAGGGAAAAAAGGAGACCTGCGTTCTCCTGAAGCATAGGAACTAAATGGGCTTTTTTTCTCCTTTCTGTATTTTTCTTGACCAGTGAAAACTCCATCGGTTCTACCCATTGTCCCCCTCTTCCCTGCTGTCTTAAGAAGAAAGTGGCTCTGATTGGCAATTCTTTCCCCATGATTTGCCATGGGATAAATCTGACAGTTTTTAAGCAATCAGAATATGGCTGGATTTCTTTTCACTGTAGTTGTCTCATCATCTTATCATGATTCTTCAGCTTTTTCTGTCCCAGTTTTTTTTCTATAGTGGTGAAGTGTGTGGAAAAGTCAGATTTATTGTTCATTAAATGGAATCCCCCTGTTTCTGTTGGATAGTTAGTGGGGAGAAGTGCTGGTGAAACAGATTTGGGGAGCACATGGGGCTGTTTGCAATCCTGGACATAATTAGCTGCTGTATAACTGACCTGGCTAATCAGAATTAGTGGCCAGTGCTGTCTTGGAAGGTAAAATCCCCAGAAGCATTATATTACAGAGGCATTCAAAGTCTCCTACTTTAAGCAGCAATGAGTCTGACTGGCAGTTGTCCCTCCTTATAAACACACTATCTGGAGGGTGTCATTGTTTCTCCAAGGGGGAGGGAAGGGCTGCCATCCACAGCTGGTCTGAAATCCCCGAGTTAAGGTAGGTACTGGGAGAAGAGCTGTGGGCACCCAGCTGGTGTCTACTCTTTATTTACTGACTGCTGAAACACGAGGTATTACTTCTATTACCACCACATCTGGGAGGTCCAATCTAGCATCCCTAACTCGGACCATGTACAGTGGTTGCTCTGAGGTGGAGGACAAATAAGGGGAGTGGGAGTGCTCACCATGTCAGCAAGGCAGGCTCTGCTCTGTTACGGCAGCAGCCTAAATGTTGCTCGAGATGCCTGTGGTATTGTGGCAGAGGAGAACTTGCTGGAGGGGATCTGTGCAGCGCTACGGCACGGCTGACTTGGGCACCTCTGCCGTGTGGAACAAGCTCTGGGAGTCCGTATCCCGTTCCCTCTTCCTCCTATCCCGGTGCCAAGGCACTGCCAGCCTGCGGGCTGCGGGGCAGCGGCACTGGCTTCCCACCCGCTGCGGCAGTCCCGGCTTCGGGGAAAAAAACCCCAGTTTGCAGTTGCTGATGGGAGGCTGCTGCTGTCCGTGTTCTTTGCCTTTCACTCCTGCTCTCCCCTCCTACCCCAACTACAATTTTCCATCATTTGCTTTCCATGCACATGAGAACCATTTTCTCTTTACTCAGTCAGAGCAGAGCAGAGAAAACCATTTAGCTCTACCTTAGCTATGTGCTCCTCAAGTGTGCATGTCCTGAAATGTCTCCTCTAGGGTATCATGATTTTAAATGATGGCCAAACAATGGCACTTTTCAATTTAGACTATAGCCATCATGCATAGAACATCTGTGCTCTCCCATTAAAAAGCTGTTTCTCCTAGCTGCACTTCATTATGCCAATCTGTGGGTTTTTTTCACAGCCTAAGCATTTTAAAGGGGCATTTGCAACTTTACCAACTGGCTTGTACTAGAAGTAGAGGAGCAAGGCCAGCTTTCTAGGTATGCCGATACTCTGATACGCAGACTGAGTTTCCCAGGCTGGCACAGTCTGGAGCTCTTTGTCAGAAGGACATCAATTCATGTGTCAGTGGGTCACATCTTTGCATTTACAATGATATCCTGAATTTTCTGTTTGTCTTAGAAAATTTCAGTACCCTCATCAATCCTAACTTTACTCTCTGCTCAGCTCTGTGTTGTCAGCTTGTAGGTACTTTTTTGTGAGAAGTATACCTGGTCTTTGACCCGCCTCTTAGATAAAGTTAATCTCCTCTAACATTATTTACATCTTGCCCTCTCGTGAGTTATCTCATCCTTAGGCTTAAGTTGGAGCCTTTTCAAAAGCTGTTCCTGAAAGAAGAACATTGTATGGGTGAAAATGTTGAAGCAGCAGAGGGTGGGATGTTCCCAGGTCAAATTTTGATGGTTCTTTTTTCACACTTGGATCCACACCTCTTTTTGGCTTTCTTAAAATAATAATAATCCCAAAGGAAAACAGATTTGATGGCTTACAGTGTTCTTGCAGCAGTTTGTCTTCACCTAGGCTTGTAAAACTGGATGAAGTGGAAAGCTCTGAGGAGACAATGGAAAGAGGGAGTTTGTTTCGGCTTTGGCAGGTCTGATTGTTTGATCTTTCTCTTAGAGGTCTGCTAAAAGAAAAAAATTGCTGTGTCTACCAAACCTCTGTGTAGAATGAAATCCCCATGCATAAAATACCTGCTACCAAAAGGTACCATTACTCTGCACCTAGATCTTATAAGTAGCGTGTGCGTATTTAAAGGTCTCTACAGTTCTTGGGTTTATATATGTTAGTGAATCTGGGTAAATTACCTTGACAAGGAATCCCACTGCTCAGAGCACCTTTTTTTTCCCTGTGGTTTTAACTGCCACATGCTGGACAGCAACGTCGCAAAGCTCTGTTAAACGGATTGCAGTTAGCAGAAAGAAATGGTGAAAGGAATACTTTCCCAGAAAGCCCAAAGATAAAATTCAGTAAGAATTTCAAGTGTTACAGGAACAAAACTTTTTTTTTTTTTTTTTTTTTTTTTTTTAAAAAGGACTTAATTCAGTGCATTAGACTGAAAAATATTGAATAATGCAGTGAAGCTCTGCGTGGATAACTGAAGAAGGATTGAAGTGATTAGCATAACACATTTTTCTCATTCAAAGAGCCTGTGTTTTTGATGGGGCTTTACCAACTGGAGGAGCCAACACAGACTGCAGTGCTCTGCGGTTACTTGTTTGTGCAGGTGACAGACACTTCGACTGCCACCTCCTCTGCCCCATCTTATTTCTCCCTGCATAACACCAGATTGCTTCTGCCTGGTGAAGCATGAGTGTGCTTATGAGCGCTCATCTGCCAGAAGGGAGGAGGCTATCACGAACCCAACAAACCCCAAGCACCAAATGTGGCAGAAGTCGGGGTGGACTGACCAGCCCTTCCCTCCCTGCCACATGATAGTGTGGTCTGGACTCTGGGTTTTATGTCAACGATAAAGGTCTTTAGGAAAGTTCCCTGAAAAGGGAGTAAGTTGCTCTTAGCTCTTCTTTTAATGTGGCATTTCAGAAGACGATTTCAAACCTATTAAAATTTCTGTCTCTAATAAGCTTAGTGTAAAATACTGGAGCTTATTAATCTTCTCAGCCTCTGTGCTGAATAAAATAAGAAAGAAATGCATCCTATAGATGGGATCTAGCTTTTTTTACTCTGAAGGAATGTTAACCTTTTAGGAACTGTTATGTCTTTAAGCACACCAAATCAAGAAAAAAGAACGAACAACAATATCATTGCTTCTTTTAAAGGGTATTTTCCTTTCCAAATGAATTAGTATTTTCTACGAAAAACAAAGGAACAGTTAAAGGAATAGACTATTAACACCTCAGTCATTGAATATGTACGAATACTGGCACAGAACTTGCTATAGCTCTTTTTATTTAGCCTTTTTCTGACAATTAACCATATGTTCTGTGGGAGTTTTATCAGTTGATTGCTTGTTGCAGAAGTGTGCCCAGATGCAGGATGTACAGGAGCTCTTGAGTAAACTCAGCTAGTGGTAGAATTTAGTCTTTAAGATCTCTGTGCATTTTGTAGTCATTAATCATGATTTTTAATATCTGTGGGCATTTCACAGGAATTAATCATGGTGAGACAAACATCTCATTGACAGCAAGCAGCCCCTCTGCTTCTAGGAAGCCAGTTATCTACAGTCAGTATACGATCTGTCTCATGCATAGGTGGCATAAAATGGATCTATGGATCTGAAATAGGCTTGGGCAGCAGGGAGCAGTAGTGTGACATACAGCAAAAAAGAGCGTACTGCAGTATTTGGAGACTAAAGTAAATAAATGGCAGTGACCTTACATACAGCTGGAAATATTCGGTACCTAAAGTGTGTCTGAAGTGACAAGCTGGAGTGCTAATTCCTTGGATGATTCTGAAGACACTCCAAATTTTGTAGCTGAGACTGCTGCAGCTGAACTCCTGGGGTACGCTAGCTCAAGTCTTTGCCTTTGCCTACCGTATAATATCTCTAACAATAAGAAGAGGCTGGACGGAATGAAGAGGAGCACATTCATTTATTTAGATTAGCCAGCTAAGTGACAAGTATGTCTTGATGCCAGAATGAAGCTATGCAAACCATCCTCCGGAGAGGAGGCATATGCAGGGGAGGTGCCTGGAGCATTGGGCCACGTGGAAGAGGACGGGCGGTACGAGAGACTGTGGCATGCGGTGAGGTGTGCCATCTTAGAAGTCCTTTTTTTGACTGCAGTGCTCTGGTTAGTGGCCCTCTTTTCAGTGCTTCCTTGGTCCTGGCACCAGTCCCCCCAGGCCACCAAACAAGAGCATGGACCCAAAGTAAGGCTGTGGTGACATGCGCTAGACCCATGTGAAACCTGGCACTGGACATGGAGCACCTTGAGGGGAAAGAGATCTGTGATTATCAGTCTCAGTGCGAATTAGCGGCTCTGCAGTCTACACGCTGCTTTCTGCTACAGACAGGAGACGAGAGATACGCAGTGCTCGAGGAAGACTTATTTGCATAGGACACCCCCCCCCCCCCTTGTGTACTGGCACCTGGGAGATATCTGGGCTGCTTTTTATTTTATTTTATTTTTAATGAGAGGGATATTATTACCTGCAGGTGAGTGTACAAAATGTTTTTCTCCTGTTACTTCTTAGGACAGTCACAAAATTCTCAGTTATTTCAAGGGAAGCAAGACCAAGCACTGAAAAGGATGACATTTCTTCTTCCCTTCCTCCCTCTCTTCTCTCCTTCTTTCCTCTCTCCCTTCCTTCATCCCACCCCCTTTTCCCTTTCCTCCATATCCCTGTTGCCCTGCGTGAACTTCCGTCATTTCCAAAAACATCCTCAACAGCTTTCTGGCTGCCGCATTGTTTATCTCCTTCGTTATGATCTCCAAATCACGAAGTCTTCCTGAAGGCCAAATACTCGTACAATGCGCAGCGCTCAGTCTGCCAGCCAAAATGCCCTATATACATTAACAATACTGTCATTGCCCTTTATAATTTCTTACAACATTCAGATTTTTAAATGGAGCCCCATACTTGGGCACCTAGAGATCAGATGCCCGGGGGAGCGACAAAAGCAGCTCAGCAGGAAATCAGTGGCATGTTTCAGTGCTTAACCTGATATGATAATCTGCAAAATTCTCAAGGTTTTCAGAGACAGCAGTGAGAACATGATCAAGCACAGAATCTCTCTTCTTCTCATCTTAAAAGCCGGCAGGTATACATATATATTTAAACAAACACTAGGAAGAGTATGGAAAGAAATCGGTAAGCAGTCTAAAGGGAGGAAAGTAATTCAGTATTGAGGGAACCGTGTTACTCGCTGGGACTGGATGTGGGTTGGCTGGAGCACAACTGGCTTCAAATAATCTGAAAGTGAACTGAAGCAGAAAGACCAAGGGAAAGTTACCGCACTGCTGCTGTGTCTAGAGAAACTACTCTGAAGATAAACTCTCAGACCCCGCAAAGTCTCCTACAAGCACAGTAGCTTGGCTGGATGGACCCGTCTACCCGCTGTTGCGCAGCACTGACCCCCCCATGCCTGGGACAGATGGTCAGTGGTCTGAACCATTCCAGTGACTGGAAAGGAGATTGGCTTGAGGTATGATGCAGAGTAAATCTTCGCCCCTTTTGAGCTCATCTCATGCTTGGACTCCAGGATTGTCTTTATTTGTCTGGATGTGCTACAGCTGGCATCTCTGAAAAATGGTTATCTTTCTGGTTTTGAATGTCTCCACTGCTTCCTCCTAGGTAAGGAGGCTTTTTGTGCAGTGAAGTTAGTTATTACAAATGTGTTAAAATTACCACACATATTTCTAAGGCAGCTATTATGAATCTGTATATTATTACTTGGAATGTGAATGACACAATAAGAGTTTTTAAATGGTAATGCACTGGCAGAGGATACGACAAATAAGACTCTTGGCTACTGCTGTTTACAAGTTATCTTCACCAAGTTGACTTTACTGATATGTGTCAAAACCTACAAGTCAGTGTGGAGATAAGTTTGCAGGCTTGGGGGAAAGAGAGAGGATCAGTGTGGAAATGCCCCTGCATTGTCCTGCTAACCAGTGAAGTCCCATTCCCAGTCAGGGTGATAGGAAACCTCCCATCCCAAAGAAACTGGTGTCTTGGAAAGTGAATCTCAATTGTCATGACTCCCTACTGAAATTACTCCTCAGGAAAAGCTAAGGTGGAGGTGTAGCATAGGCTCTGTCCCTCAGAAGAAAGCATCTAATTACTCTTCAGCTTTACAGACACAAATATCCTGGAGTTGTGTTTCAGCCAGATCAGTTCTCTTGCATATCAAACACAGCAAGAAGGAGGAGAGGCATTTAGCGCACAGGTCAGAGGAGCTGTTCCAAGTAACAGAAATCCAATTCATCCCCTTACAGGAAAATGTTTATAAAAATTTACCAAAGAAAGAAAAATTGAATTAATCTAATAAATCAAAGGCTTTTGGATATGTCACAAGTGTGGCAATGCTGAGATTGTGCTTGTAAGTAGGAGATGTAGGAGAACAGAAACTGATGACCTTCTTTGCTCAAAATTGTTCCGCTTAAAATTAGCGTCAATTAGTGGACAAAGTAATGAGCAGATGGCTATTCTGAATGATCACAATTTGATTTGGATACTGGTAAGATATGAAGCTCAGATGAATGAGCTTCACTGTTGTGCCCTGGACTCCAGAGCCCACTGTATTAATACCACTGTGCCATTATCATCCTGACTCTGAGAGATGCCACGGCCAGACAGTCCTAGAGGGAGAGAGCAGATGAAACCAGGATCACTGTCAGCTTTGTCTGGCTGCCAGATGCCTTTTGAAAGGTACAAGTTCCAGAGCTGTCCTCATCCCCTGCTTTTTTTACCAGCCTTTCCTACCCTGTTTCTTCTCATTCCTGTCTTTCCTTTTGCAGTCTCTTTAAGGAGTCTTTGGTTTAGCTAGTTGAGACCGAGTCTTTCGAACACCTCCAAAATGGCAGCTAAAAGCAGGGTATTACACAGATTAGCGCTGGTGTCAGACTGGCAATTTCTGAGGTGGCATGATGTTTATGGAATAACTTTGTACAAGGCAGGACAGACAGAATGGTACCTCAATAAATGCTTAGACAGATTTCCCAAATGTCAAAGGATGTCACTTATAAGATATTATTAAAAAAAAAATCTAGGGAAAAAAACATGTCATAGGAACTTCTCTGTGTGAACTATGAATAAAAATTACAATGCAGTTACACTAAGTTCTCTAGGCAAATTCTCTCTTTGATTCTTGGTTTAGCTCCCACACACTGTTAGCACCTAAATAACACCCCACCACCACCCCCTCCCCAAAACAAAGAACAAAAGGGGTCATAAATACCATAAAGTACTGCAGTGTTGCTATAACAGGAACTGAAATTCAGGTATTGCAAATGCCAGTGTCTGCTATACCTATAAATTGTGTACATTCGTCAAAGACCTTACAGAGACTGAATGACCTTACTTCAGACATTGTCCTTTGATGCTGTGAGCTGACCTACTTCAAAACTCTTCTGCTTTGGAGTTGAAGACATGTAGAGGCCAGCTGCCACAGTGTCAGAACACTATCCCTAACAAGTAATTATGGATACTGTTATCAGCTCATGGAAGAGTTTAACAGAGCCAACTGAAGGCTTTTCCGTGATGTGATACATTCCTTACCTCTCTTTACCCCTTAGCAAAGAATCCACTTCATTTCCATAGATTCTGCATAAACAGGCTCCTTGCAGGTGGATGTAGAGGGTCCATTGAAATGAAAACAACCCTGACCGGAGAGCTGGAACAACATCTTCAGTCCTTCTGCGCTAACTGTAAGAGATGCTCAGATCCTTGCACAAATGAAACGTGGATCCTTGGTTACTCTCATTGTTTTTCGTGCCAGCCTGTGGTAGGCTAACGCCTGCAGCCTTGAAGGCATTAACATCTAGCATACTGACCAGATTTGACACTAAAAATCTAGGTGGGTCATATGTTGGCCTTTCTCAGCGTGGCAAATTTAGTTCTTAGCAATGTTTGGGCATTACTAGTAGCTATTTCTGATTACTTCTTGCTTTATAAAGTGAATGTCCATATATGTTACAGCACTTAAGGAAGAATACCAAAACGTCGGAGGAGAAACATCTGTTCAGGACATGCAGACTGAGTTGAACACACCCTGTAGATAACAGGGATATGTGTCATCAGTGACTTTAACTGCACAACATTGAAAATTCACCCTTTAGACAAATGAAGTACAGCTCTAATGGAGATCATTTAAGTCTTTGATCTTTCAAACCTAGCCTTAATTTTACCTTCGTTCTCCAGACTATGAGCTGGCAATGTTTCAAAGTCCTTTCATATTACTTTTTTGGCTCTGGAGACTGATATTTTCTGCATGTTTGTACCCTAAAAGGGAAAACAGACTTACTTGGCTTTCTGAATTGAAGTTTCCTTGTTTTCTATTATCTCTGTAAAATCATCTTCCATAGCCCTCTGTTCCTCATATCATTCATCTCAACCCTCTGCTGTTCATATCCTTAATCTGAATATTGTACCTGTTTCAAAGTTAATACAGTCACCAATTTAATGAGTTCCCTG
>JAOBAS010000013.1:7740599-7752321 GCA_025311575.1 Elanoides forficatus | reverse complement strand
TCAAGGCCAGGTTGGATGGGGCTTGGAGCAACCTGGTCTGGTGGAAGGTGTCCCTGCCCGTGGCAGGGGGTTGGAACTGGATGATCTTTAAGGTCCCTTCCGACCCAAACCATTCTGTGATTCCATGATCATGTGGATGCTCCCCTTTGTCCTGTAGGTTTCCCCAGATCCCCAGGAAGAGGTGTTAGTGCCTGTGCAGTGGGGGTAGGAAGCTGAGCTCTGCTGTGGTGCTGGAAGGGGCAAGGGGCCGTGGGGTGACGCAGTACCTCCAGAAGTGGATGTACCCCTTCCTCCAGCTGCACATCTTGAGGGGTCACGCCTCCCACATCACCCTCTGCTAGGGAAGACCTTCCGGGATGAGGAGACTCTGCTCCTTCTGCTGAAGCCAGGCCACGTGCAAGATTCACGGAGTTTGTGAGAGGGAGGCCACAAGCGAACCAGAGCCTGCCTACAGCCCAGTGAGGAGCAGAAACATGTTTTTGGGAAGGGTGCCTAACCTCAAGACTAGATGCTTCCAGCTGACCGGCCTTGCTGGTCTCCATAAGCCGTAGTCCTTGCTCCACTGATGAGTCAGTGATCCCAGCCGTGCTAATGTGACATTTCCCAGGCAGCTCCATCACCTCGGCCTGGCCAGGGTGTCCAAAAGCTGTGTGGGTACCAAAGCAGGTTCCAGAAGTTTTGTGGGCAATCGCACCGGAATGCAGCTGCCTACGTTACCTGTAGGCGCCTGTGCGCTTTTCTGGCCTCGAGTGTGTTACAGCCCTTGGAGACAGCAAAACCAAGGCAGGTAAGCTGTTCAAGAAGGAAAGGCTAGATGTTTCAGGAGGGAGTCTCACCGGCTTCAGAGACGTTGGCTGGAAACAGCCAGAAACAACCGGAAAAGGAAAATGTACCAATAGTCCCCGTATAGAACATGAGTGCAATTAGGAAACGTCCTGAAACACGGTACGTGGTTAAAGAAATCAGATATACTGTCACTGTGAGAACCCTTCTGTATTTTAAGTAGCTGGTAGTACAATTTGTGTATGAGGAATAGGAATGCTGGTACTACCTGCTCATCCATGCCCTTTTCAATTTGTGGCAGGTTGTTTTAGTTATAGACACAAAATATTAATAAATCTATTTCAGAAGCTAAATTTTTCATATATGTTCATTTGTGAGCTTTTAATGGTTCAGCAAATGAAATCTGCGACACCTGGTTGAGGTATATTTAATATGATGTAGCGTATGAGCTCTGGAATAAATTTAATATAATCACCAAATGCTGAATAAAGTTGTAAAATGATTTATTGGAGCAACAGGGAGTTATATGGTAGATCTTACGTGGAAAATAAAATTATAAAATGTTAATGAAATAGGCATTTAAAGCTGGAGTTGTAGTGTATAATTTATTCCATTATTAAAGTATTAAATTACTTTTGTGCAATAAACCAGGATAAATGTAAGGCTGATGATTATGAGGATGACAAGCGGGGAAAGCGAATTAGTATGCATTGCTATGGTGTAGAATCAAATGGATACAAATGCAGCTGTACAGTTACAAAAACAAAATTTTCTCTGTAATACCACATATAACAACCTCATCAAAAGAGCAGAATTGCATCTGCCACTGTGGGCATTTTTGATATTTTGTAAAATTTTCCTGCCACGAACCATAATAAAAATAAAGTCTGAACACTTTAATGAAAATAATCCAGATCTTTTTTCCAAATAATTTCAATAGAAATACTGTTTCAATATTTTATTTTTAATTTCTGTTGCTTTAAGTTAATGTCAGAAAGAAGTTCTTCTGAATCAAGAGACTTTTCAACTAAACTGTTGAATTAACATGCTTTACAGTGACAGAATCCTTTTTTTTAACCATAAATTTATTTAAATGATGTGTCCTCCAGTGGGAAAAAAGTGTCTGAAAAAATCCTCAACAGAACCGCTTAAAACTTTGCTAAAAGCAAAGAGATATGGCCTTAAGAGTACTGAGAAACAGCTGCCATTGCAGCCTTTCCTACTGGTTCAGCTTACCAGCCTGCTCAATTAGGCTGCTGTTTTCTCTCAAAAAACAGATAGAGGTGAGAAAATACAACACAGTCGTTGGCAGGAAACTTTTGTCACCCATCAACAATAATTGTTTCCCGTTTAAAATGCTAGATTGAGGTAAGATTGAGGAATAATGCAGTATTTTATGGGAGTTAGGAACTGGAGCAGTAAATAATTCTCTGCTTGCACTATAGAAAATTGGCTATAGCAGTCTTGGGACCGGGGCCGGGGTGAGAAGGAAGGGGATGCTGGGGCAGAGGGGGTGGTGTGTGCCCCCAGTCTCCCAAAGCCTGGCCGAGAGTCCCTTCACCATGGCTTTGTCATTCACACCGATTCTTCTGAGCGAGTTCAAGTGAACGGAGTTTTGAGACTTCCTAAACTAGCCTCCAGCCAGGAGGCATCCCATCCCAGAGGATTTTAGAGCCAAACACCTGAGACCATGGTTCAAGTCTCGCCAGTACGGCTGAGGCAGAAAACACCACCTTGGAGGCAGAAAGAGAAAAAAAAAAAAAAAAAAAAAAAAAAAAAGCCTGAAAAGGGAGAATAAATTAAAAGACACAGTAGGAAAGAAGAATAGCTAGCTAATAATAATAATAAAAGGAAAGACTTACTCAAGGAAAGAAATGGGTAGGAGACATGATTATAACCAGAAGCATTGGAAAGACTGTAATAAAGAGGAGGTAGGCAAGAGAGATGGCAGTGACCAGAAGTGGTCACATCACCAGGTGAAACAAAACAAAATAAGTTAGACCTTAATTAGGCAAAGTTGTTAGTCATATCTTAAATCTTTCTGGAGACAAAAAAGCACTTAAATGGTGAAAAAAAAAAAAGTAGCTGCTAAGCTGTCTTTTCTTTCTTAGAACTGGGGGTTTTTCTGCAAGGAAACAAAGAAAAAGACTTAAGAAAAGTGGAAGGTGACAGAAGAGAAAGGAATTAAAAGAAGGGAGGGAAACTGAAGGAAGAAAAGGCAAAATGCACCCAGCTTTAGGACAGAAGCATTCAATGTAATTTATTCATATTCATTTCAGCCCGTGATTTAGGGGTTGTCAGGAGGTGACTTATTACAAGCAAAGCCTCTCACAGCCAGGAGATTTGCTGTCAAATTCACATTCTCAAGCAATACTGCACTGTCAAATCTATATTTTCATTAAAAAAAATAAAATTAAATTACACTCCTTTCACAGCGCATTACAGAACTAACGTGGACTGAAGAGATTGCTAAAGTAGAGATGCCTTGTTATGTTTGCAAAATAGCCTGATTCAATTGCTCTAAAACTTAAGTTGCTCCACTTAACATTGGCATGGGAAGTAAATCCAAAATTTAGTCCTCTAGCTGTCCATATTTGTAACTGCATTACCATGCAATATATTTATTGATTTTCCAGTGCAAACATCTAAACATCCTTCAACTATTGCCAGACAAAACTATCTTCTGATACAATACTTCTGAAGCAACCTGAAGCTGAAATAAGTAAACCTAAAGTATATAGAATTTCACAGGAAAATAAGCGGCACGGGAAAATCTATATCAACATATTTTATTGACATACTGAATTCAATTAAAAATGCCCACAATACAAAATGAAGCAACATGAGAATCAACTTCCTTAAATTATCTGCCCCAGATACAACATTTCTGCTGTTCTTTAACACGGTGCAGCAGAAATCAGGGGCCTCTCTGCACAATTTAACAGCCAGAGGGGTGTGAATCATTTCACAGACTTCTATTTTTGACACTGGACATCTCATCTAACCACTCAGAGCTCCCTTAATGGTCAAGAGAGAGAAACAGACTTTTCAGAAGACTTTTTTAGTTCCATGGCAATCCAGTGGGGTTTTTCTGCGAATAGATGAGTGCACTGGTGAGACGTACTGAGGATATTAGCATTGTAGGACTGGATGTCATCTGGAAAAGAGCCACAAGTGTAATCCGTACCTTGAAGAAGAGCTTTTCCTCATCCTTTTTCTTTTATTGAAAAAGCGATTAAGGAGCAACATCGCTGAAGAAGAACAGCTGGATGTTAATGGCCTCTTTAGCTGACTGGTGAAAGGCATAGTGGCAACCAGCGGTTGGAAATAGAACTCAGACAGAATTGAATTAGGAATAAGGAACAGCTGTAACAAGAGCTGACAGTGAGAGCAAACTCCCCAGAAGAGAAGCACTGAGTTGTTTGGGTATCTGTACGTCCCCAAAGGCTCAAAGAAATTGGAGTATAGGGTTTAAGCGGCAAAATGTTCTGGGATTTGGTTTGAGGGTATCTGGGTGAAATGTAATGTCTTTTGAGACACAGAAGGTCAGACTTTATGATCCAATAATCTCTGACCTTAATCTTCAGAAACACAGAAATTATTTAAAATGCTTAATTATCATGGTATACCGAGGGAACTGAAAAAAAACCCCACCCTGCTGCTCAGCTTTTTTGAAAAATAGTAATTTCTTTATGTGTTTATATTGCTTTGAAATCTGCATGTGAACATTTAGGACACTGCAGAGAATGAGAATCTGAGATTCCAAGAAATCCGTTACATTTATGCACTTAAGAGTTGGAAGCACATTAGTCAGATTTAATTTCCTTAGGAAAATTCTCAGATATTGGAGAATTTTCTGAGTGCGAGCACTGTTTGCAAGACTGATAGCATGACACAGGGAGCTTTGAACTCCTGTGCATACTTTATATCTAGCAGGTTTTAAATATGAAAGCTTTGCTAACAGTAGATTCTGAAAGAAAGTTAAAATGGCTGAAAAAAAGTGTCTGAAAATGATCTCAAAACACATCATGTGAAAGTGCGGCTTTCCTTTTTTACTTCCTCTGTTAGTGTTTGACATATCTCAATAAAATAATTGCCTTATGAGTAACCATTGCCTGCTATTTTTGAAAGAGCAAGCTACATTATAGTAATGCAATTACTCTGGAGAATGTTATTATTTGGAAGCCTATTTCACACTTACTCAAATCAAATGTATTTTTATTTTATAAAGCCCATATTCAAGATCTGTGCAATTTGAGCCTTACTAGTTTTTTACTAACGGCACCACCGACTTTTCTTCATGTTGATCAGGACACTTTTAACAATAAAATGATGTACTGTGCTTCTAAAACTGTTCAAATTTGTACAGCTGCCTTTGTTTTATGGTAATAAATTGGAGTGTATCCTTTAAAAGGGAAAAAACCGACCCATCACTTTGTACTTTAAATTAAAGTATGAAACATAAAAACCTGAACTGCATTGCGTATTTTTATTAAATTCAGGTGGAAACTTTCCCTGGTGGGTAAGCAGCTTCCTAATGAGCTTGTTTATCAAGGTTTTGTTGATGTGCTTGACATGAGAGTAGGACCAAAGTGAACCTTTTCTTCCATGCTTGGCAGATGCTTTATCATAAGAATGATAGGTTCAGGTGGCTGACCAAGCAGATGACCGTAACAGCACTGAGGTGGTATTTAATGGTGACAATAAATGACAAATAAAAAGGCAACACTGAAGTTTTGTGCAACTCACCGATAAGAAATTTATCAAGCAAGCTGAACTTCATTCTGCTTCTTAGTGCAAGGCAGCTGACAGCATCGATTATTGACATATCTGTCACAACACCAGTTGTTAGCACGAAAGCAAAGTCAAGTACTCTTCACACACTACACAGCACTATGCACAGCCTTCACTTAGGCTGAGCATCTGTTTGATTTTATTATGATTCCTCTCCTTCTTCTGCTTCTCTTTTTCTTCTCCCTTTTTAGATTTTCTTAGGGATCTCCTTTTCACTTGCAAACTTCGAAGGGAAGAACCTGTGGGTGTTTTTGCTTCTTACTGCCTGCAGCTTATTTCTGGGAGGTTTTGGGGGAAACTGCTTCTCCCCCTATTTTCAGCCACCATTCCAATTTTACCATAGAGTATTCCCTTATGAAACCCAGTCGTGATATCCATGGTCTTGGAATGAAATGAGACACAAACAGCCCCCATCAGAGAGCAGGCAAATTGCCTTTTGCTGGCCCGTTGTATGCTCTGGGACTTGCAGGACGATCTTTAGCGTAACGTATTGGCTTGAGGTAATTGATTCCTTGAAAATAGCCACTGAACTACCTACAGTATTAGAACAATACTTTAATGGGATGTTTTGCAATAATTCACCTTAGCAGCAGCTATGCTACTTGAGGGGCTGCCTGCTCTCCAATGGACCCTGATGGTCTCTCCTTCAATGCATTACATCTTTCTTTGAATGTACGAAATACGGTGCCCCGTGGCAGCTGCTCTTTCATAAAGGCTTCAGAGAAGAATTATTCTGTAATGTACATTTGAACTGCTTGTGGGTTAGAGGAGGGTTAATGTATTCTCTTCTGAGCTTCTTTTCACATGGTTTTGAGAAGGTCAGTGTCCTACCTTACCTAATGGCAAAGTCATCAGTATGCTTGTCAAAGCAAATCATGCAGTCACTACAATCTAAAATACATGTGAAATGGTGACTTTAGGTAAAAGGCCACATATTGGTTTGAGTGGAATGTCAGTGGAGGGTAGATGATGTGACTTAAAAAATTACATCTACCTGCTCTGAAAATCTGATTTGCTAAAAGAGGCTTTCTAAGTCTGCTGCCCTTTGGGAGCAGAATCCATACAGAACTTTGCAGCATGGTTAATGTTGAGTTACAGCACCATTATCACTCATCAGTTATTTGCTCAAGGGTCCATTTTTCACATGAGAAGCTTAGTTTGAAATGCGTGGCCACCTTTTCACTCGGTTAGATTTTATGGCTTATGAGGTAGCTGCTCAAAGGCAGTAGCTGAGATCCCAGGAGAAGTTTCCTTGTGGTAGAAGAAAAGTTGGTTGGAAACTCTTAACCACCTGTGTAGGAGATACAGGACAAGTCATTTCAATGCCACTTATGATCCAAGGTCTTGCAAGTGTCTGGTTACAAGAACTGATGGCTTGTATTTGGCCTCTGGACCACAAACTAGCTTCCCTGAGCTTGAGGGTAATGAGGGTAAGGAAATGTTAAATCTTAACCTTCAGGCCACAGGCAAGTGCCTAGTGAATAAGATCTGCTGCCTTTCCTTAGCTTTCTGATGTTTGGGACTTTGTATTTACCTGTTATTTCCCACCAGCACCAAAAAATCAGTGGCTGAGACACAGGGTAGAGCTAGTTACAATTTTTTTAAAGTAATTGATTTTTTGATTTATTTTTTTAAAGGATTTTTTTTTTTTTCCAGGAATGTAACATTTGGGAAGTACTTTCATTTGAAAAGAATTTGCATGTCCAGGGAAGGGATTTGAGCAAATGGAGAATCCAAGAGTGAGAAACCTGAGTTCCCACATTGTCCTTATAAAACAATGAGTGCCATGGGAGAAAACATCTCTGGCATCTCACACTCTGAGAGCAATCAGGGTACTCCTGTGGGATAAGAGGATGCCATGTTTTTCCTACAGGAGGAAAACTGTTCCCTTCCAACTCAAAAGTAAGAAACACCCTTCCGTGTTATTTTCCTATGCTATTTTGTTTTGGTGCATGATAAAGTATTTACGAACCAATTACTTGTCCAGGCAATATACATTTCTCCCTTTAGTATTTAAGGCATTTCTTTAAAAAGTAATATCCAATTTCAAATACTTACACACATATATATTTCTAATTTGAGATTTGCTGCTGCAGATAAGAATGACAATACTTTTGCCTACATGAGTTTAAAAAGAAAAAAGCAGAACTTCTGCATCATATTATCATTCTTTTCATTGCTTGGCGTTTTCTTGACTTTCAAGTTATCATTATTTCTCTCCTTGCTAATGCATTCATTCACTGCTACCTTGTTTGGAAGCCTTCACTTCCACTTCTCCTCATGCTCTATCCACATCCTTGCAACCATTCGGTTGTTATAGGAGTTATGTTCATTTGGAAGAATTGTCTAAATAATGTAAGGACTGGGAATTCTTGCTGCACAAACAAGTAAAACTTGCTCTCCAGGATGATACAGCCAGCAAATCTGTTATTTACCTTGGGATATGACAACCATAACTATGTTTTCAAGACTGATTTTTAAAGGTTGCTTTCTCAAGAGACACTAATGTAAAACCACATCTGGAATTTAAAACAAGTTCCATGCTTGCCATGAGAAAATGTTTGCAACTGTTTCCTCATGACTTTAAAACCTATTTCCATGTTTCTCACATTTCAAAAAGCCCTTATGCTTCCCAACACTACCACTAATACAGCATCACAAAACTCTTGCCAAATGTTGATACAAGCAGTTGCAGGAACACACATTTCATGGCGTGTGTTTTAGGTCACACTCAGAGGTTGCCAATTTCTGTTATTGTCTGAGGGATTTCTACAATAAACCATTTCCAGGGGAAAAAAGAAGTGCATTTAAGCTGCTAAGACAAATTTTTAAAAAGTGAAAAAAGAAAAAGTGTGTTTATTTTTATGTTATCTAACCCCATATTACCATTGTCTATCTGAAAAAACATAAATTCACAATTCCTTAGAAATTAATATAGGCTTTTAAAATATTATATTATAATGAAGTGTACAGTTAGTTATTTCTGGCTGTTTTAAATTTTCTTTTAATTTCATTCAGTTTAAGCCTCCCCTTTTAGCAGAAAAGTTTAAAACTGAAATACAAAGATTGACTAACAGGAGAATTTCTTATTTACAGGGTTTAGAGTAGAATATATAAGTTTCTTCTTTTTAAAGATATGTAGTTCTAGCGATAGGAATAGCTCATTTTCCCACAAGACAGAAGCCACAGGTTTATATGTAATGAAAACTGGATTAAACTTCTGGATAAAATAAATAGAAAACATTGCTATAGGGAGAACAATTAATTAAGTTAACCCATGGAAACAGTCAGTGAATCAACTACAGCATAGTCATTTTAAATGGTGAGGAATTCGTCTTTTTCAAGGACTGTTCTTGATGGAAATAATTAATCATGAAAATTAGTATTAAAATGCTTTTTTGTATCATTTGAAAAGATACCTTCTAACGGTGATAGGCTGTAAATCTTGTTATGAATACTAAGGAGCATATGAATAGAGCATTTTCTCCATTTAATGAGCCAGTGCTGTTATTACTAGATATACAAAAAAATGTACTTCAGAAATATATTTCAGAATATTTATACGTGTAATGACAGTTTGCTTCTGTTAGTTGGTACTGCAGATTTTCACACAAACAAATAGTTGAATCAAAATTTATAATGGAACTTGCCCTGTGGTTATTTGCAAGTCTTTCTAAGGTCCTGGAATAAGAAGACAAATAACTTGAGCAGCACAAGGAAATTATGTTGGAAATACTGAAGCTGATAGTAGAGAGAAAAGCTATTCTGAACAAGGTGACATATTTTCATATTTATATCAGCTGCAACATTGGCCTTAGCACCCATGAACTGGCACTAAAGTTATCAACCTCTCTGGCATGCTCTGAGGACCTGATAATGAAATCTGCTATCCCAGATGACTCGGTGTGCAGAAAAATCTGTCAAACCTACAGCCCAGCGTGCTTAATTTGCACACGACATCTTTTCCCATATGGTTTTGGAGGGGTCCGCATTATGCTGCAGACATAAACCCAGCTTCATTCACCCAGCGATTTCAGCAGGAAGGCACTAGATGAGGTCTGGCTATAACTTTTGCAAAGAGGCTGGTGCACAAGGGTGCCTCCACTTAGACAGTGTCAGCGTGACAACAGAAAACCAAGTGCAGCATCTGTTGAATGCCTGACGAACCTGGCTTCAGTCACATTCTTCTGTGGTTATGAGGAAAGCCAGCTATTCTGAAATAAGAAAGAAAGAGCATTTGCATAGAGAAATTAGATATAATTTCTAATGTAAACCTCAAAAAAGATTGGAAGGTGAAAATTGTGCAGAACATTTTTCCAGTTTCACTGTTCCTTAAAAGGATGGGAAACATAGTACTTTGGGATGCAGGGCAACTAATCACATATATAGAGTCCTATATGGAAAATAATCATGCGGTATCTTACAAAGGCTGGAAATAGCTCACATAAATAATTCAGGGGAGGGAGAGGATAATTCATCTTGCCTAACTGTAGCTATTTGAAAAGGAAACTGCCAGTCTAGAGTTGTCACCTAGGCTGGTCATAGAGATAGCTCAGACAACTAATAGGAGCTAAAAATTTACTTTTGATGGTTAGAGTTAGGTGCAATGAATTTTAAAGTAATATATTTCATATTTTTGCAGATATTCTGTGAACAGAAAAAATAGATCCAGTAAGCCATTAGAAATAAAGTGTTCAACTCTGGTTATTTCATGACAGTAGGCATCAGGGACTGTTTTAATGATCTAGAAGTGCAGGCAATTGGGAGTCAAAATGCCTGGGTCTATACCTTGGTACTGCTTAATTTACTTTTAGGGTTACCTCAGTGAGGAAAATATCTCATTAACCAAATATTGCTGCCTGACCAAACCGTGTCACAAATGGATGAACGGCGTAACTGTACCGCAAGACGCACACAAGGTAGACACTGAAAAAGACAAAGAGTGCCTTATGCCAGGATATCAGTTACAGGAACCTGCGGGCAGAGCCCCACGCCGATCAAAAAGACTTCTTACCACACGTTCACTTAGCAGCTGAAGCAAAGTATTCTGTAGAAGCAGGTTTAACATACTGTAGTTAAAACCCACATCCATCTTACTCACGCACTTACCTTCTCCTGCTGGGAACCCCGGTAGACCTGGCCTCTGCAGAGCCCGCAGGGGAGTGCTGGGTCTCACCCTCATCTGGTTGGAACAAAACTCCCTCCAAATGAAGCGGTGTTCCCCAGCTTTGAATATAAGGTTGTGAAGGCAAAAAATCCTAAATTTGTGATACAAAAGCCAACAGATATGGCATTGTCTCAACATAATGTCTGCTGAGCAGTACTCTGTTTCTGAGCCATTCTTCCACCTTCCTCCCTGTTCACCCAGGCACCTGCCAAGCTACCAATACATTAATGTAAACTACACCTAAGTTTAAAAAATATGTATTTTTAAAACTAAATAGAGCAGAGGTCATGGGCCCATGCAATCATCCCTACAGTTAGTTTCTTAATATAGTTCTCGGTGCAAATTTGGTGTGGGACAGCTGCTGCTCACCTGGATAATGCCTGGGCAGAATATTTGAGTTTGTGTGCGCTGGAAAGCTTTATGCTGCTCTGAACAGGGTAGGCTCTCAGCTTTGGAAGGTAAGAGAGTTTAGTTGTATGGATCTGAGCCCTGCTACACCAGCTGGCCTCAGGGCTAGAGAGCTGCCCTGCTTAGCACAAAGCCACAGGGAATATCCACTTATGTGGTGAGTTGACCCAGGCTGGATGCCAGGTGCCCACCAAAGCCACTCTATCACTCCCCTCCTCAGCTGGACGGGGGAAAGAAAATATAACGAAAGGCTCGTGGGTCGAGATAAGGACAGGAGAGATCACTCACTAATTACTGTCACAGGCAAAACAGACTTGACTTGGGGAAATTAGTCTAATTTATTACCAATCAAATCACACTAGGATAATGAGAAATAAAACCAAACCTTAAAAATACTTTCCTCCCACCCCTCCCTTCTTCCCAGGCTGAACTTCACTCCCGGATTCTCTACGTCCTCCCCACCAGTGGCGCAGGGGGATGGGGAATGGGGGGGAGTGGTGTGCATCTGAGCCTCTCTGTCCCACCGATGTAGTTAATATTTCCCTGCCCAAGCTGAACCAAAGGTAAAAT
>JAOBAS010000013.1:7713639-7734549 GCA_025311575.1 Elanoides forficatus | reverse complement strand
GAAAAGAGAGGCAACTCCACAATGAACTCCCCCCCCTCCCCCCCAAAGCTCCCTGACTAATTCCAGTGAACCCCAGGAGTGAGAACTGCGCATGTCCAGACCATCAACTAACACACTATAAAAGAAGGGGGAACAAGTCCTCGGCGCACGCGCCTTCCAGAATTGGATCTCTACGCTGGCTGGACCAACGCTGGGCCCAGGACTGGTGAAATCCTTTTCTTCTCTTCTTTCTTTCTTTCTTTCTTTCTTCCTTTCTTCCTTTCTTCCTTTCTTCCTTTCTCTTTTTCTTTCTTTCTCTTTTTCTCTCTCTCCCTCTTTTACTTCTCTCTGTTCCACAGTCCCTACACCTCATCCTTTTAAACATAAACCGTTGACCAAGTCTGAGGGTAGGAGTGGATCTAGCTGCCCCTGGGCTCCTCTTTGAGAAGGAGTCCAGAAAGCAAGGGGGTCTACTCTGAACCTTGTGACTCAACGGGAGGGCTCTCCTTCTGGTACAGTTTCATGTTCCTTTTTCCATTTTGTTTTTCTACACCTCCCTTCTCTTCTCAAACAGCAGCTTAACGACATGTTGCAAGGTTCATATTGATAAGTTCACTTGTACTTGGGCAAGGTTAGCTAGGTTGAATAAATGTTGATTGTTGTTTGAACTCCCCTGGTGTCGTTTCACCTTAATTCTGACAAAGGAAATCCACGAACCTGAGTCGCTCCAACTTTGGGACGCGACAACCGAATTACTCTTTTATTGCATTGGGTAATGATGATTGCATCTCCAGAGCACAAGAACTCTGCATGGCCTTGTAAGAGTCTTACAGCTCACGTAGGCAGGTCCAGCAAGAACAGCCTGGGTGGTAAATCTCATTCTCTGTTTGGTACAGCAAATTGGGCAACACTTCATCTGTAAAGCTGAATGAAGGGAGGGGGGAAGAGGAAAAAGGAACAGTTAAGAATATGTCCTAGCCTGAAAGAAGCAAATTTCTTTACCACAGATCCTCACATCTCCCACGACCCTGGGATAAAGTCAAATGCTCTGACAGTATATGACTTTATCTGATCAGAGATGTCTTAGCAAATTCAAGACAGAGAAAGAGCAAGCTGAAGCCATCACCATGGGTCCTGGCTTCAGGGAAGTCCTAGATATGCGACTGGGACTCCTGTTATCGCTTTCTCCCTTCTGTCTCCTTCTGCTTCCCTATATGACTTCTTCTTTCCCTATCTCTCCTTTTTTTTGCCTTCTCTGTAAGAAGTTTGGTTTAGCTAGCCAAAGCTGCATCTTTTTCAACACAGCTGTGAGCCTGGGACCAGAGACGCTAATAAAACTCTGGCCTAACCTGACTTGGGTACAAATGTGTCAGGTTCTGAGGCTGCTGATAAGATGCTGCTGCGACTGGTCTTCTCTGCAGCAATAAGCCAGTCTGCACCATGGCAGAGCTGCAGACTTTACTGTGCTGTTATTTCTTTCCTTGTCTCCCTCCTCCTCTCCCTCCCTTCCCTGTTCTCTCCCTTCCTTCTCTTTTCTCCCTTTTTTTCTGTTTGTTTCATCTTCTGGGAAGCAGACTGGGTTTTGAAAGTAGCAGCAATTTCCACAGCACATTCAGATTAATAGAGTTTTTCTGGACAGAGGGTAGCTAAAGATCATTTCAGCCTACAAGAGGTTGTCACTCAAAGGGTTTCTGTTCTTATTTAGAAAGTGAAAAGATGTTAAAAATATGGTTAAAATAAACTATTTTATACCATACATTTTACATGCTTAAACTCTGCTATTTTACCTTGTATTTAAAAAAAAAAAAAAGACTGTAAAGACTTTTAATGGTTGTCACCAATATACAAGGCATGCTGAAATCTCTGAACTTGCAACCCAGTGCCCCTCTATTTACTGTTGCATAGTGACAGAATAATTTACATCTCTTTACAGTCATGCAGTCCATCAAAACCTGTGTCACACCTCACACTTCCTTGCTCTGCTAGGAAGAATAGGGGCCTTCCTGCCCTCTCACTCTACTTCAGACATACCCCTGTACCAACAGGATAGTAATCTCTCTGACTTTTATATCTTATAAATAATAATCTCTCTGAGTTTGTGGCTGGGAGACAGGAAACACTCAGAAGCCAGAAGGAAGACTGAGCTCTGGAGTATTTATATGCAGAATTTTTTCCTCCTGTGACCTTGAGCTGTGATACTACTGAGATGTGTCCCCTGCTCCTGGGTGGAGAGTCTTGTGGTTCTGTCACACAACCCCGCTGCAGGCTCGCGTCTAATGAGGCTGCCAAGTTGCCAGATCTAGAGCAGTTCCTGGAACATCACTTCTCTTTAAGTGAGACACTGGGGACTGGCATTAGTTGAATTATTTGAATCCTGTCCACCTACTATACGTTACGTACAATTACTATGCATTATATGAAGTAATTCAGAACATAATAGGGAAAATAAAT
Source organism: Elanoides forficatus (assembly GCA_025311575.1). Classification (NCBI taxonomy): domain Eukaryota; kingdom Metazoa; phylum Chordata; class Aves; order Accipitriformes; family Accipitridae; genus Elanoides; species Elanoides forficatus. The sequence goes on along the minus strand of JAOBAS010000013.1, from coordinate 7,732,119 downwards.
GCAACTACTAGACTAAAGTTCCTGAAGGAAAGTCCAGCCATTTGTCCTACACCCTGGTGCTCCCTAAAAGTGCGTGACCGAAATCCTTACGGCGGTAAGCTCATCTGTACTCCCGTTTGGCCTCATGCCCCTCCGTAAGGCATCTGGTCAACTTCCACAGAGCGGGGTTTGGCCAACGCTAAGGGCTCTTTGGATCTCCCTCATTTAGGACACCATGAATTTGTAAAAAACACTAAGCAAAAGCATTTAGTCAACGTCGAGCCACTGTTGTGAGCAGAGAAAAATGAAGCGGAGAGGCCATTACATGGCTGTCAGAGCAGAGTGCTTCCATGAGCCACTCTAAGAACCTGTCTGCACATCTGTAGCTCTTTCAGATTTATTTGTATTACTCTTACAGGCTCATGGAACAAGTCAATTTTTAATGAATTTCTAGTATACAGATATCAACAGTCCCTTTATTACTGATGAAGAGGGGAAAAGGTAAAAATGAGATTTTCAGAGGTAAAAGTTCCTCTCTTCCACTGCAATATAAAAGATACAATGATATAAAAACATGTTGTATTTTATTGAAGCACAGAAAATGATACTAATAAGACAGCATCAATTAAAGAGGAAAATGTATTGTGGTTATTTTTGTAAAGATCCAGAAGAAACTGAGGCATTTGTATCCTTTCCCCTCTCACACGGATCTCCTCTGCTGAGCTGTAGCCTTGCTTCCTTTATGTGCGATAATAATCCTGTGATTCTGGTGGGTCTCCTGCTCAGGCAAAACCAAATCTGGAGGGCTGCTTTGATGTAACTTCCAGCGAAAGCTGCAGGACAACAGTGGCAACTCTTTATGATTATTTGGATAAAGTTCTAGGCTAAATTTATGCTCAAACACTGGAGAGCATCAGAACCATGGCAGTCCAGTCTATGTCTGAATGGTGTATTTTAAGTAGGTAAAATGCCTCTTGGTTTGAGCAACCTGGGGAGTCTGGCAGACGCTTGTCACCTAAAAGGCTAATGAGAAGGGGGTGAGTGAAACTTGATTTATTACTAGATAACCAAACAGGATATCAGGCTTCTCAATCTAAGCACCTTCTTTTTAGATTCTAAAAATAACTCCTCAGAAGTTAATCTCTTATACAGTTTTAAGTGCTGTGAGTGGCTGTGTACTTCAGAAAACCACAGGATTTTCTCTCCTTCAGTGTTCAACACATGTACCCCACCTGTATCACTCATTATGACACTGCCATGAAATACCACCTGACTTCTTGACAGTCATTCAGTATTCCTGATACATGCAGTCACTCTGCAAAGCAGCTTTAGCAGCAGCTGTTACTCCACCAAAAAAATCTTGTGTTTATTCCTTGTTCAGAATTACTAATACTCCTAATTAGCATTAAGAATTCTCGTATTGTTACGTAAATAGTTAAACTATCAGTGGCCTTTGAAAATAATATGAACTGATTTATGAGACCTGAGGGTGTTCACCCAAGAGTTCTGAGGGCTCCTGTGTATGCAGCTGCCAATTAACCATGACTTGCTAACAGTTTAAGTCATCCAAGGTACCAGGGAAATGTCACTTGGCAAATATGACATCCGTTAAAAAAACCAAACTGTGGCGAGATCTAGGAAACGACAGTAAGCTTGACTACTATATCGAGCAAATTGATGCAAACTATGGTAAAGAACAGAATTAGAAGACATATGGGTGAAAATGGTACAATGGGGAAACAGAGCATTTTCTTGCAGCAGGTAGTCATGCCTCACATGTCTGTACTGCTCTTTAAAAGAGTCAGTGAACACGTTAACAACAGTGAACTGTTTGATACATTGTACATGGAATTTCCAAAAGGGTTTGATTAGGCCTGTTGCAAAAGACTTGTTTTCTATAAGCTGTCATAGTATAAGAAGAAAGTTCTATGCATGGATTAACATCCATGAAAAGGTAGAGAAGAAAAGATAGGAATAATAAGACATTTTACAACGGAGGTAGGATGACTTTGCTGTTCAGCACATTCGTTAGTGGTCTGGAAAGGGAGTGGACAGGGAGGTTTTCTGATCTTACAGAACTAGAATAGTCAAAACCAGAGTTACCAAAAAGTGCTGCAGGAACTTCTTTTGGCACAGGCTGCTGGGGTGAGCTGAGATCTGATGTGATTCAGTGTTGATAAACACAAAGTCGTGACAATGGTAAAAATAATCCCTGCTATACGAACACACGGCAGTGAGCTCAAAGGAAATTATTACCACTCAGGAAGTCACCACTATGGACAATATTGTGAACACTGTATGGATGAGCTTGTTACTCAATGGCGGTCAAAAGACAAATGCAATTATAGAATCAGATTGGAGAACAGAACAAAAAAAGTAGCTAATGCTACAGTAGCAGCCAAAGTACAAATCCATAACTCCTGCCACTGCCTGAATATTGCACGCATCTGTCATCTTCCTTTTAAAGGAAGTTTTAGAACTAGAAAATCTGCAGAGAAGGACAAGTATATGAAGGACAGACGTGTGAATTCATTCCCATATGAGAGAAGATTAGATAGGTTTAGGACTTTTGAGCTTGAAAAAAAAGGCGCTGAATGAAGGGAGTATGACAGAAGTTAATAAAATTGAAACAAGTATAAGGAGGGATGAATACAGAGCAATGCTGTCATATGTTGGTCCAGCCCACAGACTGGGCTGACAGGACACAAGCTAGGTTTGATATGGAAGCCTGACAGACAAGTTAGTGTGCTGTTAGATTAAGATGATAATCCCATTTAAGGTGATAAACCCAGTTTGTGTCCCCTATCAATTTTGGCAGACAGCAGCTTTACTCTGGGATTGCACTACGGTGCCTGTGTTTATATTTCCACTGCATATTCACACAGTCTCCCCTCTCTGCTCTTAGCAGGAATGCAACAACCTTGAAACTTGAGTGTCACTCCCTAAATCACCTGTGAAACACTGGTATCTCTTCTGCGAGTTAGCTCAAAACTTGTTCTTAGCTCTTCACACTGAAAGGTGGGATTGACTGTTCCTCTCTGACTCAGCTCTCAGCCAGGGAAACACCCTGGCAATGAAACCACCTGCAGGACAGGAGGTACATGTGCAAAAGCCTGAGCCCAGGCATTAGGCAGGTACTTCCATGCACGTGGGACCAAGAGTTCAGAGTTTTCCCATGATCAGGGAAAGTGCCTGAAGTACCTCTCTTTGACAGAACTAAGCAAGGTTCACAGTTGCCTTTTAAAATAGAAGTTGGAATTAGGGGAACTACTGCTCATCCCTGATAACGAGTGAGCTGTATAGCTTGCTTGCAGACTTGAGCCTCAGTCAGTCACTAGATAGAAAAAGAGCAAGGAGCAGCGGTATCTCATCTCCGCAGAGCTGGTGGTTAGGTTACACCTGGATATGAGACTTTAATTCCCTCAAGCTCCAGAGGTCATTTAACTCAGACCTCTCATTTCCTGGGTGAGTCCAAGCAACTCCTGAAACACCCAAGTTTTCAAAAGAAGTGGTCCCATATGTGTTGTGAGGGCTTGGCCCAGCACCCTCCACGACTGAGGTGGAAAGCCACCTTGTGTCCGTAGCCCTGTCAGTTACAGGTGGGCAGTAAATGCTCAGACTGGAAGGTCCAAAAAGCAGAACTCTGGAGAATATATAAAGGAAAAGATTATACTCAAGGGTTTAGGCACTTCCAGGATTAGATGGACACTATTCACATTTGACATAAACATCTAAGCTCATGCTGGGTCTTTTTGGACTTTTTACTTGGATTTAATCCTTTGCTTTTTCTTGTGCCTCCTTTACATTTCAAACATTTAGAAAGAAAAAGTGCTAGAACCTTATTCTTTCTCTCCATTGCACACTGCTCTTTCACCGGCTTCAACTGGGGACTGCTCAGTTTTCCTTGCAGTAAATATTAAGCACAGCCAACTCCTTTGCCAGCAGCATCCCTGCTTTCAGCAGGGGCTCTATCACTGCTTCTGAGTTTGTTCCTTCCTCCCATTTCTCAGAAGGTTGGGGCAAGTAATTTAAGGCTTGATTCACACTGTAGTGGGGGCTCTCAATAAAGGAAAGTGAATGGAGTGCCTGTATGTTAAGAGTCCATGTCTTTGGAAGAGACTGTTGCTCTGAGCATAAGATAAGGCAGTCACCATGTGCTTGTTTCCATACAAACATCTGTTATGCAGAGAAATTGTTGCTGGCCTACAAACCCCATTTTTCTACCGTTCTTTTCATTGCTGAATTGGCCAACTGTAAAAGACTAAGTTATTACATATTTGAAGCTAATTGATACTTTACCACGGAATTAATGTTAGAACTGACAACAAATAAAAAACGAATGCCCTACAGATGCAGGATATGTATCATCTCTCTGTTGGTTAGGAGAGAAATCCTTATTATATGCATTTGGAGCAGCAGGATAGGACATGCAGATCAGTATGATGACATTCACATATCAGTAATCTTCACTTGCATGAAAACCATCTGTTATGATTTTGAGGACGGTGTTGGCATTCCCCATAGCCTGATGAGTGTGAAGGAGCCTCTCCTGGCATGTGCCACCCGGGGAGCTCCCATCCCTCCTGCACAGGAGGAGCAGCCTTGCAGAGGCACTCGTACAGTTTGAAGGCAGAGTGGACCACGCTGGGATCCTGGGCACAAGAGGTAGCATCTCTGCTCTGCTCTGGATCACTGGAAACTCACGTGCTTCTCTTCTGCTGAGTTTCCTGAAATCACTCTTAAAGCTTACCAGACCGTAAATGAACAGGCAAAGGCACCACAAACACATGGCTCTATTTAAAAACAGACGATTGCGGTTTTGCTTCTAGGTGACCTGCAGATAGCAGACTGTCTAACTATCTGCCAGGGTATTTTAAACAGTTGCCCAGAGCTGAAATACAGTCATTGACAAGTCCTGTCCTCAGGCTTGCTAACAAAAAAATGGGAATTTGTTTGAGGTGAAATCTCTTCTTTATTTCCCAAATTCAGATGTATTTTCCTGTTAAGGCAATTTTGGCAGCAATGTCAGCTTAACGACTTCTGCCCATCTCTTCACCCAACCAGTCTGCTCACACTTGCCCCTCCATTGCAGCATGATATCCCTGCCAAGCACCATTGCTTTTAGGATTGGGCTAAAATGGGCCATTGAACTGGCTAAAAAAATGTAACTGCCTAAAAATCAAGAAATACTCTGGTGATAAAACAAGAATTAGTAGCCAGGGACAGTGTCCTGGTTTCAGCTGGGATAGAGTTAATTTTCTTTCTAGGCTGATATAGTGCTGTGTTTTGGATTCGGTATGAGAAGAATGTCGATGTTTTCAGTTGTTGCTGATTGCTGTTTAGACTGAGTCAAGGATTTTTCAACTTCTCCTGCCCAACCAGCCAGAAGGCTGGAGGGGCACAAGGAGCTGGGAGGGGACACAGCCAGGGCAGCTGACCCCAACTGGCCAAAGGGATATTCCAGACCATGCGATGTCATGCCCAGTATATAAACTGGGGGAGTTGGCCTGGGGGGGTGGATCGCTGCTTGGGAACTAACTGGGCATCGGGGGGCAAGTGGTGAGCAATTGCATTGTGCATCAATTGTTTTGTATATTTCAATTCCTTTATTATTATTATTGTCATTTTATTATTGTTATTATTAGTAGTAGTATTTTCTTCCTTTCTGTTCTATTAAGCTGTTCTTATCTCAGCCCATGAGTTTTACTTTTTTTTTCCCAGATTGTCTCCCCCATCCCACTGGGTGGGGGGCAGTGAGTGAGCGGCTGCGTGGTGCTTGGTTGCTGGCTGGGGTTAAACCACGACAGAGAGAAAGAGACATTTCTGAAGCCAGTATGGCCACCAGAACTACTGTTTCACAAAACTATGGTTTCGGATAGTTCATGAGTACAAATCCACAAATGGGGCTCTGTAATCTTTTATCCTAAGCATTGACTTACAAAGCTGTTTCCTGTGTCATATGGAGTTTTGGTTAACTCAGCTTCTTTTTAATCAGGTAATATCACTTTTGCAGTGTTCTACCAGCCAGTGCCAGTCTTAATGCTTTGTCAGCAATAAACAGGTTATTTACGTTAGGCAATGGTATCTCTTCTTGTCAGACAAACAGGAGATGCTGAGCCATCCCACCTTTGTGGACATATGCTGTTTGAGTACAGCACCTTTTTAGATCTCTTTCACTGCTCCAATGTACAAATGAAGAAAATAAATGAGAGCCGTTATTAGCTTGTGGTAAAGCTAGTCTTTATTACACATTAAGAAAAATGAGCTGGCATAATGGCATTTCTGTTTCAGTTGACCCCCTTCCCCGGCTACCTATCATTTTCAGCTCTGTTTTCTCTTCAGCATTGTCCTTATTCAGGCAATACTATGAGCAGCCGGAGAAGTTTCCCGGTAATCGCACAAGAAAGTGCCTGATAGTTTTTTTGAGACTGTAGACGAAGATGCTCTGCTACTCGCACAGCATTTTTTAAACTAGCCAAAGAGCTGGTCCTTATGAAGTCCAAATTAATGTTCACCTCTCTTGAAGAAATCAGCAGTTCAATTCTTATCATCTGCTGAACTAAAAGCTGACATCTGAGCTTTTAAAAAGGGAAGTGATATTATAATAGGGAGAGCAAGAAGATTTCTGAAAGTTGCAGAAGCTTCAGCATACTTTTACATTAACTCTCTGTGGGTTGCAGCCAATGCTCATTTTGACTACTTAGAGAATGAAGGTGTTACAAGAAAGTGGTAATATAGATTTTCTTGACAGCAAGTAATAGAGAATGCTTCTGCACCACTGCTTTAAAACAATTGTGAACACCATCCATGTGCATCAAATACAAATTGCGGTTGTTACAGATACCAGCAAATTTAAAATAAGCCTGTCTTTGGAGTCAGCAAAACACTATTTCAACAAAAGGCAAAAAAAAAGTATTTGTGCTGTAGAGGCTATGAAAGAGCTGTGATAATGCATAATAACCTCATCCTCCATTACCCATAGATTTAAATTACAGTAATCAACCCAAAATAACACATTTTTCTTAAATAGAGAGAACTAACGCTAACTGTGAGATTTTGTTTGAGCCAAAGAACAGCCGTGTGGATCCAAATCCATACTAGCTCAGCAGGTCAACTGATGCTACCAATATGGCATCTGTATAGTGGCATCACAGAAAACATACTTAAACAAGTACACAAAAAGGGGCAAACAGTTCTGGTTTGTCTGAAGCAAAATTATATGTTGTGAAAGTTCAAGGTAAGCTCTGCTCTCTCCGGTGTGCACAGATAATGGGGCCCATGTGAACTGTAGTTTGAAGAGAGTCTAGGCAGATGATTGCTGGTTGTCTAGAATAATTCAGGTTTGGGATTTGTGAAAGCAATTCAAGCTTAGATAGTGATATTTTAAAAAACAGTTTTTATAATCCTACTGAGAGAAAACCCAAAATCAGTCTGAGCTGCTTGTTAAAATTGTGATGCTGTAAGCAGTTTTAAAATATTTTACTAGATTTACATGGTCAGAGTATGTTCTCAGGAATCCATTAGTTAAACCTGGCAGAAGAATAGAAAACAGTTGATATGTCTTGCGTTTCAGGACATTGCTCATTTGTTTCTACTCAGAGTAGTTATTTCCAAATTCTCAAAGAGACAGAAACAACTCATCTCTAGAATGAAAGGCTCATCCAGCTGACCTGCAGCAAGAGTTTAAACCTGCTGGATCAGGCTACATCGATACCCCTAAACATGTCAGGTACCATTCTGGTCTCGGGCTGTATCAGAAATAGCATCATCGGTTTGGATCATTGCATGCCAGGGCTTGTGTCTCTGCCTTGGCCTTGTTTAGTGTTTTTGTACAGATTATTGGCCCTGGGCTTCAAGTATGCTGCCTCCTTCATATCTTGAGCCATTCCAGGGAATGGAAAATAGTTCTCCCTCTCCAACCACATTAGTTCTCCATTTAGCTTAGCCAGCTTTCACGGATGCTCCTCTGCCACCCTTCGGGTATCATAACGACAGATGATGGGAAGTTGGGGCATTTGGTAGGGAATCCTGGAACCAGCTTTATGGATTTGCACCACCAGCAATATTCCTAGTGGCAAGGTGCCTTGCCATTACCCAGCTACCTCAAAATCACTCCTTGCTCAAACCAAGTTCAATTTTTTTTTTTTTTTTTTACATTTTACACCACTCAAAATACTCAGTCATAAATGTTTAAAAAAGACACAGGAAAAAAGTCTGCCTTAATCTACTTATAGTAAGACTAATCAGAAAGTGCCTCTCTCTATCTTCCTTATCCAGCTGACCTGTTGTAGGCTCTCCTGATGAGATGGCTGTCAGAAGCTCTTTTTTTTGCACTTGCCTCATGTTTCAAATTGCATTCATTAGTGAGGACTCCATACTAGTCGAGCTTGTTAGCTAATATCCCCCTTGAAGTCCTTTGTCAGTTCTGGATGGATTTCATCTTTCTTCCGGGAGTAAAATTTATTTTCTCTTTACCTGGCAATAATCTAGAGTTTCTTGTGAAGCAGAAAAAAACATTTTTCCTCTTTCCTGAGATGCAAGTATCTCTTTGCTAAACCAGATGTCATCTTCTGTTCTGGGCTTGCTAATTAATAACTATTTGCATCAACCATGGATAAAAGTATTCTGAGTGATTTGTTTGTGACCCTGTAGGCATGGCTCCACATGAAACCGTTTCCTCTGGTGAAAGTTATATTACAACTCAATTTTGAACACTGATGCAAACTTTAAAATTGGCTAAATCTATATAGGTCACAACTGCCTCTTTGTTAAGATGAAGGTCTTTGGGGTCATACAGGGTCTGAGGCGACTAAGCCCTAACATTTTCCTTCTTCTAAATGCCCAGGGCCACGTGGGTAATTCTGGTGCAGTCATTGCAGTGAACAAGCACAGCCTAGCTTTCATGGACTGTTGTGTCTTCAGGCTCTTAAACTGATGCCTGTGACTAAGTCATGGTAGGATGGGTGGACAATGATCCCCTCCGAAGTTCAGACTGTGAAAAAAGTGGACTTCCATAACCTTCAACTCTGTTTCACTTTGTACAAAATAGGTATGTGATTGAGAAGTATCTCAGACTCAAGGTGATAGCTGAGTGTTTGCACACCTGTGTGTATTAAGTCTTTTCTTCCTTCTGTCATGGTGATACACAGACATGAATTTTGTTGAAAGTCCAGTGAAACCTCAGGGGGACTATGATGTACTTGATATTATTTAGAGGAAAACATAGCGTGGAAGCCTAGTATGGACAAAGTTGGTGTGAAAATGTGCTGGTAGTTCAGTCACTCTTTTGAATAACACAAGAAATCAACATTTTTTTTTCCTGTCTGAACTCATCCTTTTCCATGACTTGCTAGTCTCAAGGTGTGAATCCCATGGGCAGGAGCTGAATAACAGGATGGATGCTTGTCAGGAGCCTTTTTTCTGTCCGTTAGACAAATGCATTTGTGTAAGCCCAGCTGCTGACAGGTGAGTGCTCTGTCCCGGCGAACAGAGCTGTTGAGTCTCCAAATCCCTTCCCCATACAGGCTTTATAAGTCTGATAACATTTATCCTTGTGTGGCAACTAAGAGACAGAATGATAAACCTGATGGTGATTATGTAAGTTTGAAGAAAGCCAAAAATTCCTAAATAATATTGCTTTTCTTACCCTAAAGCTTGCACTGGCTGAGAACAGAAGAACCAAAAATGAATCCTCCTCCCCAAAATAAACTGACTAGATATCCTTTCAGAATTTAAAAACAATCATTAAAAAGCAGGAAATTTCCACTTTCATTAAAAGAAAGTCATTGCTGTTTACTAGCGTAAGCATGACAGAAATGGATTTTTGTGGAGTGATGTGTATTTGGACTTCAAGACCCGTGTCTTATATCTTCATGGTAGGCTCAAAGTAAGATTGGTCGACAGTGACTTCTTCTGATATTCAGTCCTGTGTTGAGCACCAAACACTGGAGGATGATTAACAGTTAGTTGCATGAGATGCCATCTCTGGCTATGAGCTGCTGTAGAGGAACTACCACTGGGCTCCTCTCCAGGAGGCAGAATAGCACAACGGCTGAACATAAATCCTAAGACGTGATCCGGTTATAAAGGAATATGTTGCTGTCATGGAAGTGGAACTAGTTAGATTTCAGCCTTCCTCTAGTATGTCCATCAAATCTTTGGCCTTCTTATTCATTCAGCAGTTAGAGGCTTAATGCATTGTCTTCATAGTTTCACATTTTTGCATATTATTAATGGTCCAGAGGAACAGCTTTATGTATTGAACGGTATAAGGGACATGCAGCCAGAAGAGAAAAAAGAGCATGCACAGTCACAAGTTAGGCACTGCCTTGCTGTATTTTTAGATGTTGCAAGCAGGCAATAATGAACATACTACCGGGTAGGAAGTGCAAACCCTGTGTATGTATTTTAAATACGATCCCTCAGGTAAGGCATCAGACAGCATTTCCTGCAGTCCAGATCCCTCTCTGAATTATTGGTGCCTGCAACCTTTCCTTCCAGGCATGAGCAAGGTAACATTGAAAGGGTAATGTAACTAGTGGTTAGTGCACTCACCTGGGAGGTATTAAAAAAACATATTTGAAGGACCTGGATTTTGCAGGGATCCCAGGTCTGCAGGCATCCCCTGAAGTCGCCTGCTAACTCAAGGCAACAAAAGCAAATGTTGGCTACGCTCTGCACCTGGGCAATCTCAGCTGTCCCCAGACTGGGACGCTTCTGCACATGTCCGACAGCAGGACTTTCTGGTGCTCAGGAAATTCTAGTGTCACAAAATGCCCATCTGAGGATGCGTGAGCAACAGAAAGTTGCCACATGTGCAAATTTGGCAGCTCAGTCCTACATATGTGCTGTCCCTCTTGGATTTAGTCCTGGCGTCACAAATGATGTACTACTGGACTAGCTCCAGGAACAAAACTTTTAGGAGACAAGAAAAATCTAGTGTGGAAACGAGCTTCAGAGAGCAGCCTAGTAAACATTCTGACCCCATCTATTTTGGGATTAAGGAGCTCATGCACAATTAGGCAGGACTTAAGTGCTTGAATCTGCTAGTGGCTTGTGCTCGATGTTAACAGCACATTTACAGTAATTACTTATTCTCTTTCCTTTCCATATGGGAAACATTGAAGGAAGAACTGCCTGATCTTTTCTTCACATGCCATCGTCTTTTCAAAGTCAGAGACTTTTCTTTCCTTGGCTTCTACCTCTTTCTTCATCTGCCGTTGCACGGAATAAGGCTTCCTCACAGGGCAACAGCTTCCCACAAAAGCAGGAAATTTCTCAAGTGACAGCAAATGCAACTTTCCTGCTCCACTTTGGGTATTAAGCCTAGATCCATCACTTTCTTCTTGACAGCTTTAAGCCAGTGAATCAGAGCCTTTCTGTCACTCAGGAGGAGGGTTGCAGAGTACTGGTATCCTGGCCCTCACCCCCATGCTCATTATCTAGATTCACTGCAGTTGAAGATTATCAGTTTCTTCACTGAGCCATAAACCCTTATATGTTCAGAATTTATTGCCTTCAAAATAAAGAACTGTTATAGAGGAATAGCAGGAGTATTTTCCTCTGAATTTAGGATTTAATTGTGGCTTAACTATTTCTTCTACTTATTTTCAACTCGTGTTTTAATTTTCTTCAAAATGTCTGCTTTTATTAGTGTGAACACTATCCTGCACTCTTGTTTCTGACATTCCAGTTGACCTCCATCAGTGGGTATTTGCAGATCTAAACAAAGAGGAAGAATAAACCAACTGCAGCCCCAGGTTAACATCACTGTATCAAAACTTAATGGGAAATAAGTAATAAATTATTGGTAAATCATACTCTTAATTTGTTGAAATGCAATATAAAGTAGATATTTATGACTAAAAGTTATAGGATTAATCCTAGCCTTATTTGATGTGCCAGAAGTTAAAATTAATCTTAGTCAAGGATCTCAGTTTTATTTTGTAATCTCTGACAAATTTTCTAGATCATGCTGCTTTTGTCATTCGGTGAAAGCACAGCAAGAGAGGTTATTGTTTTTGTTTGGTGTGAAAGTATATGCAGTTGTTTCAGGAACTTCTAATACACAATTATCAAACCAGGAATTGGAGCTCACTTACAGAATCAGAAGTTACTGATCCGCTACCATCATACTAACAAGTCTACTGCCACTATTTGTAGCAAACTAAATATTGTGCAAATGATCTGTATCCTTATGAACTTTTGATTTTACATTTTAAGGACTTGGGTTTTGGCTTTTATTAACACTCCGTTGCACTGCCCTAGCATTTTAATTTCATGTCTTCAGAGACCAATATGCTCTTAATTTGAATAACAAACAGATGCTAAGTTTGGGGAATACAATTTAAAAACTCAAAACTCCTTAGAATGCTTGTTTTGTTTCAGTGTATTTTCCGAAGCCAGAGGCTTGCCAGCAGTTACTACATAAGTGAGTGCAAACACCTCGGAGACTACCACTTATCCTCAAACTGAATTTAGCTCAGGGTCACTAGAGCACAACATCCTCTCACTTTGGAGAATGCAGACTGACCTCAGATAGGTTTGGGTGTACTATCTGACTTGCTCTCTGTAGGGAAGGGTTGGGTTTTCTCTATAAATGTTCAATACAGTGGTATCTTCCAAGTAAAATTTCACAGTGAATGAGTCAAATACCAGCAGTGAAATACATGAAAGTGCTCGGAGTTCTTAATCCCTCACCCGTGTGGCATGGCAGATGCGGAGTACTTCAACATTTTTATTTTTATGATATGCACTCTGTTGTGTGGAAGTGTTTTTCCTGCCCTGCTCAGCTTTGCTTTCTTTCCATAGTATATTCAAAGTAGATCCTTTATTCCATCTTTTCAATGTGTTTTGGTTGGGTTTTTTTAGGAAAAGCCTATGTGCTTACTGTGTGGGATCCTTTCCTGACAGGTCTCTCGGGTCCGTCTACTCATAGTGCAAAGTTGACAAACATTTTACTACTCTGTCAAAGGGACCAGCTGTTTTTGTGAAATATTTTCTTCTGCCTTTCTACACTTGAAGGAGCATCTGGTTTCCTGGGTTTTTAATAAAACTAACCTAGCAAAGGAAATCAGCCTGAATTATAGATACTTTTGGTGGAAATAGGCATTTTTATAGGAAAATAAATAATTCCATCTACATAAGAGCTGTACTGAGGAAGATAAAGACCTTATTCAAACACAAGCACCACAAATAATAGGAATGGGAGTTCAAAAGATTACTGGCAAAGGAAATTGCTTTTTCATACAACAGTAGTCATCCCTCTCTCTCTCCTCCTAGTTTTCCATGACAAGAAAACCTATATTTATCTATTTAAAATTTAGACGGTTTAGAATGCTGCAGGTTCTTGAATGTGCTGGCCCTGGAGAATACCTGCAGAAGACATGGTGCATTGCATGTTTTAAGGACAGGGATTTTTATGAATGTAGTGGAATAAATATTGTGGCGATGACATGACTATATAAAACAATCTTCCGATATGATTTCCCAGCAGAGATGTTCCTCAGTTATTCTGTTTTCCAATTTGCAAAACTCAGACTCTTGCAGCTCTGCAAAATACAGCTCTCGCAGAAACACTGCTGAAGAGAGGCGAAGCCACAATGAAGCTGATAGTCCCTACATGAAAACTGTATACAACCATATTCCTTTCCAGTGACCTTTACACAGAGGCACCAGTTCAAGTTGGTTATTAGCATGGATTTGACCTTTTCTTCAAATTAATTAGCATAAACCCTCAAACTTCATAGGAGTTAAAGCTGCCATCTGAAGCACACACAGCAAAGACTCTGTGATACCCTGACAATAGGGAGCTAATTTTTCCCACAGTTTCTCCTGGAGAAATAGTCATCTAACTTAAAGGCTTTCTGTTAATGAATTCCTCTGCTTTACATTCTGGAAGAGGGAAGACAAAAAGCCCTCTCCTAATGAGCCGTTTGTAGAAAGCCATCTCTCTCTAAAATATCCTAGGGTTTTCTGTTACAACTAAAACTTGTGTCCTGGCTCCACAGAAATTTAGACCCAAGCTACCATTCTCTTGGTGCCTTTTATCAGCTGTAGGACCTCCTGTGGTGCTTCAGCTGACCTATGGAGAAGCAGTGTTCTTTCATTGAAGTGCCAGTGAATTTGACCTGTAGGTCTGCTCCTGAAACTTCCTCCCCTTAGTCCATATCAATAGCCATGTATATATCTATATATATTTGCATACCAACACCATGTCTTGGTAAACAATCAGCCTAGACATTTCACTGCAAGAGTTTACTCTCAGCCCCAGCCTCTTCCCTTAAGAAAAATTCTGCCTCCTTTAATGCCCAAGAGAAAGGGCAGTCTTGCAATATGCCTGAAATAGTAATACATGTTCTTTAGGGCAGACCAAGAATATTTCTTTGTCCATAACCTGCCCCCCCCCAACCCCAAATTGAATCTTTGCTTTCTCTGTGGGTAACTAAATTAATTAAAAATTTACTACTTCAAAAAATAAAAGAAAATAATACTTTCAAAATTCTCCCAGGTGCTTCCTGTTTTAATGCTTTGTCCAGCTATTGGAAAGGCATAAGTTGAGTCTGTGATTTATCTGAGCAGGTGGAGTGCAGCATGGACATTTCAGTTGCAGTTATGAAGCACATTGCTTTTTACCCAAGGACATTAGACTTTCAATTCGTCTATGATTCCTCTTTTCTTATAAGATTTTATTTTAAGATATTATATCTCCTGTTTTCAGTGGTCAGAACCTCCACTTCTTTCTCACAATAACATTCTGAGTTTTTCTTTGGGCTGAATTTTAGCTGACATGTGGACACACATCACGGTAAAAAGGGAGATCTTCATGCTTCTTAGGCAAGGTTGGGGAAAGTTAAAATCAAATCACTGCTGCTATTCCTCATAGCCAGAGGTTGCAGAAACATGTGTAATTGCATTTTTCCTACTGGAAGGCATTTGTATGAATATTTGTAAGCTTATTTTTTTCTGTTTTGACATCAGGAGTGCATACAGCAGCATATCAATTAGACACCACATTGAAATACATAATTGTGCCACGAAAGATGAATAGTTTGGACTAATACTTTTTCTTAGGTACCCTTTTACTTTGATTTTCATATATTTAAGCTTTTCTTGTCTTAAACATTTTCTGTTCTTTTACTCAATTTTACTGAAGACTTTTCAACTTCTTTTGGAAGATAAAAGTAATTCATGGATCAACACAGAGGCCAGAGTTGTTTTTTTTCTCTTAAAGCTCGGTGTTCATCAGCAGCACTTGTTTAAAGCTTACAATTACATATATCCCCGCAGAGCAAGCAAATTTACTGGTAACTTCAGTGAAATTTCAGGCAAAAAAATCTGGAGTGTCCAAGTAATTTTCCAACAGTCCTACATAGTTTAGTGGGATAGATTTGCAAGTGATTTAACCAATTTGGATTGTTCCTCAAGAAACATGTCTATTGCAGCTAATTTGGAGAGACAAAAAGATGAAATTGGTACTATTGAGCGACAGTAATAAGTTAAACTCCCAGGAGGAATTTTCTCTTGTAACCAGACCAAATTTTCCATCGATTAATTTAATTCCATTAAATCTACTTACTGCTTACTCTACTTCTATTACAAAACATTACTTAGTCATGATACATATGCCTTCTTAATGTGGAGCCATTAACTAAAGAAAAGCTTTTGCACTGTAGAGATGTCAAGAAGGGTTCTGCACAGTCTGAGCTCCAGCTCAAATTTCTTATTTTTCATACTCCATTGGAATTTGCATAGCAGAGAGTTATTTGTGGGATAAATAATACATTGAAATTATTACTATTATACCAAAAGCATATTTTTCTCTCCTTAATATTGAACATGTCTTGTCATGTTATAATATTCTATACCTTTTTTAGCCATATTTTCTTTCTTATGTGATTCTATATCACAGAAGGCTCCAATTTCAGCACTCTTGGATTTCTCTAGTACATAAAAATTTGCTTCCATTTGGAGCTCGTGTAGGTGTCCTAGATCTCTGGAAAAATCTGAATTCTCTGCATTGTCCATACACTCAGGTTGCTTATGATTCCCTCTGATACATTCCAGATAATTAATAGTTTGCTAATCTTTCAGAATCTGCCAAAATTTACTTATTTGGTTTTTAAATGACA
The DNA here is from genome assembly GCA_025311575.1 of Elanoides forficatus. Taxonomy (NCBI): domain Eukaryota; kingdom Metazoa; phylum Chordata; class Aves; order Accipitriformes; family Accipitridae; genus Elanoides; species Elanoides forficatus. The sequence continues at coordinate 7,716,010 of JAOBAS010000013.1, read as the reverse complement.
CCTGATTCATTTGCTGTTAGTATTAATGGACAGCTTCATTTGGCATAACCTAACAAAACCCGCACATTTTCCCGGATTCCAACCAGTGCTTCCTATAAAAACCATAACATGGACCCAAATCAATTAATCTCAGCTGTCTGCACTTGTTATTAATTACCCAACACCCCAGCATTAGGATCGCAGCAGGTGAAAACTCCATGGATTAAAATCTTCTACCTGAGTCTGCGTAGCCACAAGCTCTCGACATTTGATGAATGAGAAGTCAGGTCTCGGCACTGCTGTATCCAGCGTCTGGACTACATTAAATCAGAATCTACGATTTGAGCTCTTCCAAAAGAGTGCCTGACAGGTGAGACAAAGGGTTTTTGTGTGCTATTGTGGTTATTGTGGTTGTTGTTCATTACCTGTTATGCTTTGTTTATTGTATGAGGCCCTGCTTTAACTTCTGTAGTATGGCAATGATGGTTGTTTCCAATAACCAGCCCAAAAAGTGGATGTGAACACACATATCACAATGAAAACTCAGGAGGATTTCTATGGACATATCACAAAAGAACTATACTATGGGGTTTTTTTTTCAGAACTGATTTGTTACAAAAAAAGGAATGCTGTTTCTGTCATCGGCAGTGAGCTCAGCAGACAGAGGATATCAGATTATATTCCTGAAGTTCCACTCAGTTCTGTCCTCAAACTGTTAAATCCCAGCATCCATAAAGTTTATGCTGTGAAACAAATTACATTCTACTTCTCTTCTTCCCCAGTATAACATGAATAAAATTTAACACAAATTGAGAGAAATGTCCATCGTACTGGAACCAGTTTCAGGAACTCAATGCATAGTTAGAGGAAGCTGACTTTACTGTAAATTATAGCTTAAAGCTTATGCTACATTTGCTTTTACACGTTTCAAACTGTTAAAGTATGTGCAAAATCTGAAGACTGGCTGTTTAAAGTAAGTTCTTTGCAAAACATGGTGAGCCCTCAAATGGAATAATTCATCAGGACAAACTTGTATTTTTATATTTCTTCCTTGTAAGAAAAAATAATCTGTTTTATCATGTCACAATAGAGTTACACTGTTATGAATCCTTTTCCTAATGATAACATCTGTGATACCCCTTACAAGGTCATTGTTATTTAACGTCACAATTACACCACAGATAAGATGCAGGAGATGATGCGGCAGTGCTATACGTATTCTAGCCTTCATTGCAACAGATGAAACTATTCCTATTACCCTCTTGTTATGAGATAGTATTCCTTGTGTGTGGATGTTTGCATAACACTCACATGCAAAATTGCACTGGCCACTGAGAAATTAGCCTTTCAGTGTGCCTCTCTATAGTGTGATAACATTGTCTTAAAAGTGAGTAACTGCTTGCCAGGCAGTAAGAGCTGCTCGAGGGCTGCTGCTGCCCCTGTGTGCATACACATAACGTGGAGAGGTGCTGAGCATTCTATCGCTACAGCTTCCCTGTCATTGCGGACGAAGAGGGAAGGGAAACTGGCTATTCTGCAGTAATCAAGGGAAAGGCATTCAAGCAAATTTCCACTTTATTAAAACAGCCGTACCAAAGCTACAGAGTGTGATTTTCATTTAAAAATAAAATATGGTAATACATTGGCATTGGTATGCTCAGAAAAGCTATCTGCAGAGGGGAAAAAAAAAGTAAATGTGCTGTAGCAGGGACTGGATCTACCTGTGAGCCTGTCCAGTGCCTGCCAGAGCCTTGGCCAAGGTCTGTCTGCTCTCCTTTACCACTGAACCAGAAGTGAAGTTCTGCACCGACACATCACTCCATTCAGCAGTACAATGATTATGTCTCCATTTGTGTGTGAAACTCTGTCTAAATTACTGATCAGAAGCAGGGCTGCTTGACTCTTCCCACAAAATCTTTTTCACGACATTTGCTCTCAGCATTGCACCTGAGCATGTTTCAATTACTCACTAAGGAAACTGCATTGGCTTAAAAGGATCTCTCTGCACTGGAAACATGGCCCCAGTCGAAATGACAAACCTTTCTGCCAGATTTGTCTCTAGCAGGCAATAAGTGCTCTCTCCTGCTTAATTAAAGCTCTTCTTTCTTAAGATCTGCTACCCTGCCATATCAGGATAACTCAACAGTGATCAGCAATATGCCCTATGGAAAGACATTTCTTTAAACTATCCTATCATTTCCTACTGGCATTTATTTTGCCAGCAAAGTATTTTTGAAAATAAATTCCTAGGTTAAGCACAAAAACATTGAACTAATGATCAGCAAGCTGATGAAAATACTGACTTTTCTCTGACTAAATAAAAAAATGTTTGCAATACCACAGCAATTTTTGTACATAGTGAACTCAGGTCAGATACATCTTTATTTCCACC
>JAOBAS010000013.1:7689466-7713539 GCA_025311575.1 Elanoides forficatus | reverse complement strand
CCCCCTTTTTTTTTTTTGTTGAGGTGTTGTTTTTTTCCTCCAATGTTAGCCATTGATTTATTAGAAAACTATCGCATACTGTGCTGTAATGAGTGACTGGACCTTTGGAGAGATGGACTGAAAATTTAAGACCCACTGGGGTTATTCAGCTGTTGTACCTACTTGTAGGTAAAAAGCCCCTATTTCTTCTAACCAACCACTTCTTAAATCTGAGTTGGTAATAGATAGACAATGTATTTGAATCATTACTCCGTCGTAGTGGTGAGGTAGTTGATCACCACAGGGATAAATACAGCTGCACGTGGTCAAGCGTCCAGTTCATTGATTCATGCAGTATGAAAAGAAAAGCACTGGAACAATCTCCAGGGCTGCTGTTAAGGAGGGGAGTATGAACAATATTAAATAAATGCATGAAAAGGAGAGACACAGGTGTCATGTATCACAGTTCTTGGAAAATAAGATGGTTGGAAGTAAAACCAAACCTTGAAGGAATTGATGGTTTGGTTGGATCCAACTGAAAAAGATTCTTAAGTCAACAATGATGCAAGTTAATTCCACTGTAAATCTCTTCTGTGCTTCTTGAATTTAACTTTTCAACAGTGCTTGAGAGAAAGTAAGGGCTGGTCAGGAGACTTTCACAGTGAAGAGCTAGCGAAGGAGGACACCTGTGATGTAGCTCTTCCCAGAGCGGCGAGCGAGAGCTCTGCTGATGGACAGATTGAGCCCACACATTGCTTTTTAAAGGTATGTCTGGCTGTGGACCGACATGCTATAGTGCTTGCATCAAAAAGTGTTTAAGATGTAAGTAACAAAAGCTGGGTGCCCAGCAGCTTTCTAAGACTTTAAAAGTGTTTATTTCATGAGCCAGCTAATAGTCTTCAGCCAGAGCTAATAGTCTTCAGCCAGAAGGGCCAGTGTTTCCCTCTATGGCAGACACACTCTCCAGTGAGAGATGGGCAGTGAGTGTTTATAAGCTGGAACAGCCTAGCCTGGTATATACCCTATAGACAAAGGGAAGAATTCGGTCAGTTTTCAAAATTTCTGTATAATTTTGCCATACAATCAAATGCATTGTTTTATATTTCAACTGCCAATAGCCATCTGATTTCATTATACGATCTGCAAGAATGCAAGGCATCTCTTGGTATGCATACTAGCGTCTCTGCTGACTAGGTAAAGCAGATGAAAGTTTGAGTCTTACAGTGTTAATGAACAGAGAAGCAGAGACTTCTGAATGGCATCAGCCTTAAGGAATCAGCCTCTCCTTCCCAACTCTGTTGCCTTCCTGAGCAGCCAGTACAGTGGCTGCAAGAGATGTTTCTTTTTTCTGGTTCAGAAAGATCAAATAGGCTCTCTAAACATGTCTGTGATTGGTGAGGTCCCCAAGGAAATTAAGTGTCCCATTGGGGAACATTTCCTTCCACCTCAGAGGGAATTTTGGTCACATTTCTTCCTGTTCAGGAAGAGAAGACCCCATGCTGATCCAAAAAGACCTCAGCGGCTCTAGCTTGAAGGAAGGGAGATCACTAGGAGTTTAGGAGCTTCGCCGTATCAAAATTGTCCAGTTGTTACCAACACAGATGGGCTCATTTTAATCCTTATAATTTAGCCCTCTCCCACTGAGACAGTAGGGCAGCGCTTTTTCTGTTTCTCTTGAGCAGAACTGGACTACAGTGATACACACATAGAACGTCTGCTGTGATATGAAAATGGTGAGCAAGTTTTTCTATCTTGAATTAAATTTTAAAATATGACTCTTTGTTTAAATGTAGTGCCAGCCAACTGTGTCAGCTTAACCTCTGGTGACTACACTTTTTGGAAGTGTTTGCTGATGTTACCAGTAAAAACGTATAATAATAATATTGCAGCACACATCCTGGAACACAAAGTGGGCAAGAAAAGTTGGTTCACTTTACAAATATCAGCACTATTTCAAGGTGAGTATTATTACCTTGTTATGACATTGTACTCTTTCCTGGTACGAATGGAATTACATGAAAAAGATGATTCACTGGTGGAATATTTGAGCAGTAAAGTTGTAGCAAAGACTGGGTAGGGTTGATACTTATTTAAGTGCTCCAGGAAAAATATACTGGGGAAGAAAAGAAAGAAAAGTCGAACAATGGAAATCAAGTTTTAAAGTATGGAAAATCTGGTCAAGAAAATCTTTGTTCAGTAGATTAGAGGGCATGGGGGAAAGGAGTGATGAAAACTCCTGCTCTTGAGAAGCAAGAGTTGAAAAGAAGGGCCTGGAAGACAATAAGAAGGAAGAACGGGAAGAAAACGGCATCAGATTGATTTGTCCACGTCTTTGTGTTAGGTCCTGCTTTCCTCTTTGATGCTTGCCCCTTGCCTTGTACTTTCCCATCTCCATCATGCTGCAGCATGTTTTCTGATCTGCAGTTCCTGGTGCTGGGCCTTTCTGGACCGCCTTCCCTTCTTCAGCAGGGAAGGAGAGAGGCGCCGATGTGCTGCACTGTATCACGACAGCCGTGCTGCACTGTATCACGACAGCCTTGCTGCCAAAGGTGAGCCCAGGTGGCAGCTCTCTGTATTCCTCCTACCATGGCATAGGATCTGAGGCAGAAGATGGTCCCCAGAGCACGACAGACCATGGTGCTTCTAAACGTTCTGGAAAAGAGGAATTTGGGCAAATAGAAGCTGCAAAGAAATTGCCTTGCTGAACTGTTTGATACCAAAGATTAACTCTGCCCCCCAAACCCATCAGGTGAGTTGCATAACCTTCAGTATTAAGAACCTTAGAGTCATTTTAAAATGATTTTTGAGCCACCATCATTTTCATCTTTCAGCACATCCAAGAATTTTCTAAAATGAGGCTGTATCTCAGTATCTTCTGCTTTCCAAAATCTATCAGTGACACATACCTCTCATACTCCACAAAAGTTCAATTTCCATTCTATTGTTGAGCTATACAGAAAGGAAAGGAATATATTCTCTGTGCTGACTCTTAGTAACAGAAACACTTGAGTGAGCACCAAATTGCTTTACATCAATACCTATCGTTTACATCATGCATTTTATTAATGCTCTTATTGAATGTATTTTTCTTAGTCTTCATGGGCTTGCTGAGCACACAAATAATTTATCTACATCAGCCCTTAAATGCAATGTTCCCATGTAAATTTCTAAATATTAAAGAACATATGGAGCAAATGAGTTCAGTCTTTTGAAATGGATGTATGAATTTCTATTCAGCTGAGTTTTTCTTTTCCTAGCAAACTAGATTTTATCGCCTTTAGGACTGGTGTTAAACCAGGCTTGGATATAATCCTTAGACCCTGGCTGGCTACTAAACAAGGAGGGAAGAAGTAGAATTTCGGGCAGATCTGTCAAAATCAGAGCTGCAATATTCCTGCAAAAAGAGCCACTACAGCCGTGGCTTCCACATTTTATTTAATTTAAAAGATATAACTCATTTGTCTTGTTAATTATGAACACCAAACTTTTCCCCCTTAAGAGCTTTAACAGAGGCATTTTGAAACATTTAAAAGTGGGAGTGGAGAAGAAGTATGAATTGTACAGGTTTGGTAGCCAGCTTGTGAAGCCTAAGGAAAACAATGTACCTGACTGTCCTTTTTGTCTCTTTTCTGTTGACTCTGATACTAGAAGGAAGAAAAACATTTCTGCTTTGAAGAGAAAATGTCACCTAATCATTAGTGTTTGTGGTGTGCTCTGTGGGTAGTGGAGTTTATGGGTGGAGTTCAATCACCCCAATGTACCCAGTACACCCCAATGTACCCAGTGCCATTTGAGATGCTCTAGGGTATCCTATCTGCCCTCCATCTGCTTGTTTGAAAGGGTGTAGGTCTTCTAGGGTTCCTTTATCTACTACATCCATGCACATGGGCATGCTCAGGGCATCTCAAATAGCATTGGGCACTTACATTTGGGCAATCAAAATAAGGTCACCACTGACAGTAACAGGAGTGTGGACACAAAGTCCTCATGTACAAACATCTATAACTATTTTTCTTTTTTCTCTCCTGTTTCAGTTCTTGCACTAAAAAGTCCTTTGACAAACTTATCCTCATTGCTGTGTTCAACAAAGATGTTAAAACAGCCAAAGTCCAGGATCAACTTCATAATATGCAAATCTTATGCCCATAGCAAAAGGACTTCAGTTATGTTGGAGACAAACAGAACTTATCAGAATATATTCATGTCATTTCAAAAGCTTCAATACTTTTGACTAAGTCTCCATGTAATGAATATTGGAAGGATATTCTGTCCCCCATTTATCTGTCTAAGGATAACTGAAATGTCTTAAGCACTCCAAAAACAAACCACCGCCTTATATGAACAGTCTAGTTTACTCCTCTAGCCAACTGATGTACAGCTGGGCTTAGACCACCTGCTGTTCCCTGCCTATTTTGTTTGCATAAAAGTTGTATACTTACATTCTGAACTAACCCACCATTTAACAAGTCCATATAGGTCAAATCATCCTGGAAGCCATTTCCAAACATGTGAAAGAGAAGCAGGTGGTTGAGAATAGTCAACATGGTTTTACAAATGGGAAATGATGTTTAAACAGCCTGACAGCCTTCTACAATGAGATGGCTGGCTTGGTGGATGAGGGGAGAGCGTTGGATGTTGTTTATCTCAACTTAAGCAAGGCTTTCAACATTGTCTTGCATAACATTCATGTGGACAAACTGATGAAGTATGGGATAAATAAGTGGAAAGTGAGGTATACTGAAAACTGGCAGAACGGCCAGGCTGAGAGGGTTGTGATCAGCAGCACAAAGTCCAGCTGGAGGCCAGTGACTAGCGGTGTGCTCCATTGCGTTGATACTAGGGCCAGAACTTTTCATTTATGACCTGGATGATGGGACAGATTTTGCAAGTTTGCAGACAATACAAAACTGGGAGGAGTGACTGTTATATCATATGAGCTGTGCTGCCATCCAGAGGGACTTCAACAGGCTGGAGAAATGGGCCTTGGAAGCTCATGAAATTCCACAAAGGGAAGTGAAAAGTCCTGCACCTGGGGAGGAAAAACCCCATGCACCAGTACACGCTGGGGCCTGACTGGCAGGAGAGCAGCTTTGCAGAAAATGACCTGGAGGTCCCAGTGGACACCATGTTGAACGTGACCCAGCAATGTGCCCTTACAGCAAAGGAAGTCAGCTGTTTCCTGGGCTATATGAGGAGAAGCGATGCCAGCAGGTCAAAGAAGGTGATCCTACCCCTCTACTCAGCACTAGTGAGACACATCTGAAGTGCTGGGTCCAGTTTTGAGCTCCCTAGTAGAAGAGAGATGTGGACATCACTGGAGAGAGTCCAGTGAAACGGTGAATGATGAAGGGCTTGGAGCACCTAATGTCTGAGGAGAGGCTGAGAAGTCTGGAATTGTTCAGCCTGGAGAAGAGAAGGCTTGGGCCATCTTATCAATGCATATAAACACATGAATGGGGGGACTAAAGAAGGTGGAGCCAGGGTCTTCTCAGTGGCACCCAGTGACAGGCTGGAAGGCAATGGAAATTGCCTGGAAATACTGGAAATTCCATTTTAACTTAAGGAAGACATTTTTACTGTGAGGGTGGTTGAACAGCAAAGGTTGCCCACAGATGTTGTGGAGTCTCTATGCTTAGAGATACTTAAAATTGGCCTGAACACAGCCCTGAACAACCTGCTGTAGCTGGCTGTGCTCCGAGCAGGGGTGTTGGACTGGGCGATCTCCAGACGTCCCTTCCAGCCTCAGTGATTCTGAGCTGAAGATTATCTCATGTCAACAAATCCTTTGCAATCTACATGAGATGATGAAAAGTGCTTTATAACCATAGATGGCTCGGACCAAGGTTGTCCTCCTGATATCCCCCGTAGGAGGTCATGGCTTTCAGACACATTGGTGATCCATCATTGTTCAAATTTAGCAACCTAAACCTACTGGTGATGTTACTGCCTTAACTGCAGAAGCCTAGTTTCACTCTCACATTTCATATTGTCTACAGGCACAGTAAGGTACAGAACAGAAAAATGTACACAAAAGGTGTGATGCTTCTCTTTTATGTGAAGGCTGTATCATCTTGCTTGCTGGTGCCCAAAGCAACAGTCTGAAAATTAAGACTCTGGGGAGTATGAAAGTCATCTGATTTTTTAAATATATATTTCATATATATTTGTTTCAATACCAGATGGATAGATAGTTAGGGTTCTTGCTGCACTGACTTTCTGGGCTAATGAAAACTGTTGATAAAGGATTTGTGCTGGTTTTGTGACAACTTGTGCAGGAAGATTTAACAGCTTTAATTTGTTTTAGATTAAAGAAACATTCCTTCAGAATAAATATTTTCATTGAAACAATGTAGGAAAGGATATTTTCTTTTATGAGATGTTTATTTAGTAATTCGCCTGCTGAGAATTTTCTTCTGAAAGATGACAAGTATGCAGCAGTGGAAATTGGTGTCTTCTTTTTGCACAGACCAGGAAGAGTGTCAGGGCTTTGCTGTCAGCTTCCACAGGGGGTCAACAAGGTCACCCCCCTGCTGCGCAGTCTATCATATCACATTATCCCATTTCTAATGCTACATCTCAACAGAAATGAGGCGTCTTGTGCTGACAAACTCTTTCTAATTGCTCGTGTCCCCATCCTCTTCTTACCACTTACTGAGTCAGGATTGAAATTCGCTGGTGAAATATGCTGCGTCCCTCTCTCCCTCCCAATTTGCCAGCATACCCACGTGCATGCATTCCTCAAATATTAGCACAGGCCTTAAATTTGCCTAATATACCCACTATATACAGCCCCTATAGTGGCTATACATAGCCATGGGTATATCACTGCATATGCATGACCGGCCCCTTCTCCTCTCTCTTCTCCTTTTTCTTGTGCTTGTTGCTTCCTGCTACACTAGGATCCTTCCTTTGGCCATTTTCCTAAACATCCCATAATAAGCTTTACATAATCCCACAAGACCGTTCCAAACACCCATCAGAAGTGTCACAGAAGTCCCCCAAAATATCCCCAAATGCTCATGAAAATCATGTTTCCCCTCCTTATTAGTTACACAGTTCAGGTGACCCTCCTCAAGACTGTGCCTGAGCAGTTCCCTTAATGGCCATCAGTCAGTGGCCAAAGAGTTCTAGTCTTCATTACGGTCACTTTTCCTTTCCATTTATCACTTTTCTTGTTATTTTTTGTTTGCTTTGTACTGAATAGTCCTTAACCAAATAACTTAATGAACCAGATGCTCGCTTCCACCTACCCTGAAAAAATGTGTTGCGTGTGTAGGTCCATATTGGCCTCCAACACTCAAAGGAGAGCAGAGCAGATATGAAGACTTTCCAAAGCCCCACACTGTGATTAAAGTCACTTGCAGTGGGTGGGTGGCCAGTAGTGGCTCTTCTGAAGGAAGAAGTCCAACGCTATGATTAGTCCATATCACACTAAATGTTTAGCATTTTGATTCCAAAAAGCACGCTTTGCTCAATTATTTAACACATAGCTGGATTTCTGACCTTAATCTTTAGTCTTTTCAAGCTGCTTAAGTACAGCACTAACAACACTCTTCTGACTAGCTGGTGGGTAAAGTTCATTTAAAATTCAATTTTAATTTAAGTGCACATTGTAGATCAGTTCTTTGGATTTAGCACGTGAAATGTACTACCAAATGTTAATGCAAAGGTTATAGTTACAATAAAAAGTTGACAGAATCCATTCAGGCATTAACATATATATAGTCTCTGTCTGAGGTTCTGGGATAAAGCAAGTTTTGTACCAGCAAGCTAATTGCTAGTGAGAAACAGATCACACTTACTTTATGAATGTGACATAGGTCACAGTGTTACTCTGCTTCCTGTAGGAAGTCTCTCCCAGACAGACAAGCCCGTATTTTTTGTACGTGAATTCATAAAACAGTGGCATTTAATGCACCCGCATGTAAAAGCACACGTTGAGCCGTAGCGTTAGTATAAAAGCCTGTGAAGCATAAAAGCTGTAACCATGGATCTTACAATTGTCCAAAAAGCCATAAGCTCAGATCTAGCAGCTTCGTAGCAACATTAGTTCAAGGAGGCTTACAAGCTCACTCCCGGATTAACTGACATTTGAGGGGATTTCTTAGCTTGTTCCTTATGCCATCCTAGTGTCAATTTGAATATAATCAACTTTGTAGAATGATAAGTCTTTTATTAAAATGTACCACAAGAATAATTGTGTTTTCTCAAAGAAAAAGCATGAGTTTTCAGGAAAGCAAGGGGTTTTATTTATTTATTTTATTTTTAATGAGTAATTGAGTTTGAACTCTGGTACAAAAGAACACATATTTCCATTCATTGTGCAGGTCACCAAGAGATGACTCAGACTGCAGTCTGCATTGCAGTTCAGGAAATGGTGGTCCTGGGTTCAAAGAGGATACCTTCATTTAGGAGTGTGAATTTAAATTTGAAACTGAATTTTACTCATAATTCTTAAAGCATACTTTCAACAGTTTCTGATACAATTTGCCAAAATCCTCACCAGTTTCTGGGTACCTGGCTGTGAAGAAACATTCTTAAAATCCTACTCATTTTTAAAACTTTTAAACACGTAACATATTGCAATCTATTATCAGTTCTTATACCCAGCTGGTGTTCTATACTTAACAAATACAATTTTCTGATATCAGATTAGATAATTGCATGCTCAAAAGATGTGTTCTTTAGTAATTCTAATTCTGCATAGTTAGTAGAACAGTCCAATACTGACATATAATCTTTTTCAGAATGACAAATTAAACTGTATAGTCTTTTTTTCTTTTTCTGCATAGGTAGTTTATTTCGCTAACCATAAATTTATTTATTGTTTACTGAATTTTAATTCAGCATCACAAGTCATTCGCAGTTACTTTGGAGTCTCTATGTTGATCTATTTTTACACCATATTGTGTCATCAGCTGCATGAACTCTAGTAACTTTAATATCTTCAAATAAAAGTCATACAGTTTCCCAAAATATTTTAGGACCTGAACATAATATGGAGGAAAACCCAGTAAAAACTTTCTTTCTAGGGGAACATATCAGAATCAGGTTGCAGCATCTGGCCACTTAATAAAAAGCTCTTCATTGAGCATATAGGAAAATGTTCCTTTCTTACACATTACTAGATCCTTAGGACTGATGCACAGGGAAAGGGTTCTATCCTTCTTTTCCATAATTATCAGATAATTAAACGATCCCATAGGGTCTTCAGTTTTATTGACTTTTTTATATCCTGAGTTTACCTTGTTTTTCTAATTCCTGAACTAATTTTTTGTTTGACCACCACAGAGATAATTCTAGTCATAAGTATGATAAAAATATTGCGTTCTGTTAACATTATTTTATGTTCACTTGACAGCTTTTCAATGCCCCTGGAGTCATCAGGGAATTGCTCTTCATGGGCTCCCATTTTTTTGCAGTAAGCCATCCATTAAGGATACCTTGTATCTGATGTATGTTCAGTCCTCAAATAGACATCCTATCTCCTGAAGTAGCTATAAATTTCATGTTTCCAAGATTAAGTTTTACCTATAAATCTAGCTTAAATGCACCCAAAGTAGGAATGCTTTGCCTATTGTATGATGTGAGGTTGGCCTGTCTGAGTTCAATCTAAGTTTCCTCCTTAGGCTAGTTACCACAATTAACACAGGTGAACTGGTGTGCCAGTGTCCAGTTTCCAAAGAAAAATATTCCACTCAGCTTTCAGGTGATTAAACCTTCAAAAGTTATATTTATTCTGGTCAGTTACCATCATTGGTGACTGTTTTTTTGTGAAGGATGTGTATGCTATGTTCCTTCAGAGCTGCGTACAATTCTGCTCTGCAGGCTTCCGCAAAATATTTTCATGAAACTGTGACACGTCTGTCCAAAGGTGGAGCACATTGCTTCTCAGCTCTGAAATCCTCCACAGTGCTGCTGGTGATCTCATGCTCCTCGCACATTTTTCTGCTAAGGTTTTTCTTTACACCCAAGTTTTCATGTGGGTCTGAGGTAACTCAGGTGCAGTATTGCTTTCTTGGTTTCAGGACCTGCTTCCTGGCCTGGTTCTGTCCCACACTCTTTCTTATTATAAATCTAACTCAGGACTCTGGCCTGTTTCTCATTGTAAGATTTCTCTGTTCCCATTGCAATCTAGCCTTAAGAGATTCTAAATGCTCTCCACATGGGATACTTTATTCAAGAGTCTTAACTCCATAACTTCTATAAAACAACCTGGTTCCCCCTATAGGAACCTCCTATAGGAACCTCCACATTTTGTGAGCTCAGCTGGCCAGGAGGTTTCCTCTTTCCCTCCTTCTGTAAAAGTGATCAATCATCTTTCCCTCCCTCTCTTCCTTTTGGGATATCTAGGACAAGTCCAGCTCTGTTGCCTGTCTTCTGAAGACTTTCAGAGTCTTCTAATTTCTTATAAAATAGTTGCGTCCTCACTGGCTCTTTTCTGTGTTCTCATCCACTCTGTGCACAGAAGATGTTTCACATTCTTCTTTCACAAAGGGCTACGGCAAACTGGCTGTTATGGTGCTTACACATCTCTGTTAATCTCTGGGTTCTCCAAGATCAGAATCAAAGTTTCTTGGGTTCCTTAATGTGCTATCTTAGCTTTTGTCCTATAAAATTATATGAGTGAGAGAGGAATTAATGGGATTACATGGGTTAAGTTGCAGCTTTCCTACTAGCACTGTGATTCTGTTATAAAATGCTGCTTTCTAGTGAAGTCAACACAGATAGTATATTCTATCTTTGGGGGGTTTTTTGGGGGTTTTTTTGGTTTTTTTTTCCCAACAGAGAAGGCAGTGATGGTATAAGATGGCTAAAAGAAGTAAATAGTATTATTTAAAATAATGTATGTGTGTGTTTGTGTGTGTTTGTTCTGCCATTTGTGTTGAACAGCTGTCAAGTAGAATCATGCAACCATGCAATCATGCACTTGTTACCTTCCTCAAAGTCGCAAGGAAAAGTATACAGTCCTCTCACAAAGAAAAATATACAGTCCTCTCAGAAGAAAGAAGGTAACAGACAGGATGCTCGTGAAATTACTGAGCAGTATATCTTATTCTGAGTGAAAATGAAGTATATCGAAGATACTGCAAATATGACCCCTGGTAGAAAAGCTGAATGAAATATTACCATACTTTGTGTGAGGGTGGAAAGGATGCAAATACTGACCAGAAGTGGAAGGACAAAAAACGCCAGGATATATTTAAAATAAATATTTTTTTGAAATAAGGTCCTGTAAGCCACAACTCTCAAAAAAAATTTAAACAATACATCTTACAACTCTTGCAGGAATTGCTGTAAAAAGCAAACAATTTTATAACTACAGAGTGGAATAATGAAATGACTGTTCATGGACTGTGGTATCTTAGATCAGAAGAAGTAAACACAACCTTAATTAAAGGTGATACTTTTGCATCTATACATGGCCATTAGAAGTGCAGAGAATGATAGAAATTTTCCCAAGAAAATTTCAGTGGAGTTTGCTGAATAGCAAAGTTCAGCTGACACATTTAAAAGGACTTTGAGTTGATGTTGAAGTGCTCTGGAATCATGGATTTTACAGTGTCTGATGCCCACAGACAGGTGCTTTTCAGACTATTTTTGGGATTCGAACAGGTGTTTTCACACTCTTTGGAACTCCCGCAGAATTTCCAGATGTGACTCAAATGTGGGTCTGAGATTTACTTCCTAGTCAAGAAAAGACAAATCCGAGAGCTTGTGAAAAACAGCTGCAGAAGAAATGGCATCAAGACAGCTCAGAGACAGATAAATACTACGAAACTTTTCAGGTTTCTGTTCTTTTGTACTCTTCTTTTTAACAACAACAAAAAAAGCTTTTATGAGCAGTCTTGGTGTATCACTAAATGCATTCATTTTAAACAAAAGACAAAACCAGGCTTGTGTTCAAACTCACTCTTTCATTTGCTTAATAAAGCTATCCTTTAGGAGTGGCTGGAGTGGAAGCAAACAGCTCTGGCATCTTTTAATCCAGTTTCTCCTGCTCTCTCCACCAAACAGCTGCCTCACATTATGAGCTGAGGAAGAAAAAGTAGTGTTTAGCCACACACTGTTTAATGAAGGTCTGAGGCTCATTGTTTTCTCTGTTGGAGGCTATCTCGTAGAAGGGTCGTGGTATTTAATTTGGAAAATACACCTACAGGGTGTAGGTAACTGGTAACTAGGTCTGGACTGGTCCCCTGCTGAGAACTCTGTGAGCTGCATTACAAAATAAAGTATGGGATTTTTCCTTGATTACGGGCAAGAAAATTTTGCCAGTACCATGACTTAGAAGTACTTCATTTTTCTCCAGATGAACATATTGGAAAGTCCGCATGGTAGATTAAGCTGAAGAGTTTGCAGCCTTTTCTGGCAAAAGGATGGCTTGGGAGATACTGGCTTTTCTAGGAAAGAAATATAATACATGACAGTTCTCTATAAACCCAAACATCAGTTAATTAGCAGTCCTATAAGGCAAGTTGCCACAGAGATCAGGTGATTTAGTCATTTTTAGAGAAAGGCTTTGTCACATATATGTCTGAAATCCTGAGTGTGGAGGTAGAAATGCAAACATAGAGTGACAGTCTTGAGGTAAAAAAAAGGAAAAAAAAAAAAAAAATTCCTGGAGCACAACCTGCTTGCCTGATATTCAGAGGGAAAATAAATGCTGCTGGACTCTTTTAACACCTGGAGAAACGCCGGTATAGCATGCACATGTCCATTTGATTTCTTCCATGGTGGGAAAATACAGTTTAAGAAGCAGAAAGACCTGTCTCTCCCCTGGCCCAGGAGCAGTAAAGTCTGGTGGCTGTTGCTTCCTACCACCCCGGTGGTCTGCTCCAGACCGTGGCCCCAGCCAGAGAGGGACAGCCCAGCTTCTTTAACCAGGAGTGGCCACTCAGGGTCTGAGGTTGGCTTATTTTTCTTTCTCTGTGGTAAGTAGGCGGGAAACCTCGCAGAAGGGTCACACTGTTAACATAAGGTAAAAGAAGGGGGCAAAAGGACTGAAAAATTGAGAACATGGAAGATAGACCAAATGCCTCAGCATTAAAAAGGGGAGAAAAAGTCTTCTGAATGTCATCATAAACTGAAAACAAAAAAAAAAGGCAGTCAATAGGAAATAGAGGTTTTTTCAGGGGCAAATTTGTAAAGGATTACATTACTATCCTGAATCTTTCACAAGTCATTTGGCACAATTGTTCGATTTTTTGTGTGGAGTCTGAGAAATTTTTTACTTCATGATGTCACCAGCTCTTTTCAGAAGCAGCTTTCCTGGAACTTCTGGTGGTCTTTGTAACAGAAACTGATATTTCACTCACCTCTTCAAGTACTGAATTTATTATTGTTTCCCTAGGACTGGAAATGGACTGCCCAATGTATGTGCCCCCACATCCCTTCACAAAAGCATTTGCAGTTGAACCTCATAGGTAAGAGAAAGGAGTAAAGAAGAAAAAGAAAGGAAGCAAAAGAGAACTTCAAGCAGCTCCTTGCCTGACAGGCCTATTATTTTGAGTTATAGATGGAAACAAACTAAAATGTAATTTCTCTGTCTCCTTATGAAGGGAAATAATTTTCTGACTTTTGAAGTTTTGACAGCAGGCACCAGTGAAGATGGCATGTCAGAGCAATGATTTCCTTAGCTCAAACTTCCTTGTCAAAGGCAGCATGTTATTTTTACTTATTTTCAATTTTTTATTCCATTGCAGCTGAATTTCTTTTCCTTAACTTTTTCTCCCTTCTTACTCTTTTTCTTCTCCATTTCTCCTGAGGTTTTTACATTTATTTCTAGCACCAAGCTGAATTTCTTCAGCTATGGTAGAATGGTACAATTCTCAATTCTGGCAGCATAATCTGCCTTGATGTTTGTTTGCAGTACTATGTGAGCAGGTGATGGAGTTTCTAAAAGCAGAGCTTCCTTGCTTCTTTGTTCTTTTAAGGCTCTTGGAGGCGGTTTTTGGGTAGAAGCAGCAGAATTTGAATTAATCTGGCAAGCAGTCACCCTCCTAACAAAAGGATTGCAATTAATTCCTGTTCCAAGCATGAAAGTGACTTTGAGAGAGAGGAAATGGCAGAAGCTGGGAAATGTGGGACCACTAAAATACATGGCACTGCAGGAAACCGTATCTTTATTAAACTATTATTCACCAGAGCTGTGAGGAGCAGTGGCCAGGATTTCCACGTCAGGGCAAGAACTGTGCCCCGCTCTTTGCTGGGAGTGAGAGGCTCAGCCCGCTCACCCGAGCCACCCGGTGGGTAGGAGAGATGAGGGGAAACACTCGCTGGGTGCAAACGTAGCCATGCCCCACATGGAAGGACATAGAAGCCGCTGGAGCACAAGGAGCCTTTCAAATTTCCCTTCCCAAACATTTCGCACGTTGGAGTCTCCTACTGGAGCTGGCAGGAAAAGGCTGGTCTAATCCTGCCATGCAGCTGGACACAGCTGTCCCTGACGCTTAAAGAGACGCCAGTGAAGTACGAAAACTGAAATGGGGCAAAAAGGCGCTTTCACCTCCAGACATCTCCAGCATACTCCATGCCAAAGTACAGCTTTCCATATCAGTTTTTATGTCTTCACTAAACAATCCCAAGTGTTTCTCTCCAGGTTTAGTTGATAAGTGCAGATGTTGTAATAACTATTTTGGAGACAACTCTGACTGGACCACCGTAGTACTGGAGAACAGCACAGAAGTTTTGCTGATTCTAACGATCTTGTTATAACTTGTTTTGCACTGCCTGCATCATTCACACAGGCAAAGAATTACGACCATGGAGAATGAGAATTATTACATAAAGGGGTAGGAAGGCAGATTTAAAAAATTGTCTTATGGTAATGGTTACATTTAAACTAACTTGTACACTCAAACCAACTTCTTAAGCTTTGCAATTATTAAAAAAAAAGGGGGGGGGGAAGGAAAATGACATCAGAAATTCGGATGTGTCAGGTTCCCACTGAGGCTGAAATCCTCTTTTCTGGAGGCAGGAGAGCTTCAGCTGCATCAGACATTTGTAGCTTTAAGGCTTTATAAAAAAAAATTGAAATGTATTCTTAAATAGGAGGGGCTGTGATACAGACCCCCTTTAAGGGCTTCAAAAATCAGAAGGGGCTTTCTTTTCTTATGTCTAGCACTGCATTTGTATTTGCAAGAGTAGATTTGCCTGGATTATGGTTCAGCTATGTCTGATAAAAATTCCTCAATCTGTATTCAGTGAACCATGGATCCATGCAGTACTGGGGAGTGGCCTGCGGAATGACTGCAAAAAATCTGACACACAGATTTCTACCAATGTAACAAAAATACCAGATGGCATAAAAACAAAATTCAAAATGTAGCCTAATTTGTATTATGAATGGACATCAACCAAAGGCACTGCTAAATTTTCCTGATTTTTTTTTTCTTTTCCAAAGGTGTGGTGGTTTTTGAATAAAAATGCTATGAAACATTGCTTAGAATACAGTTTACACTGCACATAAAGGACATAAACATTCAGTGCTCGGACTGAGAAACTAGAATGCTGTAATTCTGAAACTCAATCTTAAATAATAAACAGTGGCAGTAAAAACAAAGTAAAAAACCCCAAAACTTGCTGGAAGTCTCACAGCAAAAGAAAGGCTTATGTGACTCCATCTGAGACTGGGCATAGCTAGATAAAAAGCTGGCTGGTTTTGTTAATCTGCAAGTGGAAAAGGATGTGTTTTAATAGTTTCTTTACAAGGCTGCAAACATCCTTTAATGTAAGTAACTACGGCAAGGATTAGTAGAATCCAATTAGCCACAACAGGTGCATGTTAGAGATCTTTAAACCACAGAACACAACTAGGTCCTTCAGAGCAGCCAGCAAATTACCTGCTAATGAATGCTGTCAGGAAAGCCCAGCCAGCAGGAATGCCCTGGAATTGCTGGCATTGCCAAGGCTCTATCAGCAGGAAAATAAGGGCAGGTGTAAATGTTAAGATTGATGGAGGTTAATGAAGAAGCCAGCGGCAATGGACTAGATTGCCTTTTCTCCCAAGTAACCCCAGGGAATTCAGTGCAATTCCTGAAAAACATTCACTGGCAGCCTTGCCAGGAGAACCTGAGCTGGAACAGCTGATGCTGTTGTTCCCTGGAAAAAGCCTTGGGGATGGCAGGGATGAAGTCCTATTGCATCTCTTCCTAGGAGAGAATCGCATTTATGACATTTATGGGTGGGAATGAAGTAAGAGCTGGGTTCTGCATTTGGAAAGCATTTCTTCTCCATGGGGTGGGGATGTGGAGGGAAATTAGAACGGAATGTTGTTATCTTATGAAAACTCACAGTCTGCAACTTCTAATGTTTTCTCACCTGGAGGGAAGAAGAATGATGGAAAGCCAACAACGCGGCAGATTAGACAGGCTCTGGAGATTGCATGATACCATATTTCCATATCTTATTATTTTCATACAATTTTTTATGGTATTTGTTGTTCTAAAATTTCAGATTCTGGATTTTTGCACCAAGATAAAGATCTCA
The DNA here is from genome assembly GCA_025311575.1 of Elanoides forficatus. Classification (NCBI taxonomy): domain Eukaryota; kingdom Metazoa; phylum Chordata; class Aves; order Accipitriformes; family Accipitridae; genus Elanoides; species Elanoides forficatus. The sequence goes on along the minus strand of JAOBAS010000013.1, from coordinate 7,697,072 downwards.
GATCTTTTTAAACAACTAGTGTTTCAGTTTGTGAGACAAAATCTTGGGTATGTCCATCCAAATGGTTCTCACACTAAAAGACAGGTACAAAGAATCTAAAAAGTGTTTTAGAAATATGTCCTGATTTTTAAGCTACTCTCAGGACTCCTTAACAGGCCTAAATGATTTCAGTTTCTGGAAGCTGGCTATTATGAGCATGCCTACCTAGAGGTAAAAGGAAGGACATGATTTTAAGAGACAAATTTAAGTATGTCAAATGTGTCAAATATGTAAAATATGCCCATTTCCCATATCTTCTGATTCTCATGTAATATTCATCTTAAAAACAATGCTTTAGCTATGGCAGATTGAAAGTTTTGAGCCATATCTGATGCCAAAAGAGTTATCAAGATGCTTTGACTTCTTTTCTGCAGAGATTTTGCTTTTCTCAGTAGCAAGCACTGAAATAGAAATTGTTGAGGTATCAAAACTGCAGACTGCTCAAAATACTGTTTAAATGGATAACAACGGAAGTGTTCATACTGTCATATTTCACTGGATTCTGCAGTACATGGAGAAATTTGGGAAATAATCTGAAAGCCTTTTTGAGAGGATATCAACGCTTCTGTATGAATCATAGCATCATAGAATACTAGGTTGGAAGGGACCTCAGTGGAAAGAAAACTACTATAAGCTTCAGAGTTCTGGATATTGAAATGACCCAGGTCATCATTTGAAGATGCTCTTTAACCATTAACCTTGGCCATAAAGCACAGAGACTGGGATTTCTAAAATGGCTTTTTGAGCTCATTGAAATCAGTGGCAGAAGCCAATAGATTTCAATGAGGACAAGGAGGGGACCGCTGCTGAGTGTTTTTAAAAATCCAGCCTCCGCTCTTGTTTGAAGTAAATAAGTGTTGATTAATCTTAAACTTAACAGATTGATGAGCTGCAGGCAGTTTTATTAAAGACCAGGTGACCCGTTTCACTTCTGTGTAGAAAAGCCAATGTGAAGCGAAAATTTTTCAAGTGAAACTGATGCCAAGTATGTCATACTTGTTTGCTGCTTGATTAAGAGTACACAGAGCAATGGTTTTAACTCAAAAGAAAAGGAGGCATGAAAGGGTGACAAATGGGTTCTAATACAGAGATTAAAGATTCATATGGCTTTTTCATCCTGCTGGTGTTGAGCCATGCTTAGAGTGTTTGAGAAAGACGACTGAAGTGACTTCGTGTTCTGGATAATAGACTGATTAAATAACATTGTAAAGACCATTGAAGAATGCAAAGAGATTTTACTGCATAATGGACGGAAAAAGGCATTCCTTCTGAAATAGCAATGAGCCTGGTCTTTGCAAATCTTTACAAACTCCACTAAGCAGTGGGGAAAACTTTGCAAGGAAGGCATAAAGCTGTATGGGTCAAACTAGAGAGGCAACATAAGCAAGAGTAAAAATGGGATTGTGCTTGGGAGTGAAGACAACTAATACATCTCCACTTGCAGAAGCACCAAATGAGTTTAAGAATGTGAAAGTAATGTTCTGAAGACAAGGAAAAAAACCCCAAACCAAAGTCCTTTGGCTCTTCAAGTTAAGGATATCATCAATGTTGAGCCTTTTGTGCTGCAAACAAAATCTTCTTAGCCAAACTTGCTGATGACTACTGCAGAATGAAAACTAGATTTTCTCTCTGATAGAAAGTGCTAGTATTTCTACTGGGAAGAAGAAAGAAGATTAGGAAATGGTGAAACTTTCTGTTTGATATTTTCTACCAAAACAACACACTTAAGACATTCATGAAACAGAACAGTTCATGCTGTCATTTTGAGCTTAATATTATTCCCACCATCTTTCTAGGGTTTCTTTGAAAATGCTTCTCTTCTAGTAATTTCATCACTAATTTGCATCTTTCTTGCTGCCTTGTCTCCAGAAAAGTGTAATTCAGGTGGCCGTTGGAGACGGTATCTGTGCTGCTGCACCTGCAGCTGCGTGACTCGCAGGACATGCAGTACTGCTAGATCAGAGGCGAGACTGTGCTGCGTTTTCTAAGCCAGGGGCCAGTGGGAGTGCCAAAGTGCCCTGAGGAAATGCAGCATCAAAAGCAAATGTAGATCCACAGTCAAGTAGTTTAAAATTTATTATTTCATTTTATGTATTCTAATGAAAATATCAGAAAGTTTGAGCCGCACTAATGGTAAAAACAGCTAAGACAGAAAATTCCCGACCAACAATACTATCAAAACATTGTATGACTGAGACATTTGAGGATAGCAGATTGTTTCTACCAGTTGTGATTTAAATTTTTGTTACAGTGTTGTAATAGCCAAATCATCCTTATTTTCAGGTCCTGAGTGGTGTACTGTCCTTCTTTCCAATCACAGTACACAAATGTTCATCGGTTTAAATGGAGGTTTAGATCTGCTGCATGGAAGCTGTTTGGCAAAAACGTAGAGGTATTTGAGTGGGTCTTATTTGCACTAAAATTTCTGGATTTCTTCCAAAGTACAGATTTCCCCAATTTAAGCTAGTGGTGCCCCAGTAGATGCATCATAAAAGCTCAGCTGTGTTACTCCACTATAGCCAGATTTACTTGAGCAATTACATTGGCCCAATTCCTTTTTTAATAAACTCAAATGGAAAGGAAATAATTAGATCTGATAGCTATCATATAAGAGAGTATGCTGAGGGTGAAGTAATTAAACTGTAATTGTGGTAAATTATGTTTTTCATTAAAATTGTAAGAAGTCTGTTAAATGATTAGCTAAAATGTTTAGGGTCTTTGAAGTCCATTCAGCTTTTTGATTCTGCAGGCAAATCAGGGAGATTTACAATCTGTGAATGTTTGGATACTGCACTGTCTCATGTTATCAATACCAAATTGTTTCCCAGCTTGTTTGATTTTACCAAGTATTGTTCTTTGTTGATAGTGCTACAAAACGTGTAAGATACTTTTCCAAAAATGAAATGGAGTTGCCGTGAGGCACTCTGCAATCTAAAAACTATCTGTATATTTACAAACAATATGAGTAGCTCATTTACTGAGGGAGCAATATTTTTTTAATAAAGTTAACCCCTTTATTTTATCTGTCCTGCTTTCAGAACTATGTCCTGCAGAAGTGCTATTGCAAAGAGGTGTTTTCTAGGGAAATACATCTTTCTGCTTTGAGTGGGGATGATGCTACACTTCCAGTAACTCTGCAAGTGAGCCGTGACTGTGCCCCAGCCATACTGGTCACTGCAGAAGATGCCCAAATACCCCGATTTGTTTTTGTCTGCTTTGGTTCCCAAAACCACTGAATTCACAGTGTTTTCAGCTGACAGGCAAAGAGCCCAGGTTTTGTGTTTTTAACACATCCTTGGGAGCAGACCGATCATAGGCCCTCCTGGCCCAGTCTGCCTTGAAGAGCTGCAGAGCCATGGCAGTGCACAGACCACGTGGAAAGAAAGACGGAAATGCTTTAGACAAGCATTAGCCTTGGAAAAGAAGTAAAGATTCCCTCTGTCTTAAGGAGGACTTTCCAAAGAAATTGCAAACAGACATGTCTTAAGATAAGATGAAAGCAGCCCAAAATTACTGCAGCTGCGTGGTGTGGACATCCACGTAGACATTCACCCTCAGAACATCCTAGAGAGCTGCGAGACGAGCTATTGCACTCACAGGTGCCGCTTAGGGGAGGGTCAAGCCTAATGTACTTAAAGGTTAGGTGCAGGTTAAAGAAATGAAGAGATTTTCTGTTATTCAAAGTTCATGGACTAGTTAAGGGGCTGCATTTCTGTCTGAGATCCTGTGGTGTGGACTGCTTTACTGGAAACAGCTGGTCATGTGCCTTCTTTGGTCAGCTGGAAAAAAATCAAATAGCTAATGGGGTGCTGAACTGGGGGTACTCCAACGGTACATCTCTAGAGGTTCTTTATTTGACCTTTGAGCTATAGGCCTCATACCTTCTTCTGTATTCTTCTAGCAATAATTCTGCTTTATGCATCATGAAACAAATCACTACCTGAGGAATGGCAAAACTTCCAGATTTGTCTTTTAGAGAGTCAGTCTTTTAGAGACTATGTCTCTAAACCCACAATTTCATCACTAATTTGGATTTTCTAAGGTGGAAAAATGTATGGCATTGCAATCCTGTAAAAGCACCAGGCTTTGGGTTATAGGGAGCCTAGTTTTTCCCCTAAGCTTTTCAGAAAGTTAATTTCTTTGTGTGCAACCTCCTAAAAGCTGTATAAGGATGCTTTGGAGAAAGCCAAGCAGCCCAGTACCTTGCCAGGTACACGGTACCAAATTAGGTGGACTATTGGTCAGGAATGGTCATTCTGGGGGCCTGAGAATCAGAACTGATCTAGGGACAAAGCTTAATAAACACTGTAAATAACAGAAGAGGTTAGGGACCAGAGAGCACAGCTGGGGAAAACCCCAAGTAGGGAATTTAGGTGAAATTTCACCTTCTTTTTGCTTAAAAAGAAGTACTATGAAAAGAATACTGTGATGGTTAAAGACGTCCTGGATATTGGACGAGACAACTGAAATAATTGGATGCAAAGGTATTAAAGATCACAGTTCGCATGTATGCATTTCTGACTGAACTCATGAACAAGAATTATGAGGAGAAGAGGTGTAGCCAGGGATGACAGTGAGAGCAATGGGGAAATGTGGAGATATAACAGAGAAACTGAGCAGAAGGGCGTGACGGCAAAGACGACCATCTGCCCAGCAAGAGGACTGGAAAGATGGATCCCTGACAGGAGGAAGAGAAGGACCATGGAGAGACGTGACTGTGAGAGCAGGAGAACAAAGAGGAAGAGACTGGCTTACAGCAGGAAAACGGAGTAGAAGAATAAAGAGGTTTTAGTGGAGAAGGAAGAGGAGAAGTAGAAATAAATAAAAAAAAAAAAAATCACAGGAATGGTTATCAGGTCCATAACAAGGTTAATGTGATGAAAGAGGTAAGTGACAAGGCCCAAGGACAGAAAAAGTAACGTATTGGAGAGCAAAAGATAACAGAGGTAGAACGATCTGCCGGTAGATGGACAAGCAGAAGATAGGGACTGAACAGTCATATCCACAGTGGAAACTATTGCAAATCTGCGTGGGACAGATGATACTGTCATATTGCTGCTGGAGTGGTGCAAGGATGGCATGACCACCCTGAATAAAGTTTTTGAAGAACAGCAGATCTAGATCTTCAGTTAAAATTATCAAAACTGGAGAGAAAAAGGATCAAACCATGAGAAGTCCAGGCAGATGGACTAGATGATCGTTGTTGGTCCCTTCCAACTAACTGTTCTGTTCTATTCTATTGTATTCTATTCTAAATGAAGGACTACTAGGAAGGAGTCACAGAGGTTCTGAATAACCTAGGAGACGTTTATAAAATGAAGGAAGCTGATGCTGGATTCTGCCCAACTAATGAAATTTTTAGTGGTCAGGCTCTGGGATTACTTGTTTTAATGTTTATAGTAGTGAGTGTAAAGCAAAAAGCTGCGTTTAAACTTTCAGAAAGTGAAGTTAATGAATCAGCTTAATTATGTTTAGAAATATATGTAATGGAAAATATGTATATATATATATGTACGAATAGTAGTGACTGCAACAATTGTGATGATAAATGAATTAAAACTAGGGCTGATCCAAAATGGAAAAAGCTGTTGGTGAAATGTAAGATCCAGTATCATTCAGGAAGAACTGAATGAGAGAAAAAAGTCTGCCCTGTCAAGAGAGTATTTCACAGGCAAAGATGGCAGTTTACTTCAAGCTTCTGAAAGTTACATTTAATGTATTTGTACATATTCATTTATCCAAAAAATGTAGAATATTATTCTCCTTGTTAAACAAAAACATTAGATGATGATATTAACAATTCTCTTGGCAGTGTAGAGGTTTGAAGGGCAAATGAAAACATTTTTTTAGCACAACTAGGCCCGATTTTGGCAGGGAGAGATGAAAGAGTAGAAGTAAAACACAAGAAGTCTGATATTTACGGTGACAGCCTTTGCTCTTTGGGCCTGGCATCATTCTGCAGAAAGTTTAGAGTTGTGTTTCTCCCAGGTTTTTTAACTCTATTACGCTGCAATCAAAGATTTTTCAGACTACTAGCCCTCCTAATTCGAAAGCCACCATAAATGGGAGACAGAGAAATGGCAGTCTCACGTTCTGATAGTTCCCTCTGTCATTGCTCTTCCTTGGTAAAAAACAAAAATCTTTGATGATAAATAGTTTTAAGCAGTTGAAATTAAATCAAGCTCATTAAATCAGTATCTCACTGTGTGGTAACAGTCACAAATGCATTCCATTTGGAGAAGAAGTAATTTAAATATTAACAGGTATTATTTTATTGGGGTTTGTGTATACTGTATTACTGTCTAAAAATGGATTCTAATGCTCCTTTTTTTTTTTTCCAGGCACATCTGTAAAGCAGCACTAAAGCTTTAAAAAAAAAAAAAAACCAAACCAAAAAAACCCACCAGAAAATTGGAAGCATAGGGCAATGGAAAATTGGATTTTTTAGGTTTTCCCTGTACAGTAACTAGGATTTCATGCTAGGTCTGATGAATAATTCCATGGCTTTTAAACACATTTTTGGAAGATTTGCCACTCTGGAGAACCAGATACTGTGAACCAGGGGTCTTAAATTGATTTAAATGATTAGTTGAATCTTTTAAGTGGATTTAAAGAAACACTAACACAAAGTTTTCACATTTTTTGTATTGATGAAATGTTTAATAAGATTGTGCGCTATTGTTTTTTTTCAATTTTACAGGGTTTTTTTTTCCTGTTTTTATATGACATTTCAGTGACAAAACAACCCAATGTTACTAATTCAAGAATGCTTATAATCTTGTACAAGCAACAGAAAGGATCTTTCTGAATAATAGAGAAAAAAAAATTGGGTTTACGTCAGTGTCAAAATTCACCTTAACTTCAATAGTATTAGGATTTTACTGAATGAATCTAACTACCTATTTACTACATAGTTTGGTGTAGTCACTGAAAATTGGCACATTATTTTAATTTTTTGAAGAAGTGCTATTTCATTAAGATGGAATTCATGAAATGATCAGAATGTCTTCCTTTTCTAAATGCAATTAGTGTTTATATTTCTACAGCTGTAAAGCAAAAGTTTACTGCTGAGAAATACTACAGTAGATGTTTATTAGTTCTGGAGTAATTTTTATTAAATTGTGTGTTACTAATATTACCATTCTGCTGCTAGTGGTTAGTTCGTCTGTTTCCATTTCTAACTGCCAAAGCATTTTACATAGGAAGATTGCTTTCCATATTTCAGTTTTCTGAATGAAAAGACTCAGAGTCAGAAATGTGTCATGAATTCCAAATGGCCATACAAAGTGATGTGCAGTACGCAGGACCAGTGACTCTGAGTCCAAAACACTGTCAGTCCAAGTCTACACACAAAATACACTTCTAACACATATGAAAATTCAAGGGTTTTCATTGTATAGCAGGGGAAGACAAGATTTTCGTAGAATCATAGAATGGTTTGGGTCGGAAGGGACCTTAAAGATCATCTAGTTCCAACCCCCCGCCAAGGACAGGGACACCTTCCACCAGCCCAGGTTGCTCCAAGCCCCATCCAACCTGGCCTTGAACGCTGCCAGGGATGGGGCAG
>JAOBAS010000013.1:7672896-7683490 GCA_025311575.1 Elanoides forficatus | reverse complement strand
GGTGGCAAATAGGCAGCTTATCAGTACCATAGTACCATGAAGTTCCCATCTCTGCAGTGATTCACAGAGCCTGGCCACGGAGTCTTCACTCCACTCCACCCTCCATGCCGTTTTGCAGGCAATGTTGTCTAGGGAACCACTGTGGAATGGTTTCCTTGCATACCAGTTGCATTCCATCCTGAAAGCTTCTTCGTTGTTATACCTTTCTTTAATGTGTGAACAATACTGTACCTTTAATACAGGTTTAACTTCTAAATCACCTCCAGTAATTATTCCACAGCCTGGAGAAGAGAAGGCTTGGGTGGTCTTATCAATGTGGGGTATCCAGTGACAGGACAAGAGGCAATGGGCACAAATTGAAACGCAGGAGGTTCTGTCTAAACACACCAAAACATATTTTTACTGTGAAGGTGGTTGAACACTGGATCAACTTGCCCAGAGAGGTTGTGGATTCTCCATCCATGGAGACATTCAAAACTCAACTGGACATGGTTCTGGGCAACGTGCCATAGCTGAGCCTGGTTAAGCTGAGGGAGTGAACTAGTTGGCCTCAAGATGTCCCTTCCAACCTCAATGATTCTGTGATTCTGTGCTTTCTTTTGGATCTAAGTGTCTTAAATCATAATACAGTCCGATGGACACTTAAATGTCTTTAAATTGGAAAAAATACTTATTTTAACTCTGAAACTATCGGATCCTTAGTAGGAGTAGAGTTATGTATTTTACAAGTTGCTACCAACAATGAAAAGTTATGAGTAATAGCAACAATAGATTAATTATAACCTGTAAGAACAATCAATCCATTATGAAGCCTTGCCATGCTTCTACTTCATTATTCATCTGCTCCTCTCAGCTCAGGTACCATAGAGCTTTCACCAAGCTGCTGTAAGCAATATGTTGATGAGGATAAATAAAGAATAGATTGTAACAATAATGTGCAGTCCCAGTGCTTGCAGATTCTTTTAAACTTACTGAATTTCATTACAATAGTTTTTATTTTCAGGTGACAGAATTTTTTTAAGTGAATGGTGAATGTCTTGACTCAATAATTTAAAATAAAGTATTCTGTTAACCTAGTAAATCCATGCAGGAACTCCATTCATTCCTGGCCCTGTATGGTAGATAAATTGAACTTTGACTACTTCAAGTTTGTTTCCCAAATGGGGAGTGAGCCAGCAAAACACTGCTCACCCTCCCTTGCTTCTAAACTTGTAATAAGGCTCATTAGAAAACCAAAGATAATTTTAAAGCTTGCGTACTCTGATTTTTGGATTCCTGAGTTTATGTGTTCACGTCAACATGTTTTCAAAGGTTTGGGCCAGGGCACTCAAACTGGATCCATAAGGTTATAAGTCTTCTGAAGAAGATGATTAAATCATTTTCCTTCACTCAAAGAGCAGCACTACAACAGATCCTTCAACTTCTGCAGCTTGTTAATGATGCATCCAGGCCACTGGGATCCTCAGGGTCAGAGTTACTTATCACGGTACATCATTCCAGGGTCTGACCACTCAAGCTGCCTTATCCTCTGTCTTTCAGATCAGAAGTTTCATTAGGTTAATTTACATGGAAACATTAAATGGCATGAGGTTTCTGTATGTTTTTCATAAAATAAATTGTGATCACCAAGCTGTAATTTTCTATAACAAAGGTCTTTTGGGAGCCATCTGCTGCAAATATGTCCCTATCATAAGCATAATGCTTGAAAACACAACTCTGAGGAAGCTGCTTTGCACATACCTTTATTAACTGAAAGTACAATTACATGACTGACTTGTTTCCTCTGGAAATCATAATAAGTATCGAGTCGTACATGGTTCCTGGAAAACCGCTGACTGTGAATTCACCTCATTAAATCTGCCTGTATATTACTGTCTGGTGGATTTGGTCTGAACCACCCTGGCCATGTTAAAGACATTTTGCTGTAACTTACAGATATGCTTGGTGCTACAGAAGTGACTTTCATTAATTTGCCCTTTAAATGAACACTGTTATTTGTGGAGAAAAACAGAAAGCCACAATAAACTCACTGTTTATGTCAATGGGAAAATCCTTATTCCTTTCAAGAGGGTCAGTGTTTTTCCAATAGAGTGCATGGGATTGTTCTGAGCCTAAGATTTCCATTTGCTGTCAAACTGTGTTCTTCCCCTCTTCTTTGCACCTGGTATTCCACGAGCGAATGAGGAATTTCTCTTCTCATACAGATTATACATACGTTGCTCCCAATGTCGTTCCTCTGGGTCTCATCTAGCCTTTGCGAAATCAGTGATATTACTTGGGATGTGAGCTGGGGCAGCATGTATAAAAGGTTATGAAGCATTTTACAACCCTTTTGTCCAAGTACTGCTACACTAAAAATCAATGGTGTTGCTTTCTGTAACCATGTGAATTATTGACTGAAAACAAATGACAGCCACTGAAATCTAGGAAAACCTATTAAAATGTCATCAGTATCTTTTAACCTTTTTTTCACAGTAGATGGACTGCAGGAAGACCTTATGCACAAATATAATAGGAATTTTACTCCTTAGCTCTCCCATTTGTTTCCATTGACCTCTAATATGGTCATCATACTTGAATGAAAAACAGAAGATATTTATAGTAAACAAAAAAATACAGGTTTTTGGGCATTTGATGCAGGAAGGTTGGTTCATCATACAAAATTAGAGTTATTACAGCATCTTCACTGTCAGTGTTTAGGGGACCCTAAAGCCCTGCTTTAGTGTCATTGTTTAAGGAATGGAAGAGAAAAATTATTTTATATCATACTGGAAGCAAGAAAAAAGCAATACTGCTTAGTTTGTATAGAAGGCCTTTCCTGAGATTTCTATCTAAATGCAGATTTTCAGTTTTCAGCTCTGTACAATCTACACAAGAAATCCCTCAAGACAAAGATGCTGAGAAGAAATGAATATTTAAATGGAAAGGTTTTTTCCTAGAAGGAAGACAAATTTCTCAAGTATGTTTTGTGTCACTTTAGCAATGAGTTGAGCTTTCTTTGTCTCCCTGAAACACTGAAAATGTGCAAAACATGAAACTGAGGGGGAAAAAAGGCAAGCCTAGGACAGTGTTTGGAATGTGATCCTTCGTCCTTCTTGTTTGGTCTGCTTCTGCAAGCACAAAAGCAGGGAGGTCCTTCCAGCATTTAAACAAGACAGACTCATTTTCCAGCCCTGAGGTTAGTATTTCTTCCAGCTGCTGGGTAGGTAGTATTAATAACTCTGTTTAAATTGCTCTCCATTTGCATAAAGATTTGGGGGGTAGTTTTACTTACTACAAGAGGAAAAACGATATTCTCACTGCAGAAGGCAATCCATACCCTAATGAAGAAATTAAGAAAACAGCCTGGCAATTTAGATGGTAAGGGGAGATTTCTGATTGACAGTGCTGTCAGACTCTTGACAGCGACATACGAAAACAGTCATGGCAGCCCACTTCATCGCAGGAGGACTGTGAGGTGGTCAGACTTGTTCCATTTCTTGTGGATCACTGTGTACGGGAGAAAACTCAAATTACTCAAATTCTGTCAGGTGGTCAATCAATATCAACATTTTATTTCTGATTGCTCTCCTTTGAAGATATTTGTTTCTACTCATCTAGTTGACATGGAAGTTATTCTTTACTGTGACACCAAAGAGATGAAAGTGGTAGAAGGCCCTCAAGATAAGATTGGGTAGCTCAGGGAGGAGGCAGCTGCAAGCTGGAGGGCTTAGAATGATACAAACAGAGAAGTGGTTGAATTCCTTGGGATAAGCACTTGGCATAAGGATCTTGAAAATGAGACTAAAATCTCCATCATCAGTGCCCACATCTCCAGTAACGTTGCTTTCAGATACTGTAGGCAGGTACTGAACAATACAGTAGAAGGCAAGGCAAGATGCAAGAAGGGATCTGTGAAGCTTCATCATCAGCTGACATGTAAAACCACGTGAGTGGCACATAGTAAGCCACTTGTAGGGTACAGGGGAGCCAAGCACGAGGAATAAGTTTCCAAAATAGTGGACTTGACACAGTGTTCAAGATGTCTGGATTTCTGCTTTACATCAGACTTTAGTGAAAGGAGGCTTCCTCCAAGAAAAAAAAAAAAAAAGCCATTGGCTAAGTAGAGCATTGTTTTACTGCTGTGGTGGGTTGACCCTGCCTGGATGTCAGGTGCCCACCAAAGCTGCTTTATTTTAGGATTTCCTACAACAGTGCCATAAAATGATTGCAGCCCCACGGAAGAGCTGGTCAGTTGGCTGTTGTCTGGTGCCAAGGCCTGGGATCTGGTCAGCGTCTCAGACAGGTCTTGTTGAAACAGCCAAGAGCAGCTCCACATCCTGCGTGAACCCAGAGCTCTAACCTGGAGGAGGGACCTCTGCCGAACAGGTATGGTAATGGGAAGATGAAAGTACCACCTGGGAAGATGAAAGTACCACCTAAGTTCCGCTTTGCTTGCAAAGGTGGAATGTTCTTTCTTGAAAACACAGCAAATTACTCAGAGGTAAAGTAATTCAGTGAGATGTGCAGTACTGAGATGCACAGATGGTGCAAAATGATGGCTAGAGCTATTACCACTCTTCTGTAATTTATTTTTGTGTTTGCAACTCTAGTTTTATCTCTCTGTATTTGAGAACCCAGAGAACACAAACAATGACTATTAAAAGCTTAAGGTGAGACACTAGGTTATTATTTCCTCTGAGCTTCTTAAATTTAATTTCCAAGCTAAAATCAGATTTATTGTTTTGAAGTGAAGGCGAGATGTTTAAAATTTTCTATGCGAAATCTGTAAGCATTGCTTTCATATATCCTAAATGGTTCATAAGAACTTAATTCTCAGAATATTTTTTCCTTCTGTTTAAAGTACACCCAGCCTCAGTTTACCTGAAAGATGAGCAGTTCCTCATAGTTTTGCAGTGTTTTCTTGTTTGCTACTGATGCCTTTGCTTTGGATACTGGGCTGAGAACAATGACAAAACCTTCTTTCAGGTAATACCATTGCATTTCTCAGTCCTACAAGTACCCGTTTTTTTTGGACTAAGGGAAGGCACAAAATGAGAAGTGACAAAAATGGAGTCCCTGAGACAGAATAAGATGCAGCTCTCTCCTTTAACACGTGGCATCAGTAGTATTACTGATTACATGGCCATTTTCTCTGAACAGAGTCCAGTTTTAAAAATTCAATGATACAACAACCTTAATGTAGAAATACATATATCTTTCCCTTTATCTTAGAAAAGATTAATTTTCCATGTTGATTCTATATCTATTATAACTAGCATTCAATTGTCAATAAAAGCTGTGGCAGCAGTAATTAAAATGTTACATGTATTTCTGTTATGAAAATTGGATCCATATTGGTATATGATGTGTCACGTGTGGTAGCTGTTAGTGAGTGCTTTCTTTCTACATTGTGGTCATTGCACATATTCCTAAACTACTCACTTTTGCCTATAAGCAGGATATTTGCAAAGAAATACTTGAAGACTCCATAAGGTAAATAAACAGACACATGACCAACAAGTGATCTTTTGCTAGTATCAAATAAAAAAAGAATATGAAAACAAAATTTACATTTTTAAAAAATGCAATGCATGCAAGTAATAGCATATGAAATATCATAGAGTATAAAAATTGGGAAAGAATTACCAAGCAGTGAAAGCATATTAGCACGGTTCCTGTGTAAAAAAATGTTTAAAATAGCAGATAGCTGCAGAATTAAATGAAGTCACAGTAAACAGGTCACTGTGTTTTTCCTCTTAAAGACAGACTTCCTTTAAAAAGCCCCTTTTCTTTCCAACAAAAAACCTGTGCAATATATTGAGTAATAAGACACGCGTACCATGACTCAAGGCTCCACCAGCCAGCCTGTCCTGCACTTCACGTTGCTCTAAGGATAGGTGACTGACCTCAATAACGTCTGTGTGCCTCAAGACTGTGGGTTGGACCCAAGCAGCAAAACACCTAACATTTTGCTGCAGGGCTGATAATTGCCATACTTCCCATTTTTTGATAGCTGTAGCCCCAGGTAACGTGTGGAACCATGAAATTAAACAGATATAGCCCACATAAGTTCATTGTAACTACAAGTTTTAGGTGGCCAGTCAGTTAAAGGTGATTACACCGTTCAGCAAGTAGTGCAAGACTGCACCAAATTTCTGTAGCTACTGTTTGACAGCAGAGCTCTGCAAAAGACAGTTAGTCAGCCTTATGATGCAAACTATATATTTAAACATTTTAGTTTTGTGCAAAAATCAAGACAAGCAGGTCTTTCATCAATCATCTTTTAAAATTACCCTTTGTTTTCTTTTGAAGTAAGTATTCTATTTGTCTTGCAAATGTATCCTTGCTAAATGAGAACCTTTCTCAAACTGACAAAAAAAAAAAAATCTTAAAGAAGAGCACAACGGTATCAAAGGCTGAAAATCAATATTCATCTTCTGAGTCTGTGAGCAACAAGAAAGAGTCAGGGGAGCAACTTTGCCTATGGTCTTCAGATTACTACATCGTGTTGAGAAACTCAGATTTCAATCATCTCATTGACATACTGGTTGCAAATGTAACAAGATTTATCGTGGAAAGGTTGTTGTTACCTTTTTTTGGTGGTGTGATTTCTGAATACCGTGGTTGTAAGGCTAGAAATCTGTTTGATTTGTTTTTTTCTTGAGGCCTTGCTTTGCCAGAATTAAGAGGGAAAGAGCTAAAATACAGAAAAAACAAAGCAATCTTTTGGTGGTGCACATGTTAACACTTCAACAGAATACTTTGATCTTTTCTTCTTTTCAGTATGTTGTTGAGGCTTGGAAAGTATACAGGTACATTGCTCTTAAAAATTTGGCTACAGAGAAGGGCACTTCTACCCTGTTACTTTTCAATGGATTAGTAGAAGTAGCATGCACTTAAAACAAGCTGTCTGAAAGTATCCATTTAATGACTAAAACAAGGAGAGAGTGAAAATCATGTGTTCTCTAACTTAAGGAATCATCAGGTACTGCTTAAAAAGCATTAAGCTGGAAGTTCCCAGTTTGTAGCTGTCATATTAATACCTCACGCTGAATATTTATTAAATATATATATATGAGTAAGAAGACAATACAGGATGCACCCCTGAACACTTAAGTCGCAATGACTCAATGCTTGCAAAGAGGCAGGAATATGATGTCTATATACTTATGGTGGATATCACATACATAAGAAGTTTCAACGTAAGATGAACACTATTTGGCACATTTGTGTTATGAAGCTGTCTTTAGTTACTCTAAACCACTCAGATTTTCCTCATCTTAATCCTCTCTCACTGCACAGACTTCACTGTTAAAAAAAATATTTGAAAAAATTGAGCTCTGAGCATCTGAAAATCATCTCTTAAAGGATCTAGGCTGTGCCACTGTTAGCTGTCAGATGTTTCCAGATCCATTTGTAACTGTTCCACCAGGGTTTCTGTGGAGAGATTGAAGCCAGTGATTTAGAAGCCTGATAAAAATGCAGTCTTCAAAAACCTTCTGCTCTTCCTAGTTATGGAGTTTCCCAGTATTTGACATCTTAATGCCTGAGCACCTTCATTTCACACCTGTACATGCACAAATTACCATAAATTTTGAACAACTTGAAATCAGCCTTTACACTTTAGCCGGCCGTGGGTCCAAGAGAGTGGGTGCTCTTTCCCTGAAGGCGGTGGACTGTCAGGCTCCCTCGTGTCCATGTCCCGGAGCGAGCCTTGCAGCAGTCACCACAGCAGTCACGCTGTCCCGTGAAACAGTGGCTCCTGCTGCCTTTGTCACTCCTCCACGTGGTAGCTCAATGGGAGAGCTCATGTCTGTACTGCAGGGATTCATAGCCACGCTTGCCTCCCTTGGGGGGAATGTCCTCACCCACTCCTGGGCTCTCTGCACCAGACCCCTGCCTGACCCTCATGCTCTCGCCCTCCTTTCCATCAGCAAGTTCTGCCCAGAAGAAATCAGACTTCATACCAGAAGCATGAAACAAGAATGGGACAAGGTTATAGATAGTGCTTCCGCTAACTAAGGAGGAGAGCAGACCTGTGAAGTCTTAGCAGAAGCAGCTGTCTCTGCAAGCACCGAGTAACACATTGAGGTCCCAAAGCAGAGCAGGATTTAAGACACACTATTGCATCCAGCATTTCCCACTTGATTAACTGGGATGCAGCAGCGCCTTCTAACAAGGCTGTGCTTTCTGCTGTGTGTGCCTGGCCAGGCAGAGGGAGAGCATAGGCAGCCTGCTAGGATGTTATGATGCCAGCATTCGAATGTGATATTGCAGCCAAAGACAGCAACAGCAAAAATGCCGTTGTTTATCTGAGCATAGCTTTGACCATGAACAGTACTAGTAATGGTAAAAATAAGACCAAGGTAGTGTTTGTTTTGTTTTATTTGTTTGTTTCTTTGTTTTTTAAAAGAGCAGTTTTTTACTTATTATTTACCTAAGATCCAGCAACGAGTGACAGAACCATTCTCTAACAGATAGCCACACATAGTGTCAGAGAGAAATATGTGGAACTGGGATTGTGGCATGAGTATTTTACAGAGATGCTTACATTGAAGTGTTAAAGTTCATGTTTCACATTAGGACATTCTCGGAATGATATTATCTTCTGCTACTAGAAAGAATAACATAACCTCCATTGCAAAGGGGCATTTTGATGTATTCTAAGACATCACAGGAAAAGAATGATAGGAATTCTCACCTACTACTTGGGTGTCCAAAAGTATAATATAAGGATCATAGAAATTAGCTATAGAAGGAGTACTGATGACTAGCACCACACAACTTAAACACTTGTTTTGTTCTTCCCGTGTTCTTCCCAGGTTCCTTATATCAATAACTTCCAGTGCTGTAACACTAGCATGCAGCTGTCCAAAAATCAATGAATGTACTCATTCCAGTGTGCTAAGGTATAGAAACTGTCCTTTATTTATGACAGAGCATTTAAACATTACACCCAGTCTCTGTAGCACAACAGATAATTTCTGCATGAGATTCCTCTTCAAAATTGGGTGTCATGCTGAAATATCAGTAGAGCAATAAGTATGACCTTTGTAGCATATCAACATTTGTTTCATGAAAGACCCACCCAGCAGCAGATGGCATTTGGATATAAACAGATTTTGAAGTAAAATGCTTTTGCTTACTCTGATATACTTAATATATGTAAAGCAATTTTCTTGAGGCAGCACTGTACGGTTCGGAACAACTTGATATTTCAGAAATTTCCAAGCGGTAAGTCTCAAATAGCTCCCTCTTATTCATAAGAGGCTGGGTCTTCACAGAAACCTTGCAGACATCCTGAGCCACATGGTACAAGGAAAGAGAGACAGCTGGAGGCTTCAATGAGTGGTGGCTGGATACTCCCAAGATGGGGAAAGCTGGAGATTCGTGACTTCTGACGGCAGGAGCAATGCTTCTTCTCTGCCCTCAAATTTGAATTTGACACTACCAAGGAGCACATGGAGCAAATCAAGAGTGCCTACAGAGAGTTCTGGGGGAAAAGTGAGATGCAAGGACTCAGGTGATGATGTCCTCCTTAATCCTTCAGGTCAAGGGGAAAGGCTCAAGTGGGAGTGGATGTACCTTGCAAGTTAACAGCTGGCAGCATGGCTAGTGTTGCAGGCAGTGCCTTACCTTTTATGACCATGGTATCTCTCTTTTTTATTTGGGTAACTGGTAGATGGGATCCCAAGGAGTGTAGCTCCGAAGCTCAAAGGACCTCAGGAACTGAAATGCATCCTTTGCCAAAGCACAAGAATGGTCCATCCTGATACTCAGAAAACTGAGTGGGCATATCAGGAGACCAGCTTGGCTAAAGAAAGTACTTGTGACAATGCTCCAAGGTGAAAAGAGAAAGTGAAGGGGAAAAATAAAAGAAAAATATAAAAAGTATGAAAGAAGTGAAAGTGAGAACAGGCTACAAAGGTAGAATATTGCCCAGGCATGATGGGATGGTATCTGGAAAACTGGCAAGGGCAACAAGAGCTTCCACCACTACCTCAGCAGGAAAAGAATAAACAAACAAACAATGTGGACCAGCTGTTGAATGGGACAGATGATTTAGTGACAGCAAATGCAGAAAAGGGCTTTGTCATATTCAATGCCTTTGCCTCAGTTTTCAACAACAAGGTCTCCTACACTTTTGTGCTTAGGAACAGGGTTCAAAGGGGAGATGATTTTCATTTTACTAAGGATAAGTCATGCTGACCAATGTCACTGACTTCTATCATAAAATGACTGGATCTGTGGATGAGAGAAGGGCAGTGTATTGGCTTTGTGTGGCAAGGTTTTGGTAGTGAGGTGGGGGTTACAGGGGTGGCTTCTGTGAGAAGCTGCTGGAAGCTTCCCCTGTGTCTGACAGAGCTGATACCAGCTGGCTCTAAGTCAGACCTGCCACCGGCCAAGGCCGAGCCCATCAGCGACAGTGGTAACGCCTCTGTGATAACATTTTTAAGAAGGAAAAAGAAAAGTTGTTGGGACAGACAGAAGTGGCAGCCAGAGAGAGAGGGAGAACATGTAAGAGAAACAACCACGCAGCCCCCCAGGTGAGTGCAGAAGGAGGGGAGGAGATGCTCCAGGTGCCGGAGCAGAGATTCCCCTGCAGCCCGTG
>JAOBAS010000013.1:7647397-7658757 GCA_025311575.1 Elanoides forficatus | reverse complement strand
TCGGCGGGTGGTGAGCAATTGCACTGTGCATCATTTGTACATTCCAATCCTTTTATTATTACTGTTATCATTTTATTGGTGTTATCATTATAATTATTAATTTCTTCTTTTCTGTTCTGTTAAACTGTTCTTATCTCAACCCACGAGTTTTACTTCTTTTCCTGATTTCCTCCCCCATCGCACTGGGTGGGGGGAAGTGAGTGAGCAGCTGTGTGGTGCTTGGTTGCTGACTGGGGTTAAACCATGGCAGGAGTTTTTTCTGTTTAGTTTTGTTTGCCTTTGAGAAAAGTCATACTAGTGTATATATTATATGATAGTTCAGAGACATAAATAAAATAATCTGGTTTGATAAATAAAACACAATATATGAGAAAAAATTCAATATGTCATTATTAAAAACAATCCATGGAAAAAAGTCAGATATGTTACTCAAATATTTTTTCTCCACAACAGTATACCGACTCCTTTAGTCATTAAATTGTATCTATTTCTTCTTAATCCAGTAAGAAACACTAGACTCTTCATTTAAACTTCCAATTCTTCTAGTTATTGCTACATACAAAATCCATTTTTCTCTTATGTCAAAAGAAACCATCCATCTCTCCAACAGTAAAAAAAAAAAAAAAAAAAAAGGGGGCAATGTAATTACAAAGACCACTGGAAGGATTTATTTTGGCACAGCTTTTTTTCAGACTTCTATTTCTGAGGACACACTGGAAAATAAAATTAGTAAAGTCAGCATAAATAGACTTGGTAAATAATTTGTCTACGAGCACTCATGTCCAGCTCAGATTAAATCAACAGAGTCAGAGCAGAGACAAATTGTCCATGTCCACCTGGGTCTGGGGGAGATATCATAGAACCTGATGCTGCTGTTTTCTGAGCCTAAAACATCTCTTAAACTATCTTTTACTTCCCACTTAAAAAGAGAACTCTAGAAACCCGAATGACTAAAGTTCTTGTGTGCAACCACTAAAGCATTACAGTGATTATTTAAAGCAGTTGTAGAACTGTGGCATTTTCTCTTCATCTGTCAGGTAACCATGCTTCCGCATTTCACAGAGAGTGAGCAACAGGACAGACTTATGAGGTACAAAGGAAGAAAAAGCCTATTCTTATACATCTTCACTGTAATTGTACTGACATTTATTTTAGTTGGTGTAGAGCTAAAGCCAGACAGAGTCTTCTACCTGCAGCCGAAGAAGGCCTTGGGGTAGGAGAGGAGGTGAAGTCAGAGCATCTCTGCCTCTTCTACCACGCAGCAAGGACTCCTTGGGGTGGGGTGGGTGACTTACCATTTGTGCCACGTAAAAGTCCTGGCCACATTCTGCATTAGCCAGCAAATCGCCATCCATGCTGATCTGGCCTTGATCCAGGAGATGCTGTACCCATTGCAGGCACAGGTAATGGGTTCGCTGCCTGTGACATGACTGCATTTTCTGCTGCCACCAGTAGAGTAATATAGCACAGGACTTTGTGAAGCTGGAGACCTTCACTTGGGTCTACGGCTGCAGTGAAGAAAGAAGGAGGAAGTACAATGTAAAGGAAGGGAAGGAGGAAAAAAAGAAAGAAAATGGGCCTGAACCAGATATGCCTCCATCCATGAAGATGTAGTGGTACAGCCAACACAAAGCAGCAGCAACTGGCTTCTTGGGAGGCTGTTAACTTGTATTCTTGCTCCTACCATGATGCTTTGATCAATGAATCACAAAGCAAAGGTCATGCACCCAAAGTTGTTCTCTTCTCTTCTCTTTCTCTTTCTCACGATATGTGTTTTATACATGTATACAACCTAAACACACGGACGAAACAGCAGTTATCACGAACTAGTTGTCTTCAACTCCTAGTGTGTGGGCTGCAAAGAGAAGGAGCCACAAAGAAAATAAAAAGTCCCACAGAGAGAAGTTAAGACATGGAGAAAAAAAAGATTTAAAGGTTGACAAAGGAGTGCACTATCAAAAGCTGGGATAGTCTCAACATCCTACTTAGTGCAAAGTTTCTTCCAAGACCTATCTTTCTTTCAGAAGTCACAAATTCTTCCCACTTTTCATAACAGAGATCCTCACTTAGCTCTTCAGCAGTGGCAGGAACCTCAGGAAAGAGGCCAGGAAACCTGGGCTACAGCAGGACATTTCCCAGGCAGGTGTAAGTTGAAAAAAAATTTTTGCTACACAAATGTGTCCTTTCTCTTTCAGGAAGCCATGCTGAAGGTTAAGGAAGTGCCAAAAATTGAACTCTGGCTGCAATATTCCTTCATCCAGTCTAGGTAGCCACCCCGTGATTTGGCTCACATATTTATACAGTCATAATTTTGTAATATATTCTAGAGATTTATCCCATATCTGCAGAGAGTGTGTGTATGTGAATCTGTGAATTACTTCTAAGGAGTAAAATAACTAAGAAAGATAAGTCTGTTATCAGTAGTCTTATGTCCATTACATGTTCATATTTCCTTGAGGAAGGTGTTAAGGATCTATAATCAAAAAGAGGGTAGAAGCTGCAAGGCTCTAGCACTTTTTAGCACTTCTGTAAATGTTGTAATGCATCTCTTTGTGGCTCCCTGGGCTGCAAACCTGTGCCCTAAGCCAAATGAGCAGCAGTGTGTACTCACTATTCCACCAAGGTTTAGCAAAAGGTTTCTGTGTCAAATCTGTGTCACGTGGTTAATTTTCAAGTAAGGAGGATGGATAACGTACAAATAATGATCTACAAAATCATATGAGGTGAGCTACATCTCATTTTGCACCTACTTTTGTTGAATGAAATATTTTTAAAATACTTCAATGTCCTCTATCCTTACTGATAGAACTACCTGAAAATGTGTTTTGCTTATTGTTCATTAAACCTAATCAACATGAACTCACGATCTTCCAACTGCAAAGAGGTTGTAGTGATTAAAATAGAAATCTTGCAAAATGTTTTTAAAAAAAAGGTGAAATATCATAATTTTTATTAGATTGATGACCTATTGTTATCATATTTTGAACTGAAACATTGACAAAAACATATGTCATTTTTCATTTGATGACTTCTGTAACTTGGCATGCATTTACTGTTTTTTTCATTCCTCAATTTCTAAATCACTAAGAGAATACAATATTTTGGTGTTAGTCTTAACCTGTCACACTTTAAAATGTTCAGTCAAGCAGTCTGATAGAGTGTTTTAAGAGACAAATAGAAGTATATATTTCTCCTATTTAAATGTTATAAAAGTGATTAGTGTGGCTATTTCTTATCCACTAAAAATTACTTCAAGTCACTGTCATTTCACTTTTCTGAGAACATATTTGCTGGATAAACATCAGACAGTCTTCTTTCTCTATGCTTTCTTTACATGTTACCAGGTTTTATCTGAGCATTTTTTATCTTAGTTTCAGTTGTTTGAAGCAGGGTTCTTTTTCAAGGCAGAAGGCAAATACATGTTGTATGAAGAGTTCTTAAAAAGTTAGATGATAGTAGATGGAAGTTTTCAATAAAGGTCTAAAGGGATTTTTGATAATGAATGATTGAGAAAGAATACATTGAGCTTTCTCTTGCGGAATAATTAATTGTTTGGGAAGTATTTAATGAAATATTTTTTACCCACTTTCACCGTAACATGAATCATAAAACTCTGAAACATGAATTTGGTTTTCTGGACTGTTATCTATGTGAAAAAACTGGCATACTTAAGAAGCTGTAGTAATTATAAATATGAATGTAATGCACAAGGTATAAATCACTATTACAGTCACCCTGAGTAACTAAATCTGTTACGCATGGGAATATGGAGAAAGCACCCTGCTGCTGAATTTCTCCAGTGCACTGACTTTAAACACTGCCATCAGAGGCTGGCTATTGACACTTGATTTTAGTCCTAGCATTAAAATACAATTTTTCTTGCAGCTTTGAAGAAGCTTTCCTAGGTAAAACAACTCATTTATTCTTACAACTCTATCATTGTCTCTCTTATCCTTAACACAATCTTTTCTCTGTGTTATCTCCCTTCCAGAGATATTTCTAAGTTTCGCTAAGGACTGTACTTTATTTTGGTTACTTATCTGGCATATGTACATATGAAATGCCATACTAAGTAATATCCAGCAAGCCACACTGTTCAAGTCAAAACATGAGCAGGTATCCCATGACTGGATTTAAAAGCTACTGATATTACAGAACAAGACTTGGGGTGGACAGGAAAGGAAGAACTTCTGCAAAAAGCTCCAAGCTTTTTTTCAGCATGCTGTTCATCAGAGACCAAACGCAGTGTTTTATGTACCTGAGAAACCCGGGAAGAAGCATTGCGAGAGGTGTCCCAGTCCTTGACAGGGCTTTTCTTTCATTGCTTTTGTCTGAGACCAATTCTGGGAAAGTTCATGATAGCTTTCTGAGAAACATATTGCAATTTTCTCTCCTACAGAGACCTTCAGCCAAAAAGCCTCTGTAAAGTACTCCACTAATTAGGGATTCAGGAACTTTCAGCAAGATCTATTGAATTTTCCCAAGCAAAGTATCCTGTATGTGCATTAAGTCCATAAACATCACTGAGAGAAAAATGTTTGGCAACACTTCAAAAGTTCATCAATACTCCCTATCATATGAGATTTTCAAGTTCTATGTAACATATTCTTTATGATCATTTTTATCTTTATATTTACCTACTCTTTTAACAGGTGGTATGAAAAACTAGTTTCAAAACATGTAACATCAATAATATCTTGACTACACAGATAGAAAAAAGAGTAAGGTGAGCTAGTCTAGTCAGTAAATGAAAACAAAAGATCCTAATAATCTCACATTTGATATTTATTAATGCATTAAAAAATTCAAAGGTCTAGTTCAGATAAGACCTCATTCCACTGTGTTCTTCCTTGACCTTTTCATTTGTACATAAAAATTATTTTCCCCGCATCTTCCAATATTTACCATGGTCACTAAGATAACATTCAGTGAAGGTCTTACAGACCTTTGCCCTGACAGTGGTAAGAAGCCTCGTTTTCTCTTGTTCCCCATAAACACAGATATCTATGTCACTGTTATAGTAAAGCAAAAGGCAAAAGTGCTGCTCCCACAAATTACTTCCCCATTAATTTCCAGGCTTTTTCAGCGGTGGTGAGAAAAGTAATGAAATTTATAACTAAATTTATAACTAAATGTATAACTAAAACTGTTTCCCTCAACAAATCTGAGCTTTTCACAACTTCCCTCAGCTTCAGGAAAGCAGATGGTGGACACCCAATAGACATTATAGCTGACATAGGTATTGTAACTTCACTTCAGAAAATAACTTTTCAGCATAATGTGGTTTCCAGCATTACCACTCACAAGTGTCTTGTAAGTATTTATTTTCAGACACCAGGTAAAGACTGTTCCTTCTGCAAAAAAGTATGACTTAGAAGCCAGTAGGCAGAGACACAAGACACATTAGCAGGAGAAAACAGATGTAATGGAAGTAAACAAATGAAAATAAATTAAATGAAGGATTAAATTTAAATTAATTTTTTCTTCCTTGAAAAGTATGTTTGAGAGGAGACACCTGTTGCCAAACACATGTTCATGTTTGTGGACCTGTGCCAGACAAGTCTGGCAAACTCATTTTGAGAAACCTTGGTGGGCCCATCTAATGGCATCAGATTTTTACCTTAGAGCCTGAGCCAGCTCCCACAACATGGCAACTACATTCAGGAGGAGATGAACTGATCCTCTAGACTGTACTGGAACAGAACATAGTCCTAAAGCCGATAATGTTTTAAGGCAACTGTAGCATGCCCCAGAGTAAGGTAATGCAGTGTGATATAACGGTTATTCAAAACCATTTATGCTGTTAGGTCTGTCTATGATGTACATCTTTGTAACTCAGTTAGTTAAACATAAGCAAGCTTTTTAATCAGAATCAAAAAGAACATGTTTCTCTGTACAACCAATCATCTTTACAAGTTTTAGGAAGATAGCCTAGCCTAACACATTGGCATTATTCAGATGAAAATTAATGCAGTGGAGAAAGTGCATTTTTCAATCCCTCTCTTAAAAGCAGATCACCTACTTTTACTCCCATTTTCCTCAAAATTCACCAGATAAAGTCTGTGAATGTCAAAGAAAGTGAAAAATTTTCCGCTCTTCACCTAACAGGCTTCTCTTTGAAAAAGAAATTTAGAGGTGTGCTAGATTTTGAGTGCAGGGAATCAGGAAGCTGGTATGAAGACATAAAACAGAATGCCTTTCCAAAAGATCAAGCACACATCATTGGGTTTGATGTGGGAAATACTGTATGAAGTTCTATAGCTTGTGTTTTGCCATAAGTCACACCAGATGATCATGAGGGTCCCTTCTATACCCAAACAACTGTGGATTTATTGTCACTATAACAAGGGCTCTTCACACTACTCAGGCAGTGTAAAGTGCCTTTAAAGTGTGCATAAATTACATTTACTTTCACTTAAAGGACACTTTATCTTGCCACAACTGTGTTAAAGACCTGTGAATTATGTTAAAACCAGCCCCTTAAATATTCTAGTTCTAGGTTCATAAATTTTAGGTCCAAGAGGGACAGATAATGTTCCCAGTCCAACATCCTACAAAATACAGATCACAGAATTTAATTCTAAGAACTCCTCCTTCAGCTTTGATTAGGTAAATCATTTATACTTCAAAGACACATCCCAGGTTGAGACTTATTGAGACCAAGTGAGCTTATCATACTTCTCATGGAGTTGTTGCAACAGCTACCTGCGCACACACCCAAACCTCAATTTCGAACTGAATTTATCCAGTGTCCATTCATAACCAGAGAATTTTATTATACATTGTCTGCTTTTTACCATCAAAAATCTCTCTGTGCAGATAACTACTGAGTGCCTTCTTAACTTTCTTTTTTGTAAGTTAAATAGATTGTGCCACTTTAGGGTCTTGATACAGTGCAAGTTTCCAAGGCCTTGAATAATTTTTTTTAAACGCTTCCCAATTTTCAACATCTGTTTATAAGGTGAGCACAACAGAAATAACTACACACAATTTGAAAATAATCTCTTCTATGTAATGTTACCTCCCACCTCCTGCACCTAATTCCCCCAACTTTTGTGTTCCAGCACTGTTATAACCAGTATCTAACCAACATCCAAGCTTTAATGGACAGGAACATGAAAAAAGAAAATGCATTATTCTCTGCTCAAAGTACTCTGGTCTTTGTTGTAATATCCAGGCCAAGAACAGAAAAGATCATCCTGCAGAACATATTTGAAGTGCTTAATTCCACTTGCAGGAGATCCATCTGGTACTCATCACAGAGCAGATTAAGTAAATACTATTTATTGTTCTTTCTTTTTTTTTTATTTATATTTTAGGTGATATAATTATTACCCAATATAGTAGAATTATTGTCATAAAAACTTCAAAAGGCAACCTATTTTTAATGTATTAAGCACAGACAAAATGCTTAGTAAGGATTATTATTAGTAATGCTTAGTGTGTTTCCATGTTCTGGGCAAGTGATTGCTTTTGACACCTCAGACCACATTTCAGAAATGTTGGAAAAGTTCTTCTGCCCTGTCATGCTGGGAGTGTTAGAAACATCCCTGAAGGATTCATTTTTACTGAGACTAAGTGAAAAAGAGAGGGTGGCACCAGAGAGGGCAATTGAGACAGCCAAGGTGAAAGGAAGAAGCAAGTAAAATTTCATAAATCCCCAGGCAAGGCAGTAAAATTCTGCTGTCACAGCTGTTTGGTTTTTTTTTTTTTTTAAAGAAATTCATTCTCTGTTTCCATATCCTGTACATATCTGTAAGAACAATACCAGTATTACTTATCTCCAGTCTATGCTGGAGATGTCAGCCACTCCAACACACATCACTGAAAGAAAGAATCTGATGAATTACATCTCACAAAGACCAACTGTACTATTACAGCATAAATCTACATGTTTTTACTGGAGTGCTGGTGGCAAATCAGGCAGTAAAGATCCTCAATTATAAAATGTTTTTGGGAAACAGTAATTTCACATTGTTCATCACCATCTGTCAGAGTTGCAATGCATATCATCAAAAGCAGCTGCTGTCTTTTCCATTTCAGGCTCAGAGTATATTAAGGAGTCTAGAGATGTGCACTGTCTTGGCACTGAAAATGAAGAATTTAACTTGTGTGTTTGATACTTAAGTTTTTGAACCATTCCATACACAACATTAATGTACAAGTGTTGTCTATGCCAAGTTACACCACCAATGAAAATTTATGATTACATACAGAGGAGCTCAGAAAAAAAGAGAACATTTTCAAATGAAAACATATGCCTTTATCTGCTGACACATTCTGATGTTCTGAAATATTCTGAGTGCTGCTAATAGCTTGCTCTATTGTTCCTTACTGCATTTAAAGCTATAAAGCACAATCTAGATATCGCTATACTCATTCTGCCTCTTTGTCCTGGTTTTCATTACACAGCCAATGTTCGAAGGAATGCTTTGTATTCCTTTAGGAATATCTTTGCAGCCAGGAGGGTTTGTATTTTATAGTTCTGATGGGAGAATCATAAGATTGTTTTCCACTTTTACTAGAGGAAAGCAGGAGGGAAAGAAGAGAGTCAGTATTCATTAAGAACTGCTAAGGGATGTTGCAGTTGCAACGTTCCATCTAAGATTAACTCCATCTTAACACAGTGTTTCTGAACAAAGTAAGTTGGGACACTGCCCTAGACAGATCCAATTCAAGTAACTTTGCACAACAAACTAACAAATGTTCTTCATTTCTTTCGGGCACACTTTGGTTTACAGTCTGAGTCTTCCTGTGCCTTCCATTGAAGCACCATTGCGTGAGAAAACCTTCCTTAGATACCACTGTAATGACCACAGCGTAAGATTTTGGGTAGATACTGAGAAAAATTGGCAAAAATACGGACAAGGCTCAGGGAGACTGCCTGTATTTAAGCCAGAAAACAAATGCAAAGAAAAAAATAGAAAGAAAGCTACTGAACAAAAAGTAAAAACTTTATGCAGATTGTTATGAAGCCTGAATTGCCCAAGCTTTTTCTGTCTTATTTACATCTGGTTATTTGCAGTACAATTTTAACTAAACTATATTTTAACAGTATGCTAGGCCTCTCCAGATCATAAACCCTGCTGAGACATACTGCTCCTGGGTGGCTACAGATATGCTGCTGCACACTGGGCACAGCAATATCCCTACGTGGTGAACATCCTGCGCGTTTTCATTGCTGGAAGATTGTGCTTTGACGAGGTGGTGTTAATTAAATGATGCTCTTCTAACAACCAAACATTTTAGAAAGTCATAGACAAAGTGGGGATTGTAAAAAAGATTTTATTATGTCTTTCTCCAGGGAAATTGAATTTGTAGCAGAAAGTCTATGAGGGGATCCTGTTACAGACCATTATTTTTAAATATCACAGTTTCTCCAGTTTGTACAACCCAGTGAATATACACAGTGCAGTCTAATTGAAATCTACACTTAAGAAACAGGTAGGATCCTTTTCTTTTCTTCGATGGTTTGTACTAGTCACAGAGAACTCCACAATAACCCAGGTAAAACTGATATAAGGCTTTTAGAAGCTAGGAAAACAATCTGATCCACAGACATAGGTGATTGATTATTTTTTAATCTCAGCTTTACGCTGAAGAAAAAAAGCATTGTTACGCACAGAAAAGGCAAATAATTTTCACTGACTCTGGTGCAACTCGACATTCATATCGCTGGATAAACTGAAGTGACCACTGACCTGGGGCCCAAGGTAGAACAAAGATGAGAAAAAATTATGCAAACAAGTCTGCAAGTATTACTTCTTACTCTCTAGGGCTATGTTCTCACATCCTTTCATAGCTGTCAGGCTAATGATTTACAAATCTGATTAGATATGGAAGTTAACTTACCTGTCTTTAAATCACTGTATAGACAAAGTAGTTTAACATTATTTGGATCTTATAAGGAAATTGGTAATGCTGACACAGCAATGGATTCTTACGGACAGGGGTCTCTGACTTTGCAGTGCTCACAATGGCCATTTAATCTGTGGCCCAGAACTGCTTCTAGCTTCTCCCACTGACTTCTCACGCTGCACTAGAGAAGCACTTTGAGCCGTCTGCCTGCCATGTCTGAGCTGGTTTTAGTGAGACAAGGGCATAGAAAAGCAACTTGTCACTCAAGGAATGCAAGTCCTAAATATTAACTGTAAAAAGAAAATCACAGAGATTTCCACCATCACACATTTGAAACATTTTGTTGAACTATATTTTCTCTTCCTATTCATCTAGTTAAAGTAGATTTTGTCAGAGTTCCTGTGACAGAAATAGCCTCAAAAAGACTTTGTATTATGGAGTCAGATAAATGGAGAAAAAAGTATAGGCAGCAGGTAGACTCAAGGGAGACTGCCATTAGAACTGAATACACGGAAGCTTCTTTGTTTTCTGCAGTAAGTCCTTTTTCCAGCTTCATGATGGTATCAGCAATACACAGAATAAAGAGATTCAAATTATGCAGAGAAGGCAGGAGACTCAACTGCAGAGTATCTGCAAAGGCAGCAGGAAACACAAAGCAAATTGCTCTATCCTTTCACTCCCAAATTGCTGAGCAGGCACATTATCAAGTTTATTTTATACTAGTTTCAGATTATACGATAAGGGGTATGATTATTATGGATGGGGATGATGACGGTAATAATAATAATAATAATAATAATAATGATGACATAACTGTAGAGGAAAAAACAAATGAGGAAAATACAAGGTAGACTTTTAGCTCAGCTCATCACTTGCCCAATGGCCCTCATGTAGTTTACTGGAACGCACAATGCTCTTTCAAGCATTACGATACAACCATTACAATTGTAAGCACCCATAAATGATAGTTTTGTATTTAATATCACAGCAAGTGTATAAAAAGGTAAATATTCTTTAAAATTCCTAAGTATTTTGATAAGAAATTGTCATGGTTTAACCCCAGCAGGTAACTAAGCACCACACAGCCACTCACTCACACACCCCCCCCTCCGAGTTGGATGGGGGAGAGAATTGGGGAAAAAAAAGTAAAACTCGTGGGTTGAGATAAGAACAGCTTAACAGAACAGAAAGGAAGAAAATACTACTACTAATAATAACAATAATAAAATGACAATAATAATAATAATGATTGGAATATACAAAACAAGTGATGCACAATGCAATTGCTCACCACTTGCCCATTGATGCCCAGTTCGTTCCTGAGCAGCGACTCACCCCCCCAGGCCAACTCCCCCAGTTTATATACTGGGCATGACATCACATGGTTTGGAATATCCCTTTGGCCAGTTGGGGTCAGCTGCCCTTGCTGTGAATTAAAAGGAATTAAAAGGAATTAAGGAATTAAAATAAGTGTGTAAATTTGCTGCTTTTTCCAACCTTGG